>JAIGNY010002577.1:410000-705000 GCA_020152595.1 Chiridota heheva | reverse complement strand
TCTGCAGCTCTCTTTTTACTGGAATGAGACGTAACTTTTTTAATTGAATCTTGAAAATGTACAATTTAATTTACAGTAACAAAACTAGCAGGAACAATGGGTGAAACGTTGCCCACACTATTTGGGCTCTGTTCACAAACATATTGAATATCAAGATTGGCAACACTGGTGACATTTCTTATGGTTTTTATGTGGCAATTAAATCAATGCAAGTTACAGCTTACCAACCCAATTATTTGACTTTATGTCACGGAATTGTGGATGCCAAAACTTTCCCAGAAGGGACAATTATATCCTGTAAAATCAACATATTATTATCTGTATTATTAACATTACTGAATTGATGTCCCCTTTTACTGATATTTTATGTTAGTACAGGTAATCAATTCATTATGTGGCAATGAGACTTGCATAAAGCATCCCATGATACCTTTACATAATGTTGCTTATTAAGGCAACATATAAATGTGTTGCCATCTATCAGCCTTGGTAGACCATGGAGAAGCATGTGTTGATGAGCACCCTCTGGTATGGCTGAAGAGTCTCTGGATTTACATGCTAGTTTGTTTGTTGTTTGATGAGAGTTTAACGGCACCACGACAGTGAGGGTCAAATTGTGCCTAAGAGGTTAGATCATTCCAGAGGTAGGAAGGAAAGAAAACAGGGGGAGATTGAGAGAAACACAAGAACTAAATGTCAGAAAGCTGGGATCGAGAGAGGAGGTGCATGGGTGAAGAAAACAAAGAAGAGGGGGTGGAAGAGGAAGATCAAATATGGTTGTAGAGGAAAGCATGATGAAGGAAGGAGACAATTTTATCCAGAGATTTTTTTTGGAAGAGCGCGGCTATTGAGTTGTGGGGAGCGAGGGAAGCTCTGGGAAGGTTGTACAGGGGGCAAGCAAGGAGAACGTGATGGACTGTGAGGGTGCAATGGAAATTGTTGCCATTACATGCTAGGCTGTAGACCTGGCATTTGAAGACTAGTGCAAAAAAAAAAAAAAAAAAATCTAAATTTTTCAACAATAGGGGTTGTTTGTTGAGGCTTAACGGCACTGCGACAGTCCGAGTCAAATGTGCCAGGAGAATGTTACAAATATATGGTGCTAGAGTAAAGAGAGGAAGAAGAAAAATTAAAATTTGATTGAGGAGATGGGAGGGTAGAGAGGAGAGGGGATCAGAGGTTGCGTTAGAATTTTTTGTCTGGCATATTTGGTTACAACAAGCCCTTAATTTTCAGCATATTTTATCAATTTGCCGTCATACGTATAGGGCACTGTGTAATGTACAGGGCACTGTGTAATGTACAGGGCACTGTGTAATGTACAGGGCACTGTGTAATGTACAGGGCACTGTGTAATGTACAGGGCACTGTGTAATGTACAGGGCACTGTGTAATGTACAGGGCACTGTGTGTAATGTACAGGGCACTGTGTAATGTACAGGGCACTGTGTAATGTACAGGGCACTGTGTAATGTACAGGGCACTGTGTAATGTACAGGGCACTGTGTAATGTACAGGGCACTGTGTAATGTACAGGGCACTGTGTAATGTACAGGGCACTGTGTAATGTACAGGGCACTGTGTAATGTACAGGGCACTGTGTAATGTACAGGGCACTGTGTAATGTACAGGGCACTGTGTAATGTACAGGGCACTGTGTAATGTACAGGGCACTGTGTGTAATGTACAGGGCACAGGGTGTAATGTACAGGGCACAGGGTGTAATGTACAGGGCACTGTGTAATGTACAGGGCACTGTGTAATGTACAGGGCACTGTGTAATGTACAGGGCACTGTGTAATGTACAGGGCACTGTGTAATGTACAGGGCACTGTGTAATGTACAGGGCACTGTGTAATGTACAGGGCACTGTGTAATGTACAGGGCACTGTGTAATGTACAGGGCACTGTGTAATGTACAGGGCACTGTGTAATGTACAGGGCACTGTGTAATGTACAGGGCACTGTGTAATGTACAGGGCACTGTGTAATGTACAGGGCACTGTGTAATGTACAGGGCACTGTGTAATGTACAGGGCACTGTGTAATGTACAGGGCACTGTGTAATGTACAGGGCACTGTGTAATGTACAGGGCACTGTGTAATGTACAGGGCACTGTGTAATGTACAGGGCACTGCATGCTAGCGAAGTTTGCAAGTATTGTTAACACACACACAAATTTGTGTAGGCCTGCCTTGCAAAAGGACAACACAATACAGGAGGAAAGTAGAATCCTAGCTAATGATATCGTTGACAATTGACAGCCTTCATTCAAAACAACATCAACTCTTTCACGTACAGTGTACATGTATATACTGACTATAAATAATAGCCACTCCTATATGTGTTTATGTACAGTACTTGTATGGACATGTTGAATCATTCGGTCATAGTCTCATAGTTGTGTCATTTTTCATTTATTTCTAAGTAATTCAAAATCATTTTTGTGTAAAATAAAACTTTCAATCACATCAGAGGTAAGATTTTCATGGTTTTCATTTCAGTTAAAGAAAAACTCTGGCGTAAAATTTCACATGCTATATCTAATTTTATGATGCAGGTACAACATGTGGCGTAAGAAATTTTAGCAATAGCATAATATACGGCAAATTTGTCGTTAACGCGAATGTTGGAGGGATTAAAAAGGTTAAAAAAAAAAATGAGTGAGTTTAGATCAAGTGGAATAAGTTGCTGTTATGGAAGAAGGTAATAATGCCAGAGAAGGAATTTTTCTTAAAGAGATCTGAGATACAGATGAAGGGGGAGAGGGTAGATCTAATGTTGGAATATAAATGATATACTAAGAGGATATGATTGATCGAAAGTTCAGTATTGCAGGTGAGGAAGAAAGGTTTTGGGGAGCCTGATAGGAGGTAAGAGTGGGTGAGGAAGGAATGACCAAGACGAATTCGGGTTATGGCAATATCTTCTCTATGGTAGTGACTGTGTAAGGGGGAGTTGGAGTGAAGCTTGTTTTTAGTCTTAAGATTCCAGGAGTTTTGCCAAGTTATCTTGAGGTACTTGGAAGTACTGAGGTGAAAATCAGAGTGCGGAATAGGGATAGAGGCAATTTGGTTGGATAAGGCATTGTTAGCTGCTCTGCCGGCCCATTCATTCACAGGCTTACCAACCTGGCGAGGAATCCAGATGAAGATGATTTTCTTCCCACAGGAAGATAGAAGGTACATGCTTTCAATGCAATGTCAAATATGATTAAAAATATTTAATTCAGTAAGATTACTGCATGCAAAATAAGTATTTGATTACTCTACGGACCTGAGAAGAATGTGCCCTCACACTTTGCCCCCAAGTGCTCTTTTACCAAAATAAACACAAAGTCTCCCAAAACAGGTTTCTTTCCAATCAACCAATCAAAAGACTCTTACGTTTCAATATCTGTGATCATTTCTGGCAGCTTCTCGTCTAGCTGTCCACTCTCGATGAGCTCAATCTGCTCTCGAAGTAATTTGAATTTCTTCTTGTCGTCTGCAATCATCACCTTTAATTCATCTATTCTTTCATAGGTCAGCTTTTTGACGATGAGATCTTCTGGGGTCTCCACAATGTCACCCTTGTCCCCACTTCTTTTTCGCCTAATAAGAAAAATCAAATAATTTTGTAGCATCTTGCAATATATTCATCATGTAGGCAGGTTAAAGCTTTAGCTATTGTCTGGCATTCAAGATTGTGAAAACACTTGATTATCAATAATCAATAATATCACATTAACAATATATTACATTTATAAAAATAGGATGGATTAACTTTATGACAGTATACAAATAGTACAAATTTTTTTCTGGAAAGCTTTGGAAAAAAGCTTTAAGTTCACCATTCTTTAATTTTGTAAAAAGATTAGTTTCCCAGAAATAGTCACTCAAGTTTGAAATCTGGGTACTTTATGAAAAGTATAAGGCATTGCAAAAGTAAAGCAGCACGTGTCACTAGAAGCTGACTGATGTAGAATCAAAGTGGTTGATTCTTTGAAGCTTTTCAAATTTGAACAATGCTCTTCAACAACCTAACCAGACTCTTATGCAAATGAATCCATCATTATGATGTACTGAATAAATAATATTCCAATATTTCATTGAAATGCATTTGTCTTTAACAATGCTGTTGACATATCAGTATTAATTTGAAATGCTTCCTTCCTATAGTGAACAGGTCTGTTTGTGCGAAGGCAGGAAGATGAACGCAGGTACTCACTTTTGGTCATCCTGTTATATTCTTTATCATTTTTCGGAAAAATTGTGGTAGTTGGCGAAATAACTTTTGAAGAATATAATAACATGTAGCAGAAACTGAGAGTGATACTTACTTTGGTGTGTCTACGTCATTGAGCATCTTGGAATACTGAATTGCACAATTCTGTTAAACAAAAGATGAATAGACACATATTTTGATTACTTTTTGATGGATGATTACTGTGTATATATTCTACTTTATTATTATTATTATTGCACTTATTTATATAGCACCTCTCCCAAGGATTGAAGCGCTTTACAATAAAATTGATAATACATAGACAAACTCTTAATATACAATATCAAATAATAAAAGAATTGCAGGACAATATACAAACATAAAAGAATTGGTAAAAATCAAAAACTAGATGAATAAAACAAGAAATTAAATATCATCGACAGCATAAAACTTAATCAGTAGGAAAAAAGATGAGTCTTGAGGGCCTTCTTAAAAGTATATACACTTTGAGCCTGACGGATTGCAATAGGTAGATTATTCCACAAATGTGGACCCAGGGCAGAAAAGGTGCAGTCCCCACTGACACGATTAGTTCTTGGCACCACAAGGCGAGTGACATCCTTGTTGGATTTTAGACCAATGCGTCCAGGCTCATAAATATGCAGCAAATCTTGAAGGTATAAAGATGCATTTTTTTAATGCAGTTGTACACATGCAGTATGATCTTGAAATCGATTCTCTGCTGGATGGGCAACCAATGAAGAACACGCAAGAGGGGGGAAGCGCTTGTACATCTATCAACACAAAAAATGATGAGCACTGCACGATTTTGAGGTCGTTACAAGCGTTGAAGGTTTTCAAGTGATATGCCACCAAGCAGGGAGTTGCTATAATCCAGCCGAGAAAGAACAAGAGATCGCACTGCATGAGCACAAGTATTTTGATCAATGTACCGCTCACATTTTCAGCAATGTAAGAGAGCACTGTACAGGTAAGCAACTAAGTAATAACTTATGATACTCAAAACATACAACAAAACTATTGTCCATTGTTATTGATGTTCATCCATCCTCATTTTTATTGATGTTAAACAAAACAGTCCTCTTGCCCAGTTCAGTTCTCTTGCCCAAATCGGTCCTCTTGCCCAAATCGGTCCTCTTGCCCAAATCGGTCTTCTTGCCCAAATCGGTCCTCTTGCCCAAATCGGTCCTCTTGCCCAAATCGGTCCTCTTGCCCAAATCGGTCCTCTACCCAAATCGGTCCTCTTGCCCAAATCGGTCCTCTTGCCCAAATCGGTCCTCTTGCCCAAATCGGTCCTCTTGCCCAAATCGGTCCTCTTGCCCAAATCGGTCCTCTTGCCCAAATCGGTCCTCTTGCCCAAATCGGTCCTTTTGCCCAAATCGGTCCTCTTGCCCAAATTGGTCCTCTTGCTCAAATTATTGTCTATATCAAACCCATCCTCCATTAGTTTTTACATCCCAATTCTTATTTCCTTGGTCTTTCATTAAATATTGTCACAATCCAGGGATGGTAATCCATTACATGGTTTGCTTTAGTTTGTTGATGTTTAACAGCACTGCAACTGTCAGAGTCAAATAAGCCAAGAGGGTGTTAATAAATTATGGTGTAAGAGTTAGGATAGTGAGGAGATGGAAGGTTTGTAAGGGAGAAAAGGGGAAAAAGCAGAAGAAGAAAAAAAGGAGGTAAGCATATAGTTAGGTGTAGAAAGGGAGAGAAGGGGGAAGTTAACGTGGTGGAAGAGGTTGTTGTTGCAGAGGAAGTTGATGATGTTTGAGGAAAGAATTGTTTTCGAAAAGGTCTGAGATTGAGGATAGTGAGGAGATCCAATACAGTATGCTAGCTATAAGAAATACTTCTGCAATATATCAAAAGGTGTATACATCTAATATAGTTCAAAGTTTTTAGGTCAGTTTGATGTACAGAATCAGCCAGGTAGTCCAGGATATGTCCACTTATGTACTGTTACTGTAAATTAATTCTGATTTAATTAAGATTCAAATCAAATCATTTTCTACAAAATACTCACTCTAGTGGTGTTCCAGTCAGGAGGACGACCTGGTTCTGGGAAAGGTTTGATTGCACGACTGACAGACATCCTTTAAAGTAAACAAACATGTCTGACATTAACAGCAAACGCTTAGGTAATAATCCATGATAAACACACAACATGGTTGATTGGTATACAAAAAAAGTAATGAGGTGGGGTTTTCTCCAAATGTACCAACTGATTCAAAATGAATAATGTACACTAAGAGATAGAAGGAATGCCTGATTTAGTACACTAAGAGATAGAAGAAATGCCTGATTTAGTACACTAAGAGATGGAGGAAATGCCTGATTTAGTACACTAAGAGATAGAGGAAATGCCTGATTTAGTACACTAAGAGATAGAGGGAATGCCTAATTTAGTACACTTAGAGATAAAGGGAATGCCTGATTTAGTACACTAAGAGATCAAGGGAATACCTGATTTAGTGCAGTATGAGATAAAGGAATGCCTGATTTAGTACAATAAGAGATAGAGGGAATGCCTGATTTAGTACACTAAGAGATAGAAGGAATGCCTGATTTAGTACACTGAGAGATAAAAGGAATGCCTGATTTAGTACACTATGAGATAAAGGGAATGCCTAATTTAGTACACTAAGAGATCAACAGAATGCCTGATTTAGTACACTAAGAGATCAAGGGAATACCTGATTTAGTACACTATGAGATCAAGGGAATACCTGATTTAGTACAGTATGAGATAGAAGGAATGCCTGATTTAGTACATTAAGAGATAGAGGGAATGCCTGATTTAGTACACTGAGAGATAGAAGGAATGCCTGATTTAGTACACTAAGAGATACAGGGAATGCCTGATTTAGTACATTAAGAGAAACAGGGAATGCCCCAATTAACATTTTAACTTTAATTGATTTATCAAATACTTATTGATCGATTGAATAATGATGTATTAGAAGTAAATGATACATTGATTAAATTACAGGTGAATTGTGTTACATCGCAGTGTACACCTAATGTTTACACACTTGTAACATAAGCATTGTTTTAGTATGCTCTGCTATGGACTAGTTTTTGTGTGCAAAATGCACTGAGGGGTAGGAATCTGCTTGTTTTTGAGTTTCTTTGTATTATTCTTCAGCATCTGATGGCTGCCAATAAGCTTAGTTTGTGGATCTTAGAGGACTTCTATCATGATTAAAATGTGGCAGCATATGTTTCATTTCAAAATGATTACTGATTAATTCATCGATATAAGTGCACATTGGACCGTTATATTTCAACCAATCAAAACACGTGTGGGTTTTTCTCTGGGTACTCCAGCTTTCCTCCCACTTGGCATTTGCTTGCTTTAAAATCGGTAACTAGCCTTCCTCTCCCCTTCCACCAGCTCAAGTGTGAGTGACAGCACTTGCACAGACTGCATTTATCATGTAAGTAATGTCTTGGCACAGAACATTACTGATAGATTCAATAACGGATAGAAAATAAGGAATAAAATTTAAAAAGCTTCATAAATCTGTAGAAAGATTAACTTCTTCCTTAATGTACAGAACGTTTCTGAATTCTAATATACTGTGAATTATAAAGAAATAGAATATATAAATAGACTGACCAATTCTGATCCCCACTTCTCATGACAGCCGAAGCCAGGCATAGCTTTTCACGAATCGACCATTCGTGGTCTGGCTGAGTTTTCAGGGCCATCTTTGAACAAGAATAATGTCTTTAAGTAACTGTGAAGAGAAAGAACAGTAGGTAAATATACCAAACATGTTGTAGAATTGCATTGATCTGCACAACTGTTAATTGAAAAATTACACTTCAACAAAAAGTAAAAAGATAAATACCTTCATTGTTCGCATGCCCTAATAATTGACACCCATATCATATGACCTACAGTAGCCAATTATAAAATGGCATCTCACACTATGTCCCACATGGCATCCCATGTTCCACATGACATCACACCCCATGTCAAACATAACATCCCATCCCATGTTTTACATGGCATTCCACCATATCTCCTACATGGTTTTCCACCATATGTCCCACATGGCATTCCACCATATGTCCCACATGGCATTCCATCCTATGACCCACATGGCATCCCAACCCTGTGTCCCACATGGATCCCATCCCATGTTCCAAGTGGCATCCCATCCCATGTCCCACATGACATTCCATCCCTTGTCCGACATGGTATTTCACTATATCTCCCTCATGGCATTCCACCATAAATGTACAGAGTGTCCCACATGGCATTCCACAATATGTCCCACACGGCATTCCAACATATATCCCACATGGCATCCCACCCTATGATCCACATGGCATCCCACCCTATGTCCCATATGGATCCCATCCTATGTCCCACATTAATCCAACCATATGTCCCACATGGCATCCCTCCCTAATGTTCCAAATAGCATCCCACCCTGTGTCCCACATGGCATCCCTCTCATATTCCCCAATGTCATCCCACCTTATATTTCCACCTCAGTGGCTCCTGCCTGATTTCCCACATTGAATCCCACCATATGTTCCCATCCTACTTTATGTCCCACCTATGGAATCACATCCCATGTCCCCATGGCCTCCTACCCCATGTCCCACATAGCCTCTAATCTTATGTCACACATGGCATCCTAACCTATCACATATGGTATCCCACCCCATGTCCCACATGATATCCCACCCCATGTCCCACATGGTATCCCACCCCATGTCCCACATGGTCACCCACCCCATGTCCCACATGGTATCCCACCCCATACCCCACATGGTATGCCACCCCATGTCCCACATGGTACCCCACTCCATGTTTCACATGGAATCCCACCCCATGTCCCACATCCCACCTCATGTCCCACATGACATCCCATGTCCCACAAGACATCCCACCCCATGTCCCATATGTCCCACATGACATCCCATGTCCCATGACATCCATGTCCCACATGACATCCCACCTGACATCCCATGTCCCACATCCCATGTCCCACATGACATCCATCCCACATGACATCCCATGTCCCCCATGTTTCATGACATCCCATGTCCATGTCCCCCATGGAATCCCATGTCCCCATCCCATGTCCCACATGACATTCCATGTCCCACATGACATCCATGTCCCACATGACATCTTCCCATATCATCCATGTCCCATGACATCCATGTCCCAGACATGACATCCCATCCCATGACATTCCATTCCCATCCCATAGAATTCCACCCTATGTCCCTCATGGTATTCCACCATATATCCCACATGGCAACCAACCCTGTTTGCATGGCATCCCAGCCCATGTCCCACATGGCATAAGCTCCACAAGAAGTCTTGATCTAGCTATCACAGTCCCTGATTGAGCACACTATGTATGAAAGTCTGTCAGTTCATATACTAAATAAGAAAAAAAGGCTCTGAGTCAAATAATCATGCCTTGGTGCATACCACAATATTCTATATTCTATCCTATGGTCCAAATCCATGTCCCACATGGCATCCCTCCCTATGTCCATATGCAGTCACATCCTGTCACACTCCCCGACTGAGCATATTAAGTAAAAAAGTCTTGTCAGTTCATATACTGTAGCAACTTTATGCTAATGAACATAATAATAAAGGTGGAGTTAAATAATCATGCCTGATACAGTTGTTTGAGCACAAATATTTTGAAGAAGTTTAAGGGTTTTAAAGAACTTGAGGATCTCTGAAGAATTTTGGGAAATTATATTATCTTACAGTCATCTTTGAAGGAAATATCAAATGTTTTGTAGACTTTTTAAGAAACTATTCTTCAACCCATCTTGAAGAGTCTCTAAAAAACTTTAACATTTAGTTTGGAAATTCCAGACTTCCATGAGGATATCTGAAGAAACTTTAAACTTTTTCTGAGGAAAGGCCAGCCAAATGGTCAGCCAAAATTGCCATTACATAGGTTCACATTATGCATCGCATGCTAACCAAAAATGATGTGGAATGGAAAAATGCAGCACTTGTACCAAGTTTTTGCTTATTTTTTCTAATTTAACTCAGTTTTCCACAAGGTATTAAACTCAATGTTTGAAAAACTGCACAAACCTAATTTTGTCATGATGAGATTTAGAAAAACAATGAAAGTTATGAACGAGGTTCAGAAAGACAGAAAAACAGTTTGCAGACACTTTAAAATTGATACAAGTATAGTATTGAGAAAAACATACAAACTAAGGGATGGCAGAAGAGAGCACCGTTACACTCAAGTATTTGTTTTTGCAAATACAAAACAAGATAGATTTACAAGCATTGTTTGTGCACAGAATCGCATTTGCTGTTTGCTTTCTTTCGTGATAGTTGCTCAGATATTTTTAAACACAAGTTTTGGGCAAGTTACTCATGCCCATGTTTCATATCAAAACTTAAGCCTCATAGCTATAGCTCAAACAAAACTTTGAACTTGATTTTGTGAATTGAAATTTTACTAATGAGAGATTAATGACAAATATCAAACGTCTTATCAAGGAGGCATCATTCCAAAATGGTATCTCCTTGGTGTTATCTGGTTGACTTGCCTTTGCAAGATTTACTCTGACAGAATATATAAAGGTCGTTCACCAATTAGTCAGACGGAAAGTGATTAATTGCCCAACATACAGGGAGGTTTTAAAGCAGAACTGGGACTCACCCTAACAGGTTAGGGAAAGAGTTAGGCTTAGAGTTAAGCTCTAAAACCTCCTCCCTGTTTGTTGGGCAATATATCACTTTCCTGTTCAGACATGTCACTGTATGAAAGAGGACAAACAGAACTGAAGAAACTTCTTCAATACCTTGTTTGATACAGAAAAAAATCTCACAAGATTGGCTGGCATAGGAAGTCTACTTAAAAGAGTGATGTCACACACCCACTCCCTTAAAAATTGTCAAGTCAAAGTAAATTTGTTTAAGTACTAAAGAATAAAAAAATTTCCGATGGTAAAAATCAGTTACTTCACTACGCTTTGTTGTATAAATCTTGGTTATCTTATACAATGGTTAATAGCCAAAAAAATATCCAAAAATATTTTCAATAAAATATGCAAAAACTTCTTAAGAATTAGGTCTGTGATGTCCCTAAATTCTGGCCCGTTACCAGTCATTTCTACATAAGTAAATGATATTTAGATTTGAATATAGTCTAAAACCATTTTCTTCATAATGCTTAAAGGAATATTCCCATAGTTTTTGTAAAAAATTATTTGAAAGAGCATACTTTTAGAGCCAATTTGGTACAAAAATCAGGTTGATATCATATTTCATTCAGTAGATGTGGATTTTAAAAGAATTCCCAATTGCATTTTGAAGCTTTTGTACAGTATGTTGAATTCGTGTTTGATGATGTCATAGAGGCAATTCCATTGCAAATGTTTGTGTATTTCTTTGAACGTTAATTGGTTGTTTCTGTATGATTATAAACAATTTTCCAAAAGTTATTTGGCAATGTATATAAATACCAAACTTTCATCAATTTATTTTTCTAGCAGATTTTACTAATAAAAAAAGGATGAAAGGTTTTAATAAAATACATGTACTTGTGGGAGAATGTGTTGCTGTGATGTCGTACTGAGCCTTTTCCTATTCGTTTATGCCATTTTTTGTGAACCTTAAAATTTGAACATGAAGCAATATCTTTCCTTAGGAGCAATATCTTTCCTTAGGAGAAACGGTCTGTCAATCATTCACAGCTAATTCACAAATCGCCTCAGGCATATAATACACAGTTATTTTTATCACCAGTTTGAAAACAAATTTCTCCCACTAAGATATCTAACACAAATGAGTGATTTCAATCACAGAAGTGCCCTGTGTATTCAGCACTGAATTTCTGTAATCTTATACACACAAATAACCTTGGGCTACTTGGCTGCGATGTGCATGGAAATGGCAGACAAACAATCATTGTTTGGAGTGGAAACACAATACACTGAACAGGAAGTCGGGTTGGTAATTGTCATACCTGAGTTTTTGGGATAAACTCAGGTGTCGGGTGCGGGTAGGCTTAAAGATAAACTTTTCGGCATGAATATCTCCTGGTAGGAATAACATATCAACATGATTTTTGTACTAAATTGTTTCTAAAAATGTTCTCTTTCTTATGAAAGGTCACAAAAAAAAACATGAAAATATTCCTTTAATAAGTACTAAAACATACATGTTGGGTACAAGAATACCAACATGTATTACTCTTTGAATTACAATGATCATGAATATAATATCATGACATCAAACTCTCATAAGAAATTGCATAAATGATCAATTGTATCAACATGAGAAATATTAACACACTAACCATGTCACGATAATTTCTTCCTTCCCAAAATCATACAAGGACAAGTTACATGCACAGTAATTCTCAATGACAAATGGTTCAGTAACTTTAAGTTTATACACATTTTTGAGAAGGGGATGTGTGGTGGGGACAGTGAGGTGCCAAATTACTGCTCTTACCCCTTCTCTTTTTGATGTGTCTTTCACATTTAATCATGTTCTTTACAGATATTGTAAATTAGGTAATAATTTCATTTCATTTATTTCTTTCTTCACAACATTCAAAACAAACAATAATAATAATAATAATAATAATAATAATAATAATAATTATAATAATAATAATAATAATTATAATAATAATAATAATAATAATAATAATAATAATAATAATAATAATAATAATAATAATAATAATTATAATAATAATAATAATAATAATAATAATAATAATAATAATAATAATTATAATAATAATAATAATAATAACAATAATAATAATAATAATAATAATAATAATAATAATAATAATAATAATAATAATTATAATAATAATAATAATAATAACAATAATAATAATAATAATAATAATAATAATAATAATAATAATAATAATAACAATAATAATACTACTACTACTACTACTAATAATAATAATAATACTACTAATAATAATAATAATACTACTACTAATAATAATAATAATAATAATAATAATAATGACGACAACGACGACGATGACAACGATATATACTGTAACATATAAAAAAAAACAGAAAGTTGTGAATGAAAGTGCCCTAAAAACCAGCATGGCTTAACGAGTAGAGCACTCCCTCTTGACTTGCTTTGTAATAATAATGACTTGCTTTGTCCTTGTTTTTTTTTAAAGTGAGGGAACAAAAGACATCTGCTTCTTCAAGTTCTTCTCCACAATACTTAATAACTTTGTAATGTTAATGTTTTCTTTATTTTTGAAGTGTGGAAATTATATTTGAATATAAACTCGATGATTACTTTGAGCCAATCTGAACCCTTTTACCCTCTTGTTGTGTTGCTTGGAAGCATTCTCTGAAGTGTTTGAGCATGACAAACTCAAAACAACTAAGGGGCAAACATTTTGTATATACAGTCAATGTAAATATGGAATTCAACACACTAAGAACAAAGTCTTGTTTTGTTTGTTTGTTTGTTGAAGTTTTAACAGCACTGCAACAGTCAGAGTCAAATGTGCCAGGAGGGTGTTACAAATTTATGATGCTAGAGTAAAGTAAGAAGAAAAATATATTTTTGTAAAGGAGTAGGGAGGGTAGAGGAAAGGGGATAGGTAAGGGTAACAAAAAAGGGAAAACGGGTGAGTATTAGATCAAGTGGAATAAGTTGCTGTTATGGAAGAAGGTAATGATGTCGTCGGAGGAATTTTTCTTAAAGAGATCTGAGAAAGAGATGAAGGAGGAGAGGGTAGATCTAAAATTGGATTATAAAGGACAGATTAAGAGGATGTGATTGATCGATAGATCAGTATTGCAGGTGAGGCAGAAAGGTTTGGGGGAGCCTGATAAGAGGTAAAGGTGGGTGAGAAAGGAATGTCCAAGACGAATTCGAGCGATGACAACATCTTCTCTATGGTAGCAACTGTGTAAAGGTGGGGGGTCAACTCCGACTTTGGGGTAATAGAGTGAAGTTTGTTACTAGTCTCAAGATTCCAGGAGTTTTGCCAAGTTATCTTGAGGTAGTTGGAAATATTGAGACGAAAATCAGAGTGTAGAATAGAGATCGGGAAATTTGGTTGGACAAGGAGCTGTTAGCTGCTCTGTCGGCCCCTTTTTCCCAGGAATAACAATGTGGCTAGGAATCCAAAAGAAGATGATTTTCTTCTCAGAGGAAGAGAGAAAGTAAGATTTGTAAGATAAGTGGGTTAGAGCAGAGCATGTTAAGGATGCCTGTGAGAACCGATTTGAAGTCAGAGAAGAGAACAAACAGAACATTGTTTCCAATCACGTTGCCAACATTCAGACTTTACTCCCAGAATTGAAGGAGAATATGGCAAATAATTTCCACAGCAATATCGATCGAAAGTCCAACAAGATAATGAAAGTAAACACATCCTTGGCCTGAGCTTCTTTTAATCAACATTGTACTATAGATAATGATTAGATACATACTGTAGAATGAGATAACAAATATAATGCCTCGAGGTTAAACATGAATGCGCCAAAATTTATTAGCAGCAGATAGCAATAATTAACTTGATGTGAATTACAAATCCAGAACAGATTATGAAACAGAGCTCATTAAAGAACAATCACTCTTCAAGATAGAAGTGTGCATGACATTCAAGATTTTGGAAACTGAGCAGATAATGGGCGAGGAAAAGATAAAGTATGAGGAGACAACGCAGGCACATAAAGCAGATGGGATAAGTAGAGCACAGTCTGAGTATAATAAAAGAAAAGAGAAAACAAGAAAGAGGACACACTCTGCCCTGTTTTCATCTATATTCATCCTTTCTTCATTGGCCACCATATGTTTCTGGGGTTGTGTGGCAACTAGCAAAGCGGTGTACGGGAGAGCTTCGGTGACAGCCATACCCATGACAGACGGAAGGATCCAGTTTGGATTTATATGGGGAAGCAAACAGTATAATTATGGTTATGGAGAGCGAGAGATAACTAATTACTTTGGTAAGATATCAAACTTAAGCCTCCAATCTTTTAAGGATAGTTCAGAGGTCAATCTTATATGAAAGAGGACTTCAAAAGAAACAAAATGGTGAAGAAAGCATTCAAAAATCTTATTCCGTTAAGGAGATATTCAAGTTTAAAGCTCTGTCTTATCTGTGTAAAAATGACTGGTGTAGTAATTCTCTTATGGAAAATTGGCATCTTCGTCCTCACATTCTTAACAATTGTTAAATGTATTTTAAAGGAAGTTTGTTTAAATTTATCACTATTTAAATCATTTTCCTTCAAACTTTCTTCAGGTAGAAAATTATAAATACACTTTCTAGATTCAGTTCTACTACTTTTTTGACATATTTCATGCTTTTTAAGCCACAAAATCACAGCACAAAATATGATATAATACTTAAAGACTTTGAGGAATCTGAGGCTATGACATCACAACTAGTCTGATTTTAGTTGTTTCTACACAAATGATACCAAACTTTAAACTTAGATATCTCCTAAAAATAATTTAAATAGTAAAAAATTTAAAATACATTAGCAACTGTTAAAAATGTGAGGATAAAGATGCCAACTTTCCATAGTAGATTTACTACACCAGTCATTTCTACCCAGATAAGACAAGAGCTTTAAACTTGGATATCCCCTTAACGGATATGATTTTTGCATGCGTTTTCTTCCCCATTTTGTTTTTCTTGAAGTCCTCTTTCCTATCACATCAACTTGCTTGATACTTTTATTTATTTAAGTTATTTATCTCACACACAAAGAACATTTTCAGAAAGTATAGTAGTTTGATAGACAAGACAAATTCTTGATGTAATGGATGGAATAGATTGACAAATTTTTCTTTAAAAAGACCACTGCTATGAAGCCATATTGATTTAAATTTACAATTGTATTTCTGTACCATAAACAAACATTAATTCCACCAGCAGTACCTTAAGGTAGACATGAAGCAACTTCTATATTGGTTAAAAGAGTTTGGAAATATTAGTAGATCTGTTTTTAAATTTTAAAAAAGCACTCTTAGTTTTAATGTTATGGCTGATTAAAGTTTGATCAATTATTAATTCAGGGGCAGCACGATGTATTTTAGATTAGAGAGGGGGGGGAGGGGGAATTGTTAATGGTTATCATTACATATAGATAACTGATGTGCCACCTTGGTGGCACTGCACATGCCCAATAAGAGTAGGGTCCAGGGACCCGCCTAGGGCCCTGGTTGGGTCAGGGGCGAAGCCTGGAAGCTCCTGGATTTGAGGCATTTAAAAGTCCAAAAACCTGCCTAAATTCGATGAAAATTTGGTTTGGTTTGTTTAAGGGCACTGCGACAGTCAGAGTTAAATGGGCAAAAAGGGTGTTAAAAGTCTAAGGTGCAAGAGTTAGGACAGAGAGGAATGAGAGAGGGAAAGGGGAAAGGAAGGAGAGAAAAAATAGAATAGATAATAAAGGAGCAAAAAAAGGTAATAAAAAGAAAGGAATAATAGAATGGTAGGAAAGGGGGAAGTGTGGTTAAGGATTACATCAGGTGGAATAAGTTGCTATTGAGCAGGAAGGTGATGATGTTGGACAATGAAAATTTGGAATATTTGGAGTAGAAATATTACACGTTTTTATTCAGGAAATTTTATATGAATTGATATGAACTTGGAGGTGTATTCATCATGAGATCCATCAGTTTTTGTTTTTTGAGGGAATGGTAAAAAAGTAAAATGTGAAGTCTTTTTATGCTAAAATATAAATTATTTTCAAACACAATTTCATAAAAGTAAATGATCAGTCATGCATACTACAAGAACGTGTACATTTTCTAACAATCAGTGGGAAGAACAGAAGAAAACACAATTTTATGATCATGGATTTTAGTTTTCTTTGATATCAACAAAGCATTTGTTATTTCCATTATGTATGTAGTAATCTATCAAATTTCAAAAGAGTGAAAAAAAGGTATAGGAGTATACTGAAGTTTTCATTATGTAATTGGAAATAGATTATTTTACTTATACCATCTGTCAGTCTGTCAGTAAAACCATGAGATTAGTTGGTAAACTTACAAGCTAAACTCTAGGCTATGTATGCTGGCATATCTACACTTTAAAAATGGAACAGAAAACTCGCATTAAAAATTTTGGTCTATTAAATGTAAAGAAACCCAGGGACATAGAACAGTAAGTGGAAGAGGGTGTGGAAGAATTGGCAAATCTAGAAATAACTTAGTAATTTAGTACATATTTAGCGACAACTATTGTTGTTTCAAAATGTTGTCTAATTCGTTATTTTCCTACATAGGCCTATACATTTTTCACTTTGCAAAATATTAGGGGGTTAAATACCCCGTACACGCCCCCCCCCCGCCACTAGTCATGCCACCCCTGTATTAATTATTGCTAAATTTGTGATGTATTCAGTGGGCAGATGGCTCAGAAGCTTTATCTAATTCTTTAAGTTTGTCCCCTAAATCTCACTAACTGAAAATGATGTGAAGTCTATGGCTTCAATAATTGATTGGGGAATTGTAAAGACATTAAAGACTTGTGGAGATTGTGGAGATTAATCTTCATGAAGTACTGTAACTTCTTCCATTTCTTCCTGTTTCTTGCAAATTCTGTTCCACCCAAGCTCCTTCCTCTCTTTCTCAACTGTCCTTCTCAAAGTTGTTTTTGGTCTTCCTCTTTTCCTGCCTCCCACCGGGACCCACGACAATGTGATTTTCGCACAATAATTATTTTCTCTTCTTAGCACATGCCCAACCCATCTCCATCTTCTTGTATAAATTGTCTTGCTAATTGGTATTTTCTGTGTTCTTTCATATAATTCATCATTGCTGATCTTCATTAGCCATCTTATTTTCATGGTTTTCCTTAGGCAGTTCCTTTGAAATATGTCCAGTTTATTTTCGTCTGATTTGTTGAACTTCCAGGTTTCAGAGCCATAAAGTACATTAATACTGATATAACATTGGTGCAAAAACTTCAAAGGTTGGTTTTTCTCTTGCATATGTTTGAATTCCATATTTTACTAAATTGTTTAAATGTGGTCAGTGCTAAGGAGATTCTCCTTCTTATGTCATCTTTGGTGCCTCCATCTTTAGACAATGTTTGGCCCACATATACAAACTTGTCTACATCTTGTAGCTCATTATCTGGTACATTTATTGCTCTTCTGTTGTTATTGTTTACCCTCATTGTCTTTGTCTCCTTTTCATTCATTTTTAGCCCAACATATGTTCCAATTTCATGATTTTCAGCTGAATTAACCATGGAAAATTATATTCTCACCTTGTTCATATACAATGATTACGATTTCAAGCAACATTTTCATCTTAAGAGGATAAATTACAAGTGAGATTAGAAGAAACTTTTGAAAACTATAGTATTTTGTAACCAATGTTTTCATATGAATTCTCTTCCCTGAGAATTGCTATATCAATGCTCTCTGTAATTACAAAACTCTCTCTAATCACTTATCAACAAAACAATGCACTGAAAAAATGTAATTCCAGTAAAAAATATCCTTCATTTTCACAAGAAGTGGTAATGAAAAGCATAAATCACATACAAGCAATTGCTAATTGTCAGAAAATATAGTATTTAAACCCCATTTCATCAAAAGGGAGAAAACAACCAGTTGATTATGATGGCTTGTTACTATAATATGAATGCACACTAACTGTGCTATTTACACATGCATACAGTGCTTGCGCGATGTAGTTTAGTTGTAGAACGCATTTGAATAGTTCTTTAAACTGATGTATGATTATAGCTAAAATCCCAGAGCTTCTTCACCAGGGAATTAAGCCTTAAGGGCGCCCCTGGACTCCATGCCAAAAAGACACAGTGCTTTGCGTGCGCATTAATGTGCCCCTCACCAAGTCTAACACCCTGCCTCTTTTTAAATCAAGCTAGGGGTCTGCATGGTATCACCACCAAAACCAATAAGGCACACCCACAGACCATGGGCTATCTGTGTACTACATACATGTATTACTTACAATCTTTAGATATCGTGTTAACAAGTTCTTTTCAGCAAAATCATATTAAGCCCTGGCCACTATACATATAAATGAAATACAACATTTTTATACCATGAACATGTACACACTAGCAAACATTATAACTGTACCCAATATGAAACAGAACAGTTATGTGGCTGGTAAAATATAAGCATTTCAAAATTTTTACATTAAGCATCACCTACTCATTAATATGCATGACATCACCACAAAAATAACAGGGCACATCTACAGACCATGGGCTATCTGTGTACCATGTGACTTGAATCCAGTTTATCGTTTTATAAATAACATGTTTACAAAATCTTTTCAGCAAAATTATATTAAGCCCCGCCCACTACGCATATTAATAAAATTCAACATTTTCATACCATGAACATGTACACACTAGCTCACATTATAACTGTACCAAATATGAGACAAAACAGATATGCAGTTAAAATATGTTCATTTCAAGATTTTTACATAAAGCCCTGCTTACACATTAATATGCATGACATCACCACCAAAAAAAATAGGGCACATCTAAGCACCATAGACTATCTGTGTACCACATATGATATGAATCCACTATACTGTTCTTGAGATCGTGTTTACAAGCTCAGCATCACACACACACCCACACCCACACTTACATACGCACACACATACGCCATCATGACCGCATAGGTTCCTGATGCTATCGCATCGGAACTACAAATTTGTATTATATGAAAGTGTAGGAACAGCTCAAAATCTTAATCAGATTCTTGAAAAGTTTCTTTGTAAATATGTCAGTCAATGAAAATAAAGAGAATGTTTTTTAATGTGCAAATGTAGATGTGCAAATGTAGTTTGGTTTCAAATCAGGAAACATGTCCTTGTCAGTACCAGCTACTGTACAATCTTAAACCAAGTTTGATAAGATTTCTTGTGATTTTCATGCTTTTTTACAGATTCTGAAATAATCAAGCTATAAGTATGTTACATCTCAATGTTCATAAACCTAAGTATGTTACATCTGAATGTTCATAAACCTTTACGATGTATTCAATATTACCGTTTCAGTGAACTCGGAGTATTTGTTTGGCGGTTCATTTGTCTTCATAGCTGTGATGACAGCTCTGGCTGGTGGCTTTTCCAGTATTGTGAGTGGCGTCTCATTCTTCAACCTAATAATTTCCCCAATGTCGGAGCTCGGCGGACCCCTGGGACTATACATTTGGAATGGAATTGCAAGTAAGGACATAGCAGATTGATATTTTAATTTGCACCCTGTACAAGAGCAATTAACTGTTTATCATGCACAGAGGCAGAAGGACCGGGAGAGCATATACTTATTTGTTTGTTTGATGAGGGCTTTACGGCACCACGACAGCGAGGGTCAAATTGTGCCTGAGAGGTTAGATCAATCCAGAGGTAGAAAGGAAAGAAAACAGGGGGAGATTGAGAGAAACACGAGAACTAAAAGTTAGAAAGTTGGGATCGAGAGAGGAGGTGTACGGGTGAAAAAAACAAAGTAGAGAGAGGGGAGTGAGAGAGGAGGACTAAATATGGTTGTAGAGGGAAGCATGATGAAAGAAGGATAATTTTATCCGGAGGGTTTTCTGGAAGAGCTCAGCGATTGAGTTGTGGGGAGTGAGGAAAGCTCTGGGAAGGTTGTACAGGGGGCAAGCAAGGAGAATGTGATGGACTGTAAGGGTGCAATGGCAATTGTTACAGAGGGCTTGGGGGCAACCAATAAGGAAGTAGGAGTGAGTGAGGTGGGTGTGAGCTATTCTAAGACCAATAAGGAGGAAGAAGTGAGTGTGAGCTATTCTAAGACGGGTAATGTGAACGTTCTCGACACGGGAGAGGTTGTGGCTGGTGGGTTTGATCGGAATGGTAGGCTGGATGACGTGAAGCATATGCTCTTTCCATTTTTGAAAAGTTGAAAAAGTGCCAAATTTCAGGGATGAAATGTGCCCCATTTTCAAATATTGGAAACCTACACGTCCCCCTCAAAAGAAAATGAATTTCTTTACACCTCATTACACAGAATTAGAAAAATAGTAGTTTGCCAATTAGAAGGTCAACAAAGGTGTCATACCTAAAAACATAGATGGGATTACCCGTGTGGCAATTTCCCTTATGTAATTCTGAATTTATATTTGTATGATGATTTTTGTTTCTTAACATAAATTTGTGATTTGCCCCTAGAATTTTCTTATATAGAGCATTAAATTCTAATTGGTATACTACTCTCCCAAATTGTCAAAACCTTTACAGATAACAATTAGGTTTCCTAATTAGTTATCGCTTATCAATGTTCTAATAATTCTTAATACTGTACAGTATGCAGCATATTTAAGTGAGCTCAAATGAGCTTATGGGTATGCTTGTAAGAGTTTAAACGCAGCTCAATTTTTACTTACATGTATGAGAATTCTGATAAAAAAAAAAAAAAAGTTTTAACTGATGATAGTATTACATATCGCTCATAATAAATTTTTGGAGATATTAACCTACCAAAATTAAGACCTTAGGGAAGGAAAGGGTTTAAGAAATTTTATTTCTAAAAACTCAAAATTTGAATTTTAAACTAGAATAAAGAATACACATTATCAATCAAGAGACTTTCCGTCAATATTTTCATTGGTACCAGGGCAGTAATTCGCATCCAGAAAGTATGGGGAAGGAGGGGGTGGGGGGGAGAGGGGACATTAAAGTAGAGGGGACAAGAGGAACATTTTCCCCCAAATGTATTAAATGTGTACAATTCTGCTGAAAAGTAAGGGGGTGGGCATGTCCCCCGTCCCCCCGGAATTACAGCCCTGGTAGGAGGAGAAGATCAGATCATTTGTACGCCTGTAGACCAAGGTTTGAGGCGATAAGACCAGGGGCAGACTGGCACAGAAAAATCCACCGGTCCAGGTGGAGTGAATGGCGCTTCAGACATCTTGGGACCAGTGCCTCCAACTCCTCGAATCCACCGGTGCACTGGTTCGGCAGACCAGTCCGTCCCTGCCTTCATCAAGAGATTGCATTATGTCAGAGTGAATTTTCATCTTACTACTGACAGACATGCATTCCTATATGCCAACATAACTGATGTATAATGACTATATAAAGGCCCCCTTCTCACTTCCCCTCATTTCCTCCAGCATACAGGTCTTTTGACAAACATGCATTCCAATACGCTGGCATAGCTGCTTTTAAGTGGTTACAAGGAATCAGGTGACGAGTCACATGCAAGAACTGAAAAATGCGCTGCATATAAGCCCTTCATGAGCTCAAAAAGAAGCTTGTCTAAAAGCAATATTCCTGCTACAGGTTTAAATGAATAAAGCATGTGTTTTATAACAAACTTAGGGCTTGAAAATGAACAATCCTGCTTGGGTTTCAAAAATCCTGCTAAGGCTGCAAAAATCTCCCGCTAAGGCTGCAAAAATCTCCCGCTAAGGCTGCAAAAATCTTCCCCTAGGGCTTCAACAATCCTGCTAGGGCTTCAAAATCCCGCTAGGAATTAAAAAATCCTACTAAGGCTGCAAAATTCTTTCGCTAGGGCTTCAAAAATTTGAAGGGCATTGTTCAGAAAGTCAATATCTCGCTAGATTTACATGAAATATCATGGGTTTTGTAGCAGAGTGAGGACTTGAGAACTTTGATTAGGTTAAAGAAATCCTGCTAGGTCTTCAAAATTTGCAGGGTTTTGTCCAGAAAGCAATATCCTGCTAGGTTTCAATAAAATACCATGTGCTTTATTAGGGCTTAAGAAATTAAAGTTAGATTTCAAAAATCTTGCTAGAACTTCAAAATTTGCAGAGCTTTGTCCAAAAAGCAATATTCCAATATCCCACTAGGTTTTAATGAAATATCAAAAAGTTAGGGCTGGAGAACTTAAGCTTAGGTTGAAAATCCTTCTAGGGCAAAGTGTTAGTAATTGAGTCATTGGTCTGGGCCATTACAGCTTGAAAAAATTATTGTGTAATTGTCCTACAGCTTGGTTTAGCAATTGGTTTTTGACTATCTGAAATTTTGTGCGACGCCTTCTTGAAGAAGGAAGTAGTCAACTATACATGCCTCTGCACGTATGGATGTTCTGCGACAAACGCCTGATATTCAATTTGTGACTGTTTAATGTAATTGCATAGTTTAAAAATCCAGTTGATTAATTTAGAGACTTTTATCTGATTCCTTGTGAAATTTCACGGTTCAATATGATCTATACTAGAAATCATCATCAGGTCAGACATCGCGTATGAACATTCATTCAAATAACCTGATCACTTCTTAGTTAGAGGGGGCAAGCAAGTAAAAGGAAGTGAACCGACAAGGTGAGCTGACATGTACAAATCTCAGCCAACAGATTAAAATAATGGATGTGGATGATCCCCCGCCTCTGGCAATACCACTGATCTTAGACCTTTATACCAAGGTTGGAGGGAATAAGAACTTACCAGGGCCATAATTCTCATCCAGAAAGTAGGGGAGGGGGGACTTAAAAGTAGTAGAGGGACAAGAGGTACAATTTCCCAAAAAGTTCTCAATTTATAAAATTCTGCTGAAAAGTGGGGGGAAAGGGCATTCCCCCTCCTCCCCTGGGAATTATGGCCCTGATTAGTGCTAATGTTAATCGGCACACAAAATGACAACATGTGTTAATCAACAAAGCATGCCTTTTGGTATGACTGCCATAGTCTGCCATTTACCACTTCATTTGGCTTTGCTTTTTAGATCTGTATTTTCAGAATATATTGTCTGCATTATAGTGTTAAACAGTAATTATCAAACCAACATCATTTAGGTGATATGGAATATTGCGGCCAGCATTTTATATAAATCAAAGTCAAAGTCCAGCTACACGCTTGTTTTGCCTTTATCGGAAACAAAATATGGTTGATATACAGCAACTATCCAATCAACTTTGACATCTTTTAATCTTTTTATAAAACCCCGCCAAAAAATAAGTCTATCATCCCAGTTGGAAAAGTGATGCAGGTAGCAGGTTTTTTTTCCCCCAAGCCATTTAATTTCTGCGATTTGAAACGTTTGGATCAGATCAACCATATCAGGCATGATAAATATCACAAACTATCTTCTATCTGAAGCAACAGGAAGGAATCGTTTGTGTTTCAGTATAAAGTACAAAGAAATGAAAGTATGGATGCCGAATGACTGATACGAGAGAAAAATATGGTACTTTCCACAAAACAAATCTGGGATTCTCTGAAATCTGATGCACATGAGAGTGATAAGCTAATCTTTTTTTTATATGGTCTAAAGCATCTTCAAGTACTAAAGATTTCTCATTTGCAAGATATATAGGCCACATTTGTTAGGCTGCATAGGAAAAACCTCAAATTTGGTTGAATTTTGACTCTTATTTAAAAACTCTAGCATCCCTGGTCATGAAACTCTTAAAAATGGCAAGATAACAAATTTATCTAGTTTCATGACCAGCGATACTAGAGTTTTTAAATAAGAGTCAAAATTCAATCAAATTTGGAGATTTTTTCTAGGCAGCCTAACACTAATGACCCTTATGGTTGCAATTTCAAGTGTGGCCTATATAACCAATGATTGAGTCAAAACCTAATTTGACCCAAAAATCCCAGTCATAATCATCGAAACCTTTTATTTCTAGGTGGCCTTAGCGGAGTTTCGGTACTCACATTTTTTATTGTCTACTTCAGCAACATAATAAAGGACAACAATATCGTCAGCGAATTTGACGACGTGAATGGTAACTTTGTCTATGAAGTAACGAGCAACAAAGTAGGTTATTCTTTCTACCTGATGATGCTTGGATGTCTGATCATATCTGGTAATCTAGGCCTGGTTTTCCTGGCGTATCAAGTGAAGAAAAACGAAGTATACTTGCGCCAAAACCAAAATAAGAAGAATGACGAAGAAAAAGAAGTAATGGTGTATTAAAGAACTATGCAACTGCTGAACGATTGAAGGAATGATATATTAAAGAACTATGCAACTGCTGAACGATTGGAATGTAATGAAAATCTGATTAAACTAAGTCTTTATACAGCATTTCTGCAGGGGGAGAACTAAGATCAAAATCCAGCAATGATTAAGTTCTGCAATAAATCTTATGCAGCCTCACTGCACTGGGTATCCGTCAGATGTTTCTACCGATGAGAAAAGGGCCCGAATATAAACACAAATTGAAACTTTCATTTTTAGAAGATGGGAGGCTAAAACAGGAAAACTTTAGATTAAATTCTTAAAATACATGATAAAAGAGGTTAACAAAATTTGAATGCCCAAAATAATTGAAAATGGGTGTAACTTTTTAATTGAAAAGTTTAACGTATGGATGTGCACAGGCCACATAACTAAATTAAAAACCATGAAAATAGCCAAACAACAAATTTGAATTGGTTAAAACTGAATTTGAGGATTTAATATGCAAGTGTTTGATGTAAAACCTACTGCTCTATAATATTTTAGTAAATCCTTGTACATCAATCATTTGTTACAATTCTTTGAAGAACAACAACAAATTCCTGATTCCACTAAAGGTTTTAGAACCCCCCTGCCCCGCCCCCGCCCTTTGGATGCTGGCTATGCCACTGCTTCTAGTATTTTGCATCATCATTACATATAGGTAGGTAAGTTCAACATGAGGTGAGACCTCCCAGCTTCACCCATAGTACAGCAAATGTTGAAGATCATACATAATCGTATTTTAGTTGTGTATATTTGTGTTCATTAATCTATAAAAATATTGATCTATATTAATTTAAAAAAAATCTAGAGTGCCAGATTCTTGTATGGGTCTACTTGCTTTATCTAATGTACGACAAAGCATTCAAACAATACAAACAGCATCTGCTAATACTGATTCAATGATAAGAACACTTGTTGTTCGTTTGTACAATACACTTGTGTCCTTTGATTGTAAACCGACAACTTCCGTAAGCATCTTCAACTTTGCATGTTTTCTTTCATCTATTATATCTTAATTGACAAAATTATCATTCAAAGGAAAGGTATCGTCCCATAAATAAAACCAGAAGTGAACTCCGCCGTGGTGGTAACGTCACTGCCAGTTTTCAACTTTCCTTATTGATCGCAAAAAATGTGATGTTATCAATAACATTTGTAGGCCCCTATGTTCGGTCTGACGGATGTGATCGATAACATCGCAGATTTCTTGCAATCAAAAAGGAAAATTAAAAACCGGAAGTGACGTTACCAGCATGGCAGCGTTCACTTCTGAATTTATTCATGGGGCGATGCCTTTCCTGTAGCTGGTTTATCTATGAAATGTCCATATCAGTCCCCTAGCCAGTATGGTGGGAGGGGGAGGGTCCCCCTTACAAAGGTCTATGCCTCAACTCAAGTGTATAAAATCAAATGAAACCATACATAGGAATATAGAGACTCAAGTGCCTTCTCTTAAAGTGTTTTTGCCCACCTTTGAGAAAAATCCTGGCTGCGGGCCTCAGTGCCAAAGCCATGGGAGGGGGAGTGGGGATGGGGAGGTCCGCACCCCTCCGCCCACACACATTTTCCAGGAAATTTTCAAAAATTAGAATAACACTTGTTTCTAAAATATTTTTTGCATTTATAAATACAATTGCCCTCAGAAGTTGGCTAAATTTGAACACTACGCCTTGGGAGTGGGGGGGAGGGGTCTAGGACCTTCTCGGATCCCCTCACTCTTTTAATGCTGGCTATGCCACTGGTGGGCCTGGTTCGTAGCCTAATGACTGTCTCTCTGTAATGACTATACTTCAACTTCAATGTTGGTACATTTTATTTTTCTTCTTTGATCAAAATAATCAGACATCCCAAATGTGCAAATCCCCTCATGCTTTCTACCCTATGTCACAACTGCCATCCCACCCTCTATTCTGCATGTCTCAAACTCATCCTATATCCTCTGAATAGGAAATCTATACATGAAATCCAGATACCATTCCACAACATGACCCATATGCCATCACAACTGCACCCAAGATGACATCTCACCATATGCCTTGGCACCCTGTCTTATATACCATGCCACCCTGTCCCACATGGCATTATACTTTTGTCTCCCATGTCATTCCCCTTGTCCCACATGCCATCCCAGCCTGCCATAAATACCATGACACTATCTTGTTTCACATGCCATGTCACCCTGTCTCACATACTAACCCACCTTGTCCTGTATGCCATAATATCCTGTCCCAATCCATGGTACCCTGTCCCACATGCAACCGTGTCCTACATGCCATCCCACCATGTCCCACATTTCATCCCATCCTGCAGCCCATGCCATCCCACATTCATCCAAATTCCTACATCTACCAATCATTCTAATATCTTCCACCCAACATTCTTTCCTCTAACTCCCATCCTCTCACTTCTATCAATTCAACATGTCCCATTCACCTACCATCCCCATTCATCTGCCATCCTCTGTTCATCTACCATCCTCCATTCACCTACCATACTCTATTCCTCAACATGTCCCATTCACCTATCATCCCCTATTCACCTAGCATTCCCCATTCACCTTCAACCCCAACCCACCTTTTCAGGGAGCAATTTGTTTTTTGCTACTCATCCGAAAAATTTGATTAGCAATCCAGACAAATTGATTAGCAATTTTAGCGATAAAATTATCTTAATCTAAATCTTCAAAAATCAAATAAAAGCATACTGTAGCATGTTTGGTTTGAATGCCATTACCTTTATTTACATTTCGATGAATTTTGTTTTATTTTCCTATAACAGCATATAAATATTATTCAGAACCTGCATATTTCAACAGAAAGATTTAGAGGTAATTGGACATGCTTATCAATGAATTTCAAAGCCCGATAGGAGATCATTATAAAAATAATATCAACCTTTTGTTGATCAAAGATGAAAAGAAGACAACACTTCAGCAGAAAATGGGACAAGAACTCCAGGAGAAAACATTTTTGTCATCTAGTAGAATTAATTTACAAAAAGTAATGCTTTAAACAAAAAGGAACTTTAAGAATCTTGGAGTACATAATAAAAATGCTGACATCATTTGGAGATATAACATTGGTTTGTCACACCTCCTCAACTGGTACAGTATATGATGTGTAGTTCAGATTTGTACAATTTGAGTGAGAATAAATTGCATCTAACAACACTTTTTAGTCTTTGTCTCTTTTTTCCTAGTAAGTTAAGAACATACAGATAAATCTCAACAAAACAACTGAAGTGTTACAAATGTTGTGCTTAATAAGTAGCCTATCAAGTAGATCCAACCTCCAGACTTTCAACACTTGTCCCTTTCAGAATCACTGGAACTTTTAGAATCATTGGAACTTACAGTAGTGATATTTCCAGATTTTTTTTGCTTTTGGTCCATAGGGATTAACATTTGGATGTCGACGTTTGCTGAAAAACTTCCTGACATGAGATGTTGCATCAAAATCAGTAAGTGTAGGACCTTCTAAATCAATCCATAGCAAATGCCCCAAAGTTGCTGTGCTTAGACGGGCATGCCAATCTGACTTGACTCTGTTCAAAGCTAAAAATCCTCTCTCAACTTTAGCATTCCATACAGGATATATACTGAGAATCTTAATCACATGTGCAAGGTTGGGAAACTGATCTTGATATTTGCTAAGAATGATTTTCCAGACATCTTTGTAGTCTACATGTAGATGTCTCATTCCTTCATGAAAAAAGGCTTTCATTTTATCCCATTTGGTTTGAAGAAGACTTGTGTCTACTCCTTTTCTTTCAAAAAGCACCCCAAACTGTTCAAACAAACAAAAATTCTGCAATTCTGCATTTCCAAAATTTCTTAAATCATCTGAACTTAATGGCCAAAGTAAAGTGTTCAAGAGTTTCAGTGCTGAAAAGTGTGTTTCATTGATTCCAGACTGTAATTCTCCAAATCACTTTTCAATTGCATCCTTCAACTTCTTCATTACTGCTGGCTTCTGTGCATTACAGTTCAACATACCTGTTGATACGTGGCTAAGTTTCACTCCTTTATAATGCACACCAGAAGTGCTGGTGGAATTCTTGTTCAGATCATCCACTGAACTGGACAAACTTGGATCCTTAGGCTCATCACTTTGGTTTTCTTCATTAACCTTATCAACTGATTCTGTTTGCGGAATTTCAAACCCTGAAGTACAGGCCTTGTGGGCATCTTGGAGGAGATCCTTCAAACCAGAATTGAACACCTTTTTAGGGTCCTTTATTCTGCCAAGGTCACTGTTATTTGTGGATGTGTCTGCTGCAACCAATTCATCCAGTTTGGCAACTGTCCTCTTCAAGGCTGCAATAGCTTGGATGAAATCTACACTATCTCCCTGAAGATATAGAGAAAGTTTAGAAATTGGCTCTAGTATCTCCATCAAGAACAGAAGGGTGGACACAAATTGAAATCGCTTAAGTTTTCTCAAGTACCCAGTAATCCTGGCTTTCTCCTCAGCTTTGGTAGTCTCATCTTCTACTAAGTGGGCCATGTGACCAATGATAACTACATAACACTTGGACAATGTAACACATGCCCTGCGCTTGAATTGCACCCAACGTGTGCCCGTAGCCCTCTCTGGTTTTCTTACCTGTTCCTCCATAATTTCTGCCAGCTCTCGCAATTCCCTTAGGCGTTTGGGACTATAGTTATATAATTTATATAAGGTTTCTAACATATCTGTAGCTTCTTTTACAAATGTTCTACTGAACGCATCTTTTACAGCCAATTCTAGTCGATGATTCAAGCCATGGACACCAATCAACCATGGCATATCATTATCACGTTTCAGTCTTTCAAATAAGCCATTTATTTCCCCCATATTCACACTGGCACCATCTGCCATGAATCCAACCAACCTTATTTCAAAATCAGGTGAGCCAGCTTCCTTAAAAACATTTTCCAGTGTGCTTTTGATGCCATATGCACGCGCATTTTCAACATCATGTACAGCTAGCAATCGAAAGTTTACCTCACCTGTTTCTAAGTCGACAAACATGCAGTAGATCATTCCATCCATTCTCTATCACTGCGCTGTCAGTAGCCCCATCAATCAAAACTGTCATGTAACGGCTTTTGCAAAGTTTTTCTAGCATTTCTTCTCTTAAATTAAAACCAATAATGCATGTGAACTCACTGCATTTTATCTCATTTATATATGTTAAACCGACATCAACCCCATGCTTACTTTCCATACGAACAATTGTTTCAAACTTGGTGAATGGTAACTCTTCCTTTGCTAACATATAGGTGATGTCAACTAATTTCCCAACCCTTTCCTCTTCTACCGTTTTAGTTGATGCAAGAGAACATCCAATTGGAGTTTTTGTAAAAATTTGATCTAATGTGAGTTTAGGTACTTTGAAAGAGTATGCCAGCTTGTGTGGCTCCAAAAGCATGTATTTTTTAAGTTGTCTTTCTTAAGAGCTGATCCTGAGAATCCCAATATTGCAGTACAAGAAAAATTTCTGATATGGTTAATTTTGTGTTTAAATTCTGTGCAAAGGGAACATGTTATCTTTACTACACCCTTTCCATTTGGAGAAGAGTCTACTTTCATCCATTTAACTCCCTTTCCCAGTTATTTGCTGTTGAAAGCTTAAAACACTTTGCCATTTTTATAGTTATGACTCACCACAGTCAAAACAATTGAAAAAGTTACGTATAAAGTTCAACAGGAAAGTTGCACAATACTATTACTAACGACAGTAGCCCTAACGCTATGGCCTTATTGTTACGATACGATCCACTTTCATGGAAATCCATTTAGATATTTCCAAACCACACAAAGAAGAAAACAAAAATTAAAGAAAATCTATAAAAACGTCTATAATCCAAATGGATTTTAAGTCGAAAAAGACTGTCCAGGCAGTATTGTAATAATCCTACATAGCATGGAATCAGACTCGTCGATCAAGAAAACAACAAACGATGTGAAGGAATTCCCGAATCCCGGGTTAGTTCTAGCAATGCATATACGCCCAAAACGCAGTGATTGTAACTCAAGCTTGGTCATGTCTAAATGACAAGTAAACAATAGGCCTAAATCTGTTCAATTTATCAGACCAAAAAGGAAAGAATTTTATAAAATACGGACAAAGTATTTATTAGTTGGTATATTTCATTGTAAATTCAACAATTATATTCAACATTTTTATTGAATTTTATCTTGAAGACCGCGTGACAAAAAACAAATATGCCCCACTCAAAATAACAAAACTGGCAAAACTTTCAGATTTTTCATGGTTTTTGAGATGAAGTAACTAGTATTCTTATCAAGAATGGGAAAGGGAAGGAATGTTTTCTGGTATTTTTAAGCACACGTGGCCCTGGCGAAGTGTTTTCGTGGGTAGGAAATTAGACTGATTTTTGCGACTTTCCTACAGAAGCTATAACAGTGTCATTTCGAGTGTAGGTAATATACTAACCGTATAACACATGGTCTGTGGATTTTCTCATACACAACTGGCTGACTGTTTAGGCTTACGACGATAGTGCTTCGCTATTGTACATGTAATTGTAAGTTGAAAACTTTAAGTAACATTAAACATCCCATACACATATTTTCTTGTCCCATTTTCATAATAATTTTGCAACTTGAAAGCTTTGAAAGGTAAGTAAGACCTGATTTTTGTATATAGAGTTTTTAACTTGTTATTTTGATGTTAGTAATCTAATTATACTTTCAAGCATTTTTCTTTGCGTTGCAATTGTGCTAATCAATTATTTTACTGCATCGCAATCAACAACTTCTGTACATTTTTGTATCACAAATTGCGATGCGAACCCTAACAAATTGCTCCCAGCTTTTGCCATCTACCAAATATACTCTTAACCAACTCATCATTCCAATTTTCACTATGACCTCCACTCACTCCAACACGCTAGCAGCCCTCCCCAGCCTTAACTTAAATCTGACACTTCCAATAGAAACATGCTCAACTTTTTTTTCTTCTTTTAAACCAAAAGGGTTGATCTATCTACCAAATCAGAATGAAAATTAATTGCAGATTAACTTTGAGTTTTATCATAAATCTATTATGTTTCCACTCTATACTAACAAAACCTTTATTGGTTTTTCCCTATTAATTCCCAAGACACTTCATTATAAAATCCATTTAGTCGTCAGTTCTATTAATCAACTTTTTTTCATCCCAGAAAAAATCCTTGAATTGCTGCTAATTAAGTCTGGAATGCATTTGTTCTCCTTTATATTAATTTCTTTTCTTAAAAATAGTTGGAATTCCTTTCCTAGGGCAGCAATCTTTTGTTCCCTAGTTGATCAATGCATGAGGCCAGACGGACAATAAATGTGGACGGACGGATAAATGGACGAACAGACGAATGGTAAAGATGCTATATCTTTCTTCACCAACTTCGTTGGCAAGGAGATAATCATCAGGGACCATAATTTTGTTGTGTTGTATGATGTGTCTTTAATGATCTATGGACTGCCTAGGAAACATAACCTAACCCACACAAAAAATTGGTTACAAATTAACAATTCAAAATTTTTAGGGTGTGAATATAGAAATTTGTAATAACACGAAAAAGTATATTTTCCTTAGGCAAATCCTTGGTTTATGAATCATGTGCTACAATTGCTTGATGGATGGAATGTAATACTGACAATAAGATTTTAGATCATACCCCAATCATTATATTCATTGGAGAAGACAATTTCATCATTTCAAAATATTAAACCAAAGAAAGAAATACAAAGAACAAGAAAGCAAATCCATGGAGTTGCTGATCTCATCACCCTAAGTACTGTGTAGCATTGTGTGGGAAATAGCTAACAGGGTCACTATAGCTCTGTGACTTTTGACCGTGTGACCCCAGAGCCTATGGGGACACAAGTTCATGTACCAAGGTGTCATGGTACAGTATAAGGTTGGTATAGGTCTTGCCACTTTTGGAATTTAAAAATTCCATTAATAGCCATTCATAAATATGGGGGAAAATGACTTAAAGCAAGCTGGTTCTGTGGCATTTAATGACTTGACCCCAGATTTACAGGACACAAGTTCATGTACCAGGGTATCATGGTAAACATAGGGTTGGTATTGATCTTCGGAGTTTAAAGTGGTACTAAATTTTACAAATTACCACATAATTACCCCCTAAAATTGCACATTTGATCTTTGACCCTAACCACCAAAACAACATCTGAAATTTGTTGGAATTTATTTTACCCTACTATATGACACTACCCATGCTCAGATCACTCTTATCATTCCAAAACTATGGGGGGAAATGGTTGAAAGGGATCACTAGCTCTGTTATCTTTGACGTTTAAACTTTTGACTCCAGAGTTTACAGGACGCAAGTTCATGTACCACAGTATCATGATACAAACATAGGATTGGTATAGGTCTTGCACTTTCAGAATTTAAAGTGGCACAAAAATGTACAAATTACCCCCTAAAATCACATATTTGACCTCTGACCCTACTCACTGAAACAACTTCTAAAATTTTTCACATTTATCGTACTCTATTGTATGACACCATTCATGCTCATGTCACATTTACCATTCATAACTATGGAGAAAATGGTACAAAGTGGTCAATAACTCTGTGACCTTTGACCTTTTGACCCCAAAGTCTACAGGACACAAATTCATGTCCCAAGGTATCATGGTACAACATGGGATTTGTATACTTATTTGACCTTTGACCCATGACCTTCTGACCTCCAATTACTTTTAATTTCTAGTAGAATGTTAAACCCTACCCACTTATGCAATTTGTAAAGATACCAAGTAATTCCTTCAAAAGATACAGCCATCACCATAAACTAAGTTTCATTTCACCTGTGACCTTTGTACCCCAAAACCTTGGAGACAAAAGTTCCGGGTCAGGGGTACCCGTTCACCAATTTTGGTTCATGTTTGTATTACAGTTTTTGAGTTATAAGCGACACAAAATTAATTGTTGCATATACATGCACGTGCACACACACACAAGCACACACAGACAAATGTAAAAATCATCCAATTTTGTCCCGTTCCAGAAAATTATGACCCCAAACCCCTAACATGGGGTCATCATATGAGACTCCCTGATGGGCCCACCCTAATATCAAGGGGGTGGACATGTAGTGTAGGAGGTGTAGGCAGTTATTTGCCTATACAGCAAAGTGACTACAATATCTCATCCCCACATATGTGGGTGATGAAATAATAACATAATGTTGTATCCCCATTCATACTGGTACATCACAGTTTGCAACATCAAAAAATCCTAACATTTTAACCAGCCATAACTCCAAACTAAATATCCAAATTAAAAGATTGTTTTACTCCAATTTACTACTCTTTTGGGGAGAAAGTGGAACATAGATTTTTAGCTGCCCATCAGGTATATGGTGCAGTGGCTCAGTGGTTTAAGGAGTCCTACTCTCAGGCAAAAGGTTACGGGTTTGATTCTCCCACAAACGCTGCATACTGTCCTTGAGCAAGACACTTTACTCTACTTGCTCCTTTCCACTCAGCTGTAAAATGAGTACCAGCACTGCTTGAAACCTGTGATGGACTGGCATCCCATCCAAGGGAAGACATGTCTGAAAGGGAGGGGGGACAGGGGGACTTCATACTAAAAGTGGTAGGGGTGTGCAGCCCATAAACCAAAAAACATACCCGCAGTTTTTTGGTAAGTGCAGTATGAAATTATACAATTTTGATTTTGCAGTATGAAAGAAGTCAATTATGATACCTGCAATATTGAGTATTCAACAAAAAATATTGTAAAATGGACCAGCAGTACAAAATTAACACAGTAAAACCTCATTTTTTGGCAACTACACTATACACTATGAAAATGATGAAAAAGGACAATGTTTTTTACTATTTTTTAGTAAAAAGAAAAAGCTGCACTACAAAATGGTGCAAAAAGGCACCTGCTTGGGTGAACATATAATACATGATATATATATATATATATATATATATATATATATATATATATATATATATATATATATATATATATATATATATATATATATATATATATATATATATATATATATATATATATATATATATACATACATACATACATACATACATACATACATACATACATACATACATACATACATACATACATACATACATACATACATACATACATACATATATATATATATATATATATATATATATATATATGTATATATATATATATATATATATATATATATATATATGTATATATATATATATATATATTTATATATATATATATATATATATGTATATATATATATATAAACATATATATATATATATATACATATATATATATATATATATTTATATATATATATATATATATATGTATATATATATATATAAACATATATATATATATATATATATATATATATATATATATATATATATATATATATATATATATATATATATATATATATATATATATATGTATATGTATATATATATATATATATATATATATACATATATATATATATATATATATATATATACATATATATATATATATATACATATATAAACCCCACATATGGAAGTGCAAACCCCCAACACCCCCTCCCCTTCCCTACCTGGGAGACATGTGCTCTCATCTGCTTGCACCATGGAAAGCGGAGATAAGCCTTTAGGCCTAATGGCTCTGATGGATTTAACTAATTACACTTTTAGGTATTACCAAGAAATGAAGGAAATATTGTTTCCTATTAAAGCTACAAATCGCATCCCTTTCCCAACATATTGTATTAGTATGTTAATGCAACACAAAATAAACATATCATAGGACAGGAATGGTCTACTACTGTCTACTACTTTATCTGTATGAGATCATTTGTATTTTCAAAATTTATGTCTCTCAACTTCTCCTACCAGACTTTGTATCAACCAATGGGTGAAGGTGCTGGAGGTCCCAGGTTTAAGTTTAACAGCAATTCAACCAACGATTTTTCCACAGATATGTAGAACGATACGCTGATATCAAGCACAGAGGTTTGTCTTCTGCATCACAGCTTCTCCTCACCTGACCTTTGGAGGGGGGGAGAAGTAAAGCTGTCAGTCCCGATAGTAGAAACCCCCCCCCCCTCCCCCTCTCCCCGTTTGGTTCTCTAGAAACTTCTCGAAAAAGAGCAGGGTGTCACCCTGGTGTTCATCCACTTCCCGTCATGGCAGATTTCTTGGGTCCACACTGAAAACAAGTCTGACATACATGTGCTTTCCCTGGCATGTGCCTAAAAGTGTAAAACTAAATCTAATGTCATTAAAGCTCTTGAATGAAAAAAATATATGATCTCTTGAATCATAATTAAATCTTGTACTATATATTAACAAATACATGTATTGCAAAAATATTCAAAATACTGTAATTACCACATCAAAATCCTCCCAAAGATCATTTAAAAAATATTTTGCGTTATTACTCCGTCCAACAAAAGGTCATACATGTATCTCCCAGTAGAGCTATAAACTCAAAAACCATTTTTTGCTGGAAAATACCTTATTATGTACTTTTCCAAAGTACCAAACATCAGCTTTGTGCAAGGTGTCCCACATAGGAAAATTTTCAATTCCCCCTGGAATGTTAAAAAACATTTTTTTTTATTAATTAATTTTAAAATACTAATAAATGGGACTTGATTTCACTGTTGCATAATTTAACACCACCATGAGATTCTATACAATATAAAATACCTTGCTACCAAATTTCAAGTCTGTCACATGTTTATAGCTAGAGTTATTAACAACATTCTTGACTCACAAAAATTTGAAATGGCCACCACTTGTGATTTTAGGAATTTATTTTGCCAATATTTGAGGGTCTATATCTCCGGAACAGCTTAATATTTTGAGCTACAATTTTGCTGGGCTTCTAACCTTCGTACTATGTAACTTCACATGCAAAATCTGAGATGGTGGGTGATGGATCCATTTGAGATGGCATGGCCCCCAAACCACCCTCACAACATTATAAGTAGTGAGAACGACTCACTATGCATTTCTATGTGTCCAAAACTGCACTGCTTTTTCGGAGCCGATGCCATTTACTTCTAAGCAAAAATTTATACACCTTGAAAATTTCAAAATCTAATGTTCACTAGAAAGCAACTCAGTTAGTCTGAGAAAACAATACCCTTATTCATTACAGTTTACAAAGCAAAATTCCTGAGGAAATGAGCCTTTTTCCACATTTTGCTACTTGGTTGTTCACAGCTTCAGAAATGGAACGGTATTTAAGAATCACTGAGTAATTTAAAGATACTCAAGTGAAATCCGTACGCTATGTTGCGTGAGCGTATACGCTTAAATGCAAGAGGGTTCTCAAGTAAAGTCACAAACAAATGCCCAAAAAAGGACGCAGGCCATAACATTGTACGCTTGCTTTCGATGCGTTATTAGGTTATTTTTAATGGGTAAATTTTATGATTTTACAAAAGATTTTTGATATTTTTGATATTTTTCCTTTGCGGAACACTAAGTAGACAAGTTCAAGTACTACTTCATCAATTTTTTAGATTAAATAAATCAAGTTTTTATATCAAAAATAATTTTGCAATCAATTCTGGCTGCAAAATTTTGTGGACACATGTTGTAGGCTATGAATTTGTTCTATATTGTTTGGGACACAATTTTCAATGCACATGCATTCATGCCCTAATCCTGAGGATTAAGTGATTACATGATTTGGGCATGATGATTCGTGCTACATTAAAAGCAGCTCAAAATATGACTAAGATCACAATTCATTACAGCACCAATAAAAATATTCAAGGAGTGCCCAAATTTCGAAGTAAATACATTTCATTATAGAAAATGATGTTCTCATTGCAGTCTGATTTTAGACTGACTGAGTAGTCAGCTTAGCAGCAGTCAAAGTCCTTCCCTCTCCCCGCCATCCAAACAAAGACTTTACCCTTTGTAAACAAAAATGCATCAATTTCATGTGTATGGAGGAAGGTGCATCTTGTGAATGCATTTTAGACTGCAGTAAAAATATGCTCTGAGACCTGCTCATGAGTCCAAAGATCACTGGAATTGAATCACAAAACACTGATCAATTCTTTATGTTGTAAGTGGTACAGTACGCAAATCTCAAGAAGTAAAAGGTTTCTGAAAGGCTGATATTGTATACATATGTAAGAAGGATACTTCAAGAGGATACATCTTTGGATTGGAGAACAAAGCTGAACTAATTACGGATAAAAGAGAATAAATCGTTTTTGTTAGAAACTGAAGAACACTGATTTGACAGAACGTGGGTACTCCAGCAGTGAAGCAATTAGCTACAAAATGGATATCAAATCATTCTTGTATTCCACTTCATTTGTCCTTGCCTTCACGGTGATGGCATGCCTATTGGCCTCACTCGCAACAAGTAGGGCTGTTTACGGCAATGTTCAAATTCCCACTATCGAAGCAACAAGTGGACGCATCGAGTTTGGCTTCATCTGGGGGAAGAAACAGTTCAACTATGGCTACGGCATGAGAGAAGAAACTGTATTTCTTGGTAGGAATTTTCAATTTGATTCTGCATATGTAATTGATAGAACTTTGTTGTTTATAAGATTTATTTACAGTGACAACACCAGAGCATTTCCACTGCAGCACTGAAATATATTTCATGCTTTCTAGGAATCTACATTTAAGAGTGGTGTCACAACACGAGTAGTGAGGTTTTATAATTCAAACTTACAATATTTTTATCCAAAGATTTTGCATCAAAGTTATTCTGCTAATAAAGGGTTAATTCATAGAGCGCTATGTTTTCGGCACAGGATAATGCATAAAGAGGCTGGGCAGAGATTAGGTGATGCACGAGAGCGTAGCCTGAGTGCATCCTGCGTCATCTCTGCCCAGCTTCTATGCATTATCCTGTGCTGAAAGTATAGCGCACTATGAATTAACCCTGTTCATATATATCAAGTATCTTTTCTATCAAAAATTGCAAAAATTCGGGATAAACATTTGACAAAATACACAATCTTTCACTTTTGGAATAATTTAAGATCATGACAATATGAACCCGCGTAGTATTATCACGCATCACTTAAAAATACGCACATTGTACATCACACGAGAACAATGGAAAATTTAGACGTACTGCTAAAACATAAATGTGCGTGCATGGTTTGACGAGCTCATGCATTCAGCACAGAATAATCAAAGGGTTCTTTTTGCATTGCATCATGTATATAGAGTATATATGAACATGTGATTTCTAGAGTATAACAATTATTTCAGAAATGTTTCTTTATAAATCTGTTGATCTTTGTTGTTCTGTACATGATATTGACAGATAAAGGTTGTATATTCACCAGTGATAGCTTTTAAAAGTATATGGAGAGGCAACATTAGCTAAATTGATTTAAATTCCACTAAAAACATGAAGACAAAAAATTACATCAAAATCAATTAAAAATTGGCCATTTTACAGCTTTTTGAAGATTTTTGTTCAAAAATACAAATTGTTGTGTTACTCTTGTGATGTGAAAACAGGACATAGACTCTATTTTCTTATATAAAACCATTGTTTTTGAACCCTCTACCATTTCTTTTTGAGAAATCTAATATAACTCTAGTAAAGAGGATTTGATCTACACCATACGCACATTGTACATCACACGAGAACAATGGAAAATTTAGACGTACTGCTAAAACATAAATGTGCGTGCATGGTTTGACGAGCTCATGCATTCAGCACAGAATAATCAAAGGGTTCTTTTTGCATTGCATCATGTATATAGAGTATATATGAACATGTGATTTCTAGAGTATAACAATTATTTCAGAAATGTTTCTTTATAAATCTGTTGATCTTTGTTGTTCTGTACATGATATTGACAGATAAAGGTTGTATATTCACCAGTGATAGCTTTTAAAAGTATATGGAGAGGCAACATTAGCTAAATTGATTTAAATTCCACTAAAAACATGAAGACAAAAAATTACATCAAAATCAATTAAAAATTGGCCATTTTACAGCCTTTTGAAGATTTTTGTTCAAAAATACAAATTGTTGTGTTACTCTTGTGATGTGAAAACAGGACATAGTCTCTATTTTCTTATATAAAACCATTGTTTTTGAACCCTCTACCATTTCTTTTTGAGAAATCTAATATAACTCTAGTAAAGAGGATTTGATCTACACCATACCCCCAACCAAAATCGAGCTGGTCAAGTTATTTTGAACATTCTCAAGGCCTCAAATTAATGGAAGAAATACAAAGAAAAACAAAGGCAAATTTGAGGTGTTTGCCTGTTTGTGCATCGCATTTTTTTTAAATTTTAATAAATTTCCAAACTTTAATTACTCCTAACTTGAAAGGCACACATGCTTTTTTTTTTAATTCAAAGACTTAAACTCAGAATTAAATGCTTTTTTGGTCAGGTGATTACCACAAAACTTTTGTAACAGTCCATGTACCTTTACTAAATTAGTTCAGTGGTCAATCATGTCCAAGGATTTCAATGAAACAAAATGGTGCAGAAAGCATCCAAAATTCTTATTCCGTTAAGGACATATTCAAGTTAAAAGCTCCATCTTATCTGTGTAGAAATGACTGGTATAGTAAGAATACAATAGAAAGTTGGCGTCATCATCCTAACATTCTTAACAATTGTTAATGTATTCTAAAGAAAGTTTATTTAATTTTTTACTTTTTAAATTAGTTTTCCTCAAACTTTCTTCAGGTGGTATATTATAAATACCCTTACTAGATTCAGTTTTGCTACTTTTCTGACATTTCCCAAGTTTTTTTTTTTGTTATCAACAAAACCGCACGACAAACTATGATAGAACACATAAAGACTTTGAGGAATCTGAGGCTATGACATCACAATTAGTCTGATTTCAGTCGTTTTTACACAAATGATACCAAACTTCAAACTTAGATATCTCTTTAATGAAATAAGCTTTTTGAATGCGTTCTTCACCATTTTGTTTCTATTGTTATATGGACTAGCTGGACCCCTAAACTAATCCTTTAAACTTGAATATCTCCTTAACAGAGTACGATTTTGTAATGTTTTCTTTACCATTTTTTTTTTTGAAGTCCTGATGAACTTGCTTGACCCCTGAACTAATCCTTTAAACTTGAATAACGTCTTAACGGAATAAGATTTGTGAATGCATTCTTCACCATTTTGTTTCTTTTGAAGTCCTCTTTTATATAAGATAGACTTGCTTGACTCCTGATAAACCTTTCATTCTGAATAAAATAGCCTCTAAATTATGACAAAGGCACCTGCAGATCCCGATTACGGCTATTTAATGTTTGAAGGATTTTAAATATGATGTATGAAAGATAAGAGGTTTTTGAATGTAATTCTTTCAATTTGAGTCCTAAATTTTAATCGTTGGAAATCATTAGACAGCTCTCCTACTAATGGTCATATTCAACAGTTCTCATTCAAAGAACATTGGTGAAGGATTGAAAAAACAATAAACATAAGGAAATTCATAGACCTGTTTTCTCTTTGCAGTGGCACAAATTTAAATAACAATTGCCATAATCTATTACAATAAAACCTTAAAATTCAAAATGCTGTAAAATGGTCAATCTATTTAAGATTTTGATGATTTGCTGTATTCATGGTTGATAGCATACTTTAATGGTTTATAGCAGATTGTAATGGTTCATAGCAGATTTTAATGGTTCATAGCAGATTTTAATGGTTCATAGCAGATTTTAATGGTTCACGGCATATTTTAATGGTTTATAGCATATCTTAATGGTTAATAGCATATTTTAGTGGTTCCTAGCATATTTCAATGGTTCATAGCATATTTTAATGGTTCATAGCCTATTTTAATGGTTCCTAGCATATTTTAATGGTTCATAGCATATTTTAGTGGTTCCTAGCATATTTTAATAATTCATAGCATATTTGATTGGTTTCTAGCATATTTTAATGGTTCATAGCCTATTTTAATGGTTCCTAGCATATTCTAGTGGTTTATAGCATATTTTAGTGGTTCCTTGCATATTTTAATGCTTCATAGCCTATTTTAGTGGTTCCTAGCAGATTGTAATGGTTCATAGCATATTTTAATGGTTCATAGCAGATTTTAATGGTTCACGGCATATTTTAATGGTTCCTAGCATATTTTAATGGTTCATAGCATATTTTAATGGTTCATAGCCTATTTTAATGGTTCCTAGCATATTCTAGTGGTTCATAGCATATTTTAGTGGTTCCTAGCATATTTTAATGGTTCATAGCATATTTTAATGGTTCACAGCATATTTTAATGGTTCACAGCATATTTTAATGGTTCACAGCATATCTTAATGGTTCACAGCATATTTTCTTCCAATTAAGCTCAATTTGTTGCTACATGTCCACCGTTCTTCAACAAATTCTACTCCCAATGGTATCTTTATTCTCTTTTCTTTCAGTGACCGATGAATATCCGAACGCTACCAGCATTTCACTCCTTGTCATGACTTGCTTGATGGGACTGGGAGCTTTTGCTGCTGTCTTCGCCACCATCTTCTCATTTTACAATATATCAAACAAACATGTAGGTGAAATGAGTGGACCGCTTGGGCTTTACATATGGAATGGAAGCGCATGTAAGCATCTTCTCATTTACAATATATCAAACAAACACGTAGGTGAAATGAGTGGACCGTTTGGGCTTTACATATGGAATGGAAGCGCATGTAAGGATGCAGTGCTTTTAATTTTTGACAACAACTTCATTTTAAGGTTTGGTTTGAGGAGATGAAGGATTGAGAGGAAGAAAAGAAGGAAAATAGGGTGAATTTGGGAGAGAAAAATAATAAAGTAAAAAGAAAGGGGTGTGTAAGGTAAGGTGTAGAGGAGAAAGGAAGATTAGATATGGTGGAACAGGTTGTTTTTGCGGGGAAAGTTGATAATGTTGGAGGAAGGATTGTTTTTGAAGAGATCAAAGATTTGAGGTGGGTAAGGAGAGAAGAGACCTGGAGTTCAGGTATAGGGGACAGGTTAAGAGGATATGCTTGATAAGTCGGTGTTGCAGGTGAGGCAGAGATGTGCAGTTGAGCTGGAAAGGAGATGAGAGAGAGGGGAGTGACCAAGCAAGGCCGATGCGGGTGACAACGATGTCTTCCCTGCGAGTGGGACTGTGCAGGAGGGTTTTGGTCCCGACTTTGTGTTTGATGGTGTGAAGTTTGTTTATTTTAAGAGAAGAAAAAGAAGCTACAGTATATTAAATTCCAAGCTTAAGTAAAGTACACTATTTAAGATGCATGGTTTCAAAGTGTTCACGAAGCTGTAAGATTTATTCAGGCTCACCCAGTCTTTCTCCTTGCCATAACCAAATAATAAAAAAAAATGTTTAAGGTGTTATAATTTTCAGTCTTTTTCATTCATTGAATTATAATAAAGAACCACTCCATTGAGTCCAAAGAACCACTCCACTGAGTCCAGTCCAAGTACACTTAAATTGCATCAAATTCAAATTCAAATAAGAAAAATTTAAGCAGATAAACTATCAACAAAATATCACCAAAGGCCACAACTGCAGGTTACCACTTAAGGGTCAAACTTTTACCCTGTTACGAACCCTTGCACTGAGCACCAGGTGCGAGGGCAGCAAGAAAACAGGTAGCTCAATTGGCAGAGCACAGGACTGAGATGCTGGAAGTCCCGGTTCAAGGCTCTGTCAGGTCTAACTCATTTTTCCACAGCTATGCAGACAGATATGCCGAACATCAAAGCGGAAGTACGTTGTTTGCAGCTCCTGCTCCTCAATCAGCTGTTGAGAGAAGTGGCAATGACTGAATGGCGCTCGCCATCCTTTAAAGGGGATGTTAAAGCCGTCAGTCCAGACGGAAGAACAGTAACATTCTGCCTGGTTCTCTGAACACTATTCGAGAAGAGAATCGTGAAAACGTGGTATTCATTCACTTCATTTATTAACTTTCAGTCAAGTTCATGGTGCTGACCTCGAGCGGCTGCCTAGCGAATTATTACTGGCTAAAGCGCTTTGAGTACATGTGTAGCAAAGCACTATATAAGAATCAAATATTATATAATATCATTCCCATTTCCCACCACCTTCTGGCTGGTACTCCAAGAAGCGACACTGGCAAGACAGGGCACCCCCTCCCCCTTTAAAAATTTCAATAATTCAAAATGGTTTTGATGTGTATTTGACATGATTTTTAAACAATTTCTTGCCACCAAAACCACAAAAACAGAGGCCCTTTAGCAGCTCCACGCCAATGTAGTGCCTGCTTCATGTGCACAGTGCCAGCATAGATTATATACACTTATACATGGTTTGAAATGGTTTTGGTGTTAAGCAATTTCCTGCCACCAAAATCACAAAAAACAAGGGCCCTTTAGCAGGCCCCTGGACCCCACACAGTTGTAATGCCCGCTTCACGCACAATGGCAGCATAGGTTATACACACACTTATAAATACAATTTAATTTATGCCCCCAAATAAATTTATCCTGGCAGCGCCATTGACTCCAAATTGTGCTGGCTAGCAAGCTGCTTATTTGTATGCTACTTGTAGAATAAGGATTCCTTCAACTCAGTAATTGAAGTGTAAAACACTCAAATAAAGTTAAGCCAATGTCCATGAGCTTGCTGAAATGGGTAAAATTATTTTCATTCACCAAGTGTATCTTACACTGACTGTATTACTGGTCAATTTAACAATTTACTGATACCAATATCCTCTTGCCCAGTACTGATCGTGTGTAGTGACTTCACTTTTGAAGTAGTGCTGTTACAACAAGGCTCTATTATGTATCGATTATCGTGGAGAAAAATATCGCAATATATCGGAGTATCGCGATACTTTTCAAGAAAACTGACTCAAGATGCAAATTGTTAATAAACGTTATATGATCATGGAGTTACAATTTACTCCATGATATGATGAACACAAGAAAGAAAAAAATGATTTGCAGTTCTAGCAGATGACATAATCGCATGACTATTACGTTCATCACGCATCGTGCATGTGTTTGGTAATTCAGCCAACGTGACCCTAAATCATCAAAGTAAGAGCGCGAGTGGCACATTCTGGACCAATTTTTTGTTCTTTTTGCCAACTTACATCGGCGCGTGCCAGTGTGTGGTGACGGAGCACAATTTTTAATTAGTAGTTTTTATGTTTCACGATTATTTTGCACGTTTTTAATGGCTTAACTTGAATTTTAGATTTAGTACCCTAACGTTAAGATTGTAACGTACGAAGTAGCCTGGACTAGAAGTGCAAAAATTTCCTAGTTGAGTACTAGTTTTTGTTATCGCGATATGTCGCGAGAGACATATTTCATGTCGTGGGAAAAAGAGATATCGTGATAATCGATATGTCATGACAGCACTATTCTGAAGTATATCAATTCCTATAAGTAGCCTCAGATCCTCTTATCAACCCAAGAGATTACAGAAGCACTCCTTGTTCCCTTCCCACTCTCACTCCCCTGTCACTCCCCCTCCCCGCACTATCATTATCAGGTAATTGATATAAACTCAACCATGGGACAAACAGTATGGCACACTGGACACAGAGCAGAATAATACACAACCACAATACTCCCCTTCGTCATCACTCTTAAATGACAACCTTTCAAGGTTTTGAAGGAACAAGCAAACTCATGGCCACATCAATTTTCTTATGCATAGATCTCTTTCAGATCAGATAGCATTAGCACATTTACTTTATAAACTTCAACAAAATTCAAATTTGTCTATGTATATTTTATCTTATACAGGTTGCCTGAGTGGCATTTCCATGGTTATGTTTCTCATCGTCTACTTTGTCACAATCGAAGGTGATATTATCAGTGAAGCAGACAAAGGCGTTGGAGAATATCTTTACAAAATTAAGACCAACAAAGTTGGTTATTCTTTCTACCTCCTGATGACTGCCTTTCTGTTCACACTGGTGAATATTGTCTTAGTGTACCTGGCCCAACAGGTGGAAGACAATCCTGATTATTTCCATAAAAGTGAAAACAATGAAAAGCAAGAGCTTTGGGAAAAGGAGAAAGACAAGGAATTGGTAACAGAAGGATCATGTATTAATATGAAATAACCCCAAGAGGTCAAGGACCTCAAATAACCCTAATAGCAAGAATGAAGATGTGAGAAGGATTTAAAACTGACTAAATAACAAATGAATAACAAGACTTTCCAAAAAAAAAACACTAGAATTATATCAAAATTGTTTCCTTATTTGTTATTTTTTCAATCTTTTCAACATATGCATCTCTACATTATCAAAATGTAAGATTCGTTTAAAGTTTTTGCAGTAAGATATTGATCCTGAAATGAGCATCTTATATGAAAAAGGACAAAAGAAAAAGAATGATGAAGGATTACATTGTGCATGATTCAATCAGAAATTTTAGGACATGATGACTTAACCAGAAAATGACATGTGAAGGAAGTCTTTTTTCACTACAATGTCATGCACTCAATTTATTTTACCCATCTATCTTGTTGAAAATCAAAATTACATTTATTCTACTGATTGAAGATACTCCTTTACTACTGGCACACACTCTCAAGAAATTACTTCAATTGTTTGAGGAATGTAAGTGTGAAATATATCATCTTTTCTGATCTCAATAATTTCTACTACAGTAATATCTGTAAGTTACCAACTTGAGTTTCCCTAAATGGAACTTTTGTCACCTTTTGTTGCCCTCTGTTATATAAGAATATTACGCTTCATCATCGAAGTGATCTTTTAAAGGATTAGTTCGGAGGTTATTCAAGTCTATCTTAATATGAATACAGACTTTAAAAGAAACAAAATAGTGAAGAAAGCATTCAAAAATCTTATTCCGTTAAGGAGATATTTAAGTTTAAAGTTTGGTATCACTTGTATAGAAATGACTGACATCAGACTAGTTGTGATGTCATAGCCTCAGATTCCTCAAAGTCTTTATGTATTTTATCATATTTTGTCATGCAATTTTTGTGACATATAAACCATGGGGTATGTCAAAAAAGTAATAAAACTAAATCTAGGAAGGGTATTTATAATATACCACCTGTAGGACGCTTGACAAAAAATCATTTAAATAGTGAAAAAATGTAATAAAATTTCTTTAAAATACATAAAGACTTTGAAGAATCTGAGGCTGTGACGTCACAACTAGTTTGATTTCAGTCTACGGAAATGATACCAAACTTTAAACTTGAATATCTGCTTACTGAAATAAGATTTTTGAATGCTTTCTTCACCATTTTGTTTTTTCAAAAGTCCCCTTTCATAAAGATGGATATGCTTGACCACTGAACTTATTCTTTAAATTTAAAAGTTAAAGGTTACCAACTTACACTAAAAGGGATTTTAAAAGTCTATGGAAAAAAAAGAGCTTTAAAGGATTAGTTCAGGGGTCAAGCAAGTCTATCATAAATGAGAGAGGACTTTAAAAAAAAAAAAATAGTGAAAAAAGCATTCAAAAATCTTATTCCATTAAAGATATATCTCGGTTTAAAGTTTGGTATCATTTGTATAGAAATGACTGATATCAGACTAGTTCTGATGTCATAGCCTCAGATTCCCAAAGTCTTTATGTATTCTATAATATTTTGTCCTGCAATTTTGTGGCTTATATCAGAAAAGTAGTAAAGCTGAATCTAGTGAGGGAATTTATAATATACCACCTGAAAAAGTTCGAGGAAAAATAATTCAATTAGTACAAAATTAAAATTACCTTTCTTTAGAATACATTAACAATTGTTAAGAATGTGAGGATGTGGATGCCATCTTTCCATAATAGACTTAATACACCAGTCATTTCTACACAGATAAGACAGAGCTTTAAACTTAATATCTCCTTAAAGGAATATCCCATGGATTTTCATTTTTTCATATATGATAGAGAAATGTTTTAGAAACAATGTGGTGACAAATTTTTGTTAATATGTTGTTCCATTTAGAAGTTACAGAATTTTAAAGTATTTTTGAATTTGGACAAAAGTGACTGATCTGTGATATCATAGAGACAATTTCAATAAAACGTCTTTTTGTATTTATTTAAAAAAGATTTGGATTTTTTTACCATTGTAAATGTGATGTACACAAAGAAAAAAAACTGAAAGGTTTTCTTGTAAAATATATATTCCACCTATTTCTAAAATGAACCAAAAATGCTGTTCAATAATGTAAAAAGTGTGATTAAATTTATAAGAAATACATAAGAACTGTGTTGGAATTGCCTTGATGACATTACCAAGCTGAAGGATATATACTGTATGAGGTGTTTTTAAGAACAGTTTTCTACCCTTTAATTGTTATAACTTCTAAACGAAATAAGATATTAACATAGCTTTTTCACCACTTTGTTTGTATAAATTTTTGTCTATCATATATGAAAAAATGAAAATCCATGGGAATATTCCTTTAACGGAATAAGATTTTAAAATGCTTTCTTCACCATTTTGTCTCTTTTGAAGTCCTCTTTCATATAAGGTGGACTTCCTTGACCCCTGAACTAATCCTTTAAATTCTGGGTGTAACTGTCTTTGAAGTTTGTAAAAAGCTCTTTTAGATCCCCAGTTATGTCTGTTGTAAGTTTTAAGCTACTTCCCATATATGTTAAGTTTGTGATGTATGATGGGACAAATGGCTCAAAATCTTTTTGTAATTCTTTAAATTTCATTTTTTTAATTCAGTTATTGAAAATGGTGATGAGTCTTTTAAGATTTTTATCAGGCCTCCCAGTGACTCTTTTTTTAAATAAAGGTTTTTTTAAAGGTTGGAAAAGTTGAAATAAAGGTTTTTAAAGGTTTTGGATTTAAATAAAAAGGTTTGTAAAGGTTTACTCATGGAATAAATTTTCATACAATGAGCATATTCTGGGGCAAAAGGCAGTTGGTGGTGCCAAAAGTCCATTACTAACGTGAAGTTGGAAATTTTATCTTGGTCCTGCTACTTTTTAAATGTGTGTTGAGAACAGATATGCTATTAAATGGATGTGTATACTTACCAATGAAACTAAAACCTTGGCACTCGAATCATTTACCTTACTTAACTTTGAAAATAAAGGTTTTTAAAGGTTTTAAAGGTTTTTTTTTAAAGGAATAAAGGTTCAAGTTGTCAATAAAGGTTTTTAAAGGTTTTAAAGGTTTTTAAAGGTTCACCGGAAGCCCTGATTTTTATGGTTAAGATTCAAAAAGTTTTCATCAGAATTTAATGCACCCCAGTACACCTATGACAGGCAATAAAAAATATAAAAAGCAATTTTATGAGAATGTAGAGAAGTCATACATCACAAGAGTAAATCAAAAGTGTTCCTATGCATATTTAATGCATGGGGCAAAGGACTTTGGCCCAAATGGAATGACCCCACTTTGGGAGGGTCATTCACGAGTGCAAAGTCAAGTCCTTTGAACCGTACAATCAATTCCCATATACTATACATGATGCCAAAACATTAATCTTTATAAAATTTCTGTGTTAAAGTGTTCCAAAAAGCATATAAAAAAATAATAATAAATAAATAAATAAAAAAAACGAGAAAAGTTAACATAAATTTTTTCACTTTGTTAAGAAATTTACCTGTAGTAAAAATGGATTAAACCAAATACTCAAGGTCATGCATTATGGGAATTTTATGCACAGGTCATAACAAAGCAAATTCTCCATAGAAATTTATAATCCTTTGTAATGGCTGAATCATAGAGGTTACTACGAAAGATAAACTAAATGGATGGGATGTTAGAGATAGGTTTCAATGCCTCAAAAACATTAAATTTTGTTTTAAATTTTTAAAAAGAAAATACATTTTAAAGCACTAAACCAAAAATAAGGGCACTTTATTTTGGGAATTTCACAGATATTTATCAACAGTAGATCAATAAACTTCATGCCTCCATAGCCCACAGACGACATGAGGGCAAAGGTCACTTGAATAATCAAATTAAGTAGAAAATTGCTATACCATTGCATGCTAGATAAGCATTCAATTTTGGGGGACCCTTAAAAATACGCCCTCACTTTTCCGTCTGGTGCTCCTTTAAGTTGCAAATTGACTTTGTTCTGTCATGTAACAAATTGGTATTCAAGGCATCTTAGTAATTGTTAATACAAATGCTAATGCACCTAGAAAATTAATATCCTTTCTCAATGACAAAATTTAAGTGTATATTCAAATTTATACAATTGTCTTTCAAGAGTTTCAGGTTTCTTTCTTTATATTTTGATGACTATACTTGAAAGTTACTGCATGCTTGACAAAAAAATTAAATATATACAACTGTATTTCTTCCTTCACATATATTCCTAGTTTACGTAATGATATGTATATATCTGCTGAATGTACATGTACAAAAAATATTCTTCTTCTTCTCCACCTTACTGTCATTTATGTGCAAGTTTGACGAAATATGATAATAAAGAAATAAGTTTGCATCATCTGGTGGAGTTAAATGTTTCTTTCATTATCATTTTACTTTTTAAAACCCCAAAGCTTTAATATCCTTATGTAACATTGATATTACATAATGAGAATTTGAACTTTAAATATTCACCTGTTTAATTTATAATACCTCTAAAAACAAGCTTAGCCTAGGGCAACACCAATTAAGATCATACAGTATCTCCATTTATCAAGTCCGGCTGGTCCCTTATATCTTCGCGGTACTAAAAGAGCTTTGAGAAAGTGTGAAGAAATTGGGACTTAAGGTCCCATAAGGATAACAAACTAGATTCAGAGGCATACCGACCAGGAAGTGTGTGGGAGGGGAGGAAGGTGTGTCACACACCCCCCCAATCTAAATTTTGTCAAGAAAATTGACAATCTGTCAGGAAAATTAATATCTTGTTGGAATTTTAGTGTGTCCTCCCTCAGCTAAGATTTTGTTATAAACTTGAAGTAGTTTGTATACACCACATCAAAGATTGATTATGAATAATAAAAATACAAAAATATATAAATTTATTTTTAAAATTATGTTTATTTTTAGTGCATCTAAGGCCTCTAAAATTCTAAATTCATGGAGCTTTCAGGGGCTTCAACCCCTGGACCCCACCAGGGGCCCTTTAGTAGGCCCCTGGACCCAACACTGCATAGGGTCCAGAGGCCATGCCATCTACAACGCCAGCTATTTTGTCAGGAAAATTTGGCTCACACACCCAATAAATCTTCCTAGGAACGCCCAACTAGATTGCTGCTAGGGGTCCATACGCTTTAATCACTCATCTTTAGACACTTCCTACAGTCACCAGGAGACCAACCTAGATCTGAGCATGTAGTCCACAGTTCATTTTCACCCACAAAGCTTTCAAATTAAATTCCAAGTCTTTCATGCATGGTAACATATGAGAGAGATGACAGTTAGCATTGTATATCTACATTGTAGTACATAATTGCGGTGTGCAGCGGTACGTGTAAGCATCATATGCAATATGAGTTGGTGGTGTGTATTGGAAAAGAATAAACAAGAGGGAGCAGTTCCAACTCTCCATAGATGGTACAGCGTGTAGATATTGTTATTTAAAAAAAAAGTAATAAAGAGCTGGAAAATTCTGTCTATGGTGTAAACTATGTGAACTTTCAACAGTTATCAAATCCCCATATCTAGACCCCTTACTAAGCAAACTCTTGTCAATATACACCATTGCTAATTAAACAGTGCAGGGGATCAAAAACCCTGATGGGAAAACCGATTTATTAACTTCTTTGGAGCATTTCCTCCGCAACAAATATAGGTAAAAAGCCTGCTCAAAAGCAAGAAAATATAATTTTTTTAAATTTTCTACAACCATAATAGGCTAAATTAAAAATTGTTCAAGATGTAGCTGAATGAAGCTGATGTCATTTGATATTTGGAAAACTTATTTTGACTCTTGAGATTAAACACACAAAACATGTAAAAAACGATACGTTATATCATTTTACTTTCAATCTAATCACATTTATATGTTGCCACTTAAACCTCAGCTTAAATCAATTTGTCAACAGGCACGTTCAATTTTCCCCTTCCCAATTTAGGTAGCTAAGCCCCTAATCAAGTTTGTTATATCTAACTAGAAAGAAAACTTCCCATCAAATTGATTGCTCCAGTATATTTAATAGCACCTATAAGCCTACTTATTATCAGATTCAGGAACATGAGTAAAAATTATTTTGTCAACAACCTCCTTCCTCGCTTCCTGAACAACTCTGTTGCTGAACTTTCTTTCTAATTTCACCAATAGGTTAGGCAAGTACCTCAAATATGACAACATTTAGAATGCAAGAAGAAACTCAATCACTGATTGGACAATAATTGCTGTGTTAGTAAGAAGAGACAATTTCTTCTGTACATGGCCACTGTCTCTAATTTCTAAAGGCACATTGATTGGGTTAACAATGCCAACCTGCCACCTAGCAATGCCAATTTCTGAATTTGAATTGAAGTGAATGAACACCTTATTTCACCCTGCCTTTTTGACAACTGAAATGAACTGATCACAGAAACCGGTAGGTGATAAGAAAACTTAGTACCCTTCCATTGGGATTGCCATTTAACCCTTCAATGATTGTAATTTTTCCCAAAGGGTGAATGGGAAATGGGGATACTAATGACCAGTTGGAATTAATTATAAATTTCCCACGGTTCTGGAAAAAGGTGTCGAAAATCTTCCCACAAAAAATTGTAATAGAAATAACATTAATGTAGTAAATACATTTGCTCGCAAGTCACAACTTTATATGCTTCTGTCTTCACAGTACTATTCATCGCACAATTACATGGGGGACTTTTTGCAAATTGCAATGGGCCGTTTCAGCAGAACACTTCTAATTTATGTTCTTTCAATGGGTTCAAAAATTTCTTTGCTGTTACAAAACATTGTTAGATAATACCAGAGTTGTAACCAAGTCATATTTTTGCAAGTCAAGTGAAGTCACAAGTCATTTCTGGCAAGTCAAGTCAAGTCACAAGTTATTTGCTGGCAAGTCAAATAAAGTCACAAGTCATTGCTCGTCAAGTCAAGTCACTAGTCACTTTTCAACAAGTCAAGTCACAAGTCACTTTTTAACAAGTCAAGTCACAAGTCAAACTGAAGGCGTCAATTTCTGCTATGGTATGATACAATAAAGGGGCACTAGACCAAAAAGTGAGGGTGCTTGTTTTTGCGAATTTCATATCATCCACAACAGATTGATAAACTTCATGCTCTCATAGCCCACAGACAATGTGAGGGCACAGGTAACTTGAATATTCATATTAAACAGAAAACTGCTATACTATTGCGAGCTAAATGAGCATTCAATTTTGGGGGTACCCTCTTAAAAGACGCCCTCACTTGTCGGTCTAGTGCTTCTTTAAATTGTATGAAAGTCTGCAACAATTAGAGAAGGAAAATATCCAGATTACAAATTAAAATCATATTTAATTGTCTATGGACATGTAGCAATTTATATATCGGTACAAAGAGTATAAACACTGAATAGATCACTTGTTGAAGTTTGAAACAATTGCTTAATTCATGCAACATGTGTCAGTTTGTGATTTATGTTTGTTTGTTTAATGAGAGTTTAACGGCACCACAACAGCAAGGGTCAAATTGTGCCTGAGAGGTTAAATCATTCCAGAGGTAGGAAGGAGAGTAAACAAGGGAAGATTGAGAGAAACACGAGAACTAAAAGTTAGAAAGCTGGGATCGAAAGAGGTGTATGGGTGAAAAAATAATGTAGAGAGAGAAGGGGTGGGGAAGGAGAACTACATATGATTGTAGAGGGAAGCATGATGAAGGAAGGAGATAATTTCATCCTAAGGTTTTTTTTGGAAAAGCTCGGCTACTGAGTTGTGGGCAGCAAGGGAAGCTCTGGGAAGGTTATTTAGGCAACCCTTTGTCACTGAAATAATGGAAAAGTCTATTCCTGCTAGACTTGTATTGGGAGCTGGCAAAGACTTTAAAACTTTTAGTTGGAGCTTTGCTGTATTGGAGCCCATTAAGCCTGAGCCATTAAATGAATTTAATTATCTCTTGTTTATATCTTACCTCTCATTTAAAAATTGTTTAAGGATTATTTCTAGGGACAAGCAGAAGAGGACTTCAAACCAAAGGTGAAGAAAGCATTCAAAATACCAGCAACGATATTTTGCAATTTAAGTCAAGTCACAAGTCACTTGCTTGCAAGTCAAGTCATTTGTTTGCAAGTCAAGTCACAAGCAAAAAATGTGACTGGAGTCCGACTCGAGTCAAGTCAGTAACTTGAGTCAACAACTCTGGACAATACTATAACTTTTATACCTAAATCTTGAAAATTAAAAGTCCTAAAACCATCATGAAATATCATTTTTTACTTTGAAAATTGTTTGCAAATTGATCTCCGCCTACCAATATTTGCTTGTCCACCGCATACAACACAACAAATTAACACTGCATAACATTTAATTTTTTCCCTTCTCGCGCAGGTATACATGAGAGGATATGTAAGCTTATCAAAGGTGTTCATGCACTGGTATTTTAGTTTGTGCTTGCAATCATAGAAGGAAAAGGGCATAGGCCTACATCGTTTTGGTAAATTATGCAAAAATTTTTCTCAAAATATTTAATTTATTTTTGAAGAGTCAAAACTTTTGTCTTTCAAATGGACTATCATAAATTTACTTCGGATTACTAAAGAACTTAAAGAAAGAATCAAAGTGAGCCTATGCATTTTAGGTGAATATGCAAAAGTTTTCAGATCCCAAATTCAGTTGCACTCAATTTTTAGTGCAACTTTTTGGAACACGTTGTTTTGTAGCCCGTTAACAAGTTGGTGATACAAGTCGTTTTCAATAGGCCATTCTTATAAATTCCAGCCATGGCATAGGGGTAATACTAAGCTGAATCTGAATCGGTTAAGTCGGCAAAAATCCTTCAAAAGGACATGAACGCCAACCGAGCATAAAAAGTATGAGTAAAATATTTTTAAAATGATAAAATAATATTAAAAAAACTAGTTAGCAATACAAATGTTAGTAAGTTTAGCTTTGAAACAGTTGAGACTTGGTGCATGTACAATGTCTGATGGTAAATCTTCCAATCCTTTAGTGTGTGAGGGAAGAAAGAGTGTTTATATACATTCTTTTTAGCATAGGGAACCTGGAAATTAAGGTCATGATAATTTTTTTTATTAGTTTTGACGGTGGGGATAAGTTCATCTTCATTGATGGCGACAAGATTGTTATTGATTTTATATAGCATATGTAGCCAGGTGTTGTATCTTCTTGTTTTGAGCAGGGGCCAATATAATTTATGAAGCATGTTTTTTACACTAGATTTATAAGAGTAGTCTGCCATACAGAATCTGGCTGCTCTCCTTTAAATAGATTCAAGTTTATCCACATCACACTGGTGATGGGGGTCCCAGACTGCTGATGCGTACTCAAGTACTGGCCTGACTGGAGCTTTATAGGCAGTGGATTTAACGTCGGTGGGACAGTTTGAGAGGTTACGTTTTAAAAGGCTAAGTACAGAGTTAGCTTTCTTGGTTATGTTATGTATATGTTTATCCCATCTAAGTTTATTATCAATTTCAACACCTAGGTATGGGTGGGAGTTGACATGTTTTAGTGGCTGGTTGCATAAGGTATAAGCAGATGATTCAAAGCATTTCTTAGAGGAAATTGACAAGATGTAGCATTTAGTGGGGTTGAAATTCATTTGCCATTTGTTTTGCCATTGTTCAAGTTTGTTAAGATCATCTTGGAAGATTTGTTGGTCAGAGAGGTTAAATTTCATTTGCCATTTGTTTTGCCATTGTTCAAGTTTGTTAAGATCATCTTGGAAGATTTGTTGGTCAGAGGGGTTATCAATCGTTCTGTACACAAGGCAGTCATCAGCAAACAGTCTAACTGTGCTGTTTATATTATCAGGGATGTCATTTACATAAAATAAAAAAAAAGTAATGGACCCAAAACAGTACCTTGTGGTACACCGGATAAAACCTGTTTAGAATCAGAGATTTCACCATCACAGACAACACGCTGGATGCGGTTGTTGAGAAATGATGCAAACCAGGCCAGGAGATTTCCATCAATGCCATAGGTGGAAAGTTTGGATAACAGGTGCTGGTGTGGGACTTTATCATAGGCTTTTGAGAAGTCAAGAATAGCCATAAAAATGTTACTGTTTTAGTCAATTTGTTTAGAGATATCATTTATTGTTAAGAGGAGTTGTGTTTCAGTCGATCTTTTTCCACAGAAGCCATGTTGTAAATCAGTTAAGATGTTATGCTCATCAAGGAATTTTATCTCATGTGAGTGAATTATATGCTTAAGGATTTTACTACAAACGCAGGTGAGGGAAACAGGTCTGTAATTAGCTGGGTTTTGTTTATCACCTTTTTTAAAAATGCTACATATGTCTGCTTCTTTCCACTTGTTAGGGATAGTGCCATTATCGACAGAGGTTTGAAAGAGATCAGTTAGAATTTCATAGAGGTCATCAGCATGTGTTTTTAGAAACCATGGTGGTATTTGGTCAGGACCTGAGGCTTTGTTGGGGTCTAGGTTATGCAGTTGCTTTTTGACACATTCTGGGGTAATTATAAGTTGGTTTATTTTGCTGTAGGTGAGTGATTTAGTTACAGGGATTTGGGAAGTGTTTTCTTTTGTGAAAACACTGAAAAACTGGTCATTTAGAATGTTAGCTTTAGTTTTACTGTCACTGCAAAGTTTACCATTATTTAGTAGATCAGACACACCTACAGTTACTTCTTAATCTTTTGATTTGATAGGACCAGAATGCCTTTGGGTTTTCGTTAAGTGTGTTTTTAAGTTTATCACAGATGAAGGTGTTTCTAGCTTCTTTGAGGTTTTTACGGACAGCCTTCCTAAAGCTTTTATAGGTAGTCCAGTCATTGGCATGTTGATTGGTTTTAGCTTTTTTAAACAGTTTAAGTTTATTCCTGCAGAAACGGCGTTGGATACGGGTGAATCAGGGCAGATTTAGTTTAGTTTGAGGTGAAATTGTGAGGCGTGTTTTTATTAATAATCAGTTAAATTTCCTGTTCAAAGAAATTCCATTTTTCATCAACATCAATGGAATTATTGAATTGAGTATGATATTGCAGTTTAAATTTGGTCAGGTCTTCTTTTATTCGTTTTATGTTAGCTTTTTATTAAAAATAGATTTTACATTTAGGCAACTTTTTACGAGGAGGGGAGATATTTAGGATCAGTTCAACAATATCATGGTCACTTATAGCTGCATAGGAAAAAGCTCCAATTTTGTCTATTTTCTATTCTTAATTTATTAAACTCTTATTCTTTATTCTTGATGTAAAACTAGTCTCTTGTCTAAATAATTTATAACTTGATCAGAATCGATCCCTCCAAAATATATTCAAAAACTTTCCTCCTTAGGTACAAAACTGAAATGGCCACTGGTCAATATCTAGCCAAATGATTGATAGGGCTAATTTCGGCGTAGGCCTACTAACTCACTGTAACTATCAAAAATTCAAATAGCTTTAAAATTCTTTTCGCGGAAGTACCTTATGCAAAAATACACACTTAAAAGTGGTCAAAATGAAGGATTCTTGAAGTTACGTTGGACCCGAATTGCCCGTTTAGCTCAAATCTATTTATATTACTGTTAACAAGGAGTTAAAAATTCATAAGTATCTAAAATTCAAACCTTTGCTCGCCACTATACACCTTGTCCAAGGTTGACGGTGGAAAATTTGACGGTCCACAAACAATTCGCGCTACACGCATTTAACAAAATGATTGAATTAAGCGCCGCGTATGAAAAAGTTGCGTATCTTCGTTATCTTAGTTCTTCATACATCATGGGGAAAAAAAATACATGCTTTCTGGCCCGTTCGGAGGTAAGATTCAGAAATCAAAAAGAATTGAAAAAATGTTAAAAGAATTAGCAAAACTGAATGCAAATTGTACAAATTCGATTTTAATACAAAATTTGAACTTAAAAACTGAAGAAAAACTACCCAAATTTGATAGAAAAAATTATTCCTGAAAATGAAGAAAATTTCCCGAAAATTGAAGAAAAATTGCCTAAAATGAAGGAAATTGCCCGAAAATGAAGGAAAATTCCCCGGGTAATGTAAGTTTATGCTTTTTTTCCGGTTGGGTGGTCAAATTGGGACATTTTTTAGAATAAATTTGAGAAAATTGGTCAAATTTAAGAATAAATTGTTTCACATTATTAAATATATTTAAAGAATTTGACAACATTTCCTAAAAAATGAAGAAAAGTTCCTAAAACTTGAAAGAATTTTGTATAAAAACAAAAAGAAACTACCCGAAATTGAACAACATTTCCTGAAATTTTTCTGGAGGAAACTAAAACCTGACGTGTCTGCAGTACTGCGTACCTAAGAAAATCTCCGGTTGTTGTGGTTTCACCCTGGTGGGAGGACACTGGGAAATGTTTAGAATAAAGTTGGTAAAATTCGGTAAAATATTGGAAATTTTGGTAACATTCGGCATTATTTCCCGATAATTGCAGGAGATTTTTCGTTTAGCAGCAACATTTAATGGAAGTATAAAGCGACTTTAAGTAAAACAGCCTTTGGACTGTGGATTACATGCATTATGAGCCATTTTCCGTTTTCGAAGTGACTATTTGACAGGCCCCGGCCGTACATATAGCATAGCAAGGTTTAACGTATGAAAGCATACGACAGTATGGCATAGCTGAAAGGCTAGAGAATATCCACCTCCACGGTGCCCCATCTCAGCTAAAAGTTAGACAATTTATTTGGTCCGAAAATTTTATTTTTATAATATTTTTCTTCAAAATTAACCAGTCTGCCAGTTAACAACGAAAATTGGAAAATTTTAGACTAAGATTCAAAATTATTGAGAAATTAACGAGTAAATTTTGGAAAATTGGAAAATTTTCGAACAAGTTGTAGTAAATAGGAACATTTTGCTGCATGTTTAGGACAGTGACTGAAATATCGAACATTAATTTGAGGACAACATTATGAAAAATTGGAAACTTTTATATTAAGATCTGGAAAAAATCAGAAAGTTTCGGGCCATATATTATGGAAATTGGAAAATTATATATCTTTACCCCTGCAGTCTAACTGAACCAGTGAGGTACGTTGGGTACGAATCTCAACCAGGGCCGCCTTCATTTCTATGGGACAATAAAAGGAGGTCCTTGGAAACCTGTATGAGAATTTTAATCAGTTTTGTAGCTCAAAATCTATGAAATTCGGTGAAAAAAAACATCACTTTATTATAATCATAACAAATGAGGCTTCATAAAAAAAAAAACTGTATTATGCCGCACCGGTTCAGGTGCCCTTGCATGTTAATTTATTCAATTTGATAGCCGATAACCGAGGAGCAGCTTTTTTCTATTATAGTTGTTATTATTATTGAAATTTCCTTAATTTGGGGGCTTTTTTCCTCAAGTTCGATTTTTGTTAAATGTTCTTAAATTTTCAGGAATTTGTCTTAATTTAGAGGCAATTTTTCTTCGATTTTTGTTAAATTATTTTCAATTTTCTGGGAATTTCCTTCAATGTTTGTAAAATTTCCTCATTTTGGACCAATTTGTATTTTTCGTAAAATTTTCTTCAATTTTTGGATTTTTTTTTTTTTCATTTTGGGGCAATTGTTTTTCGATTTTTGATCAATTTTCTTTAATTTTCGGGGCATTTTATTCAATGTTTGTGATATATATATATATATATTTATATATGTATATATATATATCTCTAACTTCAATATTTGAAAAATTTCTTTCATTCTAAGGGCAATTTTGTTTTTGATTTTCGAAAAACATCAATTATCTGGCATTCAGGAAATGTTGCCAAATTATACCAAAATTTCTTATGATTTTACCACAATTTTCTTCAATTTGTTGTTGATAATTTCCATTTTCCCAATCGAACAGTCGAAAGAAAATCTTTCAGCTCCCCCGATTATAAGACTCTGCATTAGTCTTGTCCCAATATTTTTCATGACAAAACTGCTCATAAAACACGTTATTTTGCACATCATGCATGTTTTGGTTTGACTTGCAACCCCCCCTTCTTCCTCCCTTCCTCCCTCCCCTGACATGTTTCCTTGGCTACGCCCCTGCTTCTGTTTCCTTGAAAACTCTGCATTTTATAAGACGATACTGTATAACTGGTATAGGGATTTTCAAGTTCTTGAAAGCCCTAGTCGGACCGAGTTTCAACCTTTGCCACTGCAAACAACATAGTGGTTTTCGGACTATTGTTTACGTCAGGGCCCCTATGCAATTTTCTCCATTACCCCACCTCTCGGGCCCTGCCGGAAATTATACAATTATGGGATGTGGTTCCAAATTAAAGATTTATCAACTGATTTTGTTGAAAAATCGAAAACCCAAATATTTATATCAGGTCATTTTATTGTTAGAAGTAGATTGATTTCTTTTCCGCACGTACCCAGATCATGTGATCATTTGAATATGAATGATCAAAAATGTATTTATCATTTTAGACCATTTTGGGGGCATCAAAAACGTAATATCTTCAGAATTTCCGGGCTTCGCCTGCTGGACCGGGGACCTTTTATTTACGCGCATGCAATTTTCTCCTCTTGACTGCTGTGCCCCAAATCCAAAAACTCTGGCGACTACACTGGCCATTCACCAGGGTGTTGTTGACTATAGTGCTTAATAAAAGGACGATGCATATTCATAGCGAGGTAAATTTAAAGTGACCTCAGACAACCTGACAACAGGGGTGCATGACCGTATGAAACCTCTATTTATTGCGGAGCCCGGGAAGGAGGGGGAAGATGACATCGAATGATCGATACATACATACTTTACGGAATCATGAAATCATACCTTAGCGGCGTACTTCGATATAGTGCTGCCCACCCCCACCCCCACCCCTGATTTAAAAACGATGTATAATGGTTACCATTTAACCAATCTTGATGATATTATTTGCTCCAATAACGGTTTTTAATATATTCTTAAGCAATTGAGGTATTATTGTCTTTACACGTTCATAGACCTTAAATTACATTAATGATTTTTAATTGTTCTAAATATTTATTTATTGTTATTTCTTAATGGTGGGGACAATTTGTCTGTCATCAAGATATCTGTAGAAGTGATGACTGGATCTGGATATTTTTGCTTTAGGAAGAAGTGATTAACATATGGGATGTATTGGAATAGGGGAAGGGCAAAAACGGAGGGGTGGGGCTATTTTAGGGCAAGATTTATCAACACTTAGTTGAAACTTTCCAACGGAATGTGCTGAACAATGAACTCATGCCATAAAAGAACAGCCATAAAATAAATTTTCTGCACTCAAAGAAAATCAAGTGAAGGGGTCTCTGGTATCAATATAATCAAAACAATTGGTTTCTGCCATGAATGATAATGATGGAATGTGAATTTATCCTGAATAGAGCTCAAACAATGAATGCTTAGGCTGAATTAAAGTGAAAACAATAATCACTAGTGATGATCCTCAAGTGTTAAGAATGTAAATGGCAATACAGATCAACAGTGAGAAATAGATTGTTTGGGTTTACAACTTGGTGGCTCGAGGGTTTCTGAGGTAGATTGCATTCCGGTGGGGATTGAAAAGGAGGGGAGGTATGCCCTATGCAGAGTGCAATAATTCTAGTTTTTGATGTATTGGTGCCCTAGATATTTTCTTATGTAGATTGTTCTTTTTTAAATTTTTAGCATTATTCTTTTGTAAAAGTTGCAGTAAATTTGAGTGCTTATCATACCTTCCATCGAATTCTTTGCAGGAACAGGCTTCCAATAATTTAAATGGACAGTAAAGCGGATAATAAACTGAAAGAATTACACAAAGATTTTGTGATGTTGGACTGGGCGGACAGCGGACTGTTTCCATGTAGTTAAAACAACTCCAAAGCTTTATGCTGTTTTCAAATTCAACAAAAACTGATATGCTAAGATTTTAAAGCTATTTTAAGCAGTATACAAATTGCTATGCATCCATAGACCATAAAGATCATTTGATGTTGTAGTCTTAATATGCAAATTTGTATGTAAGGTCGCATGTATGACCAGGGAGATCCACACATTAAGTAAGTCCATCGGTTTTTATTCTCTGCCATGCATGGCTCTCTCAGTGATTTGAAACAATTTTAATCTTTATGACAGTCAAATTGTGTCATGCGTAAAAAATCAATTCCAAACATTTATTATGTGTTATTTCAGAGCTAAAAGTGTTATATTAGAAATGATAAAGACTGAACTGCTGAGACTTTTTATGTTCATTTAATCACATATGGTTATGTACATGTCCAGGCAGTTTTATTTTTTAAGGGTACAATTTTACAGAAAATGAAGTCTTTCTTAGAATGTGATGTTAATTGCAGAAAAACTTAATGTTTTTAGGAAGATATTGATTAGTTTGATACATTATAAAACAAGTCTGGCACTTGCTCGCGTTTGGCCTAAAGAGATATGACAATTTTACAAGTCAATTGTATACACGAGAGTAGCCTAACTAATAATTTAAATAATTTTGTTGTTGTGTGGACATCTCAACGTGTAGAGGCAAAATTAAAAAACTTCTGAAGTCTATTAAAATTCATGAAATACCAATATGTTTTAACCTGAGGCCCAGTGTATTGCAACCATTTATGTTTGTACAGGATTTCTTTACTACATTTTAAAGATAGTTTCACAAGGCTTCATAAACAAATCGTATGTTAAGTTAGAATAAAAAATTGTTTTGTTGTTTGAATCATAGTTTATGGCTAGTTGGATATAGTTGATATAAAATAAAAGTAACTAATCATTAACGATGCTGACAACTTGACATGCTCAGGTTCAATGGAGTAACTCAGAAGATTTTGATTTGTACATCTTTTGAGGTAAATGTAGTAATATTTTAATTTCTCTGTTATCTGTATTAGAGAAAACCATTATTGTATCATTAACGGTTACCCATGAATGTTATGAAATTAAACAATTCCAAACTAAATCATTGTGTTGTTACTGTTCTTTTCTGTAGAACAGGATTTTAATTTGACCAAGGATTTACTCAACTGGAGCCATTTTTGTAGTCAATTTAACCACAAAATAGTCAGCAGATTTGATCAAGCTGCGGTGGTTAAGAGATTGACGAATTGAATGGTCAAATTTGACCAAGTGAGGAGTTAATTATGCACCGAACCACATTTGGTTCGGCTCATAATTCACTCCTCACTTGGTCAAATTATGACCATTCTTTTTTTAGAGTGTACCTTGATACATTTTCCTTCACCCTCCTCCCCTTCCTCCCCTTGCCTCTTTTCCCTTCCAATCACCTGATCACATCTATCTCAGTACGCCCCTGCCAGTTCCCATTTCCCCGATTGATGCTAAATATACTTCTTAAAAAAAGAGGTTGATGTTCGTCTGCCTCTCTTTACATTAGCTTATCCCTACTTATGCCATTTATGTCATTTGCCATTTAGGGCATTTTTTAACAGCGCTCCTATTCATCAATATTACATACCGTAACTTGTATTCGCGGAACTACTTTAGGCCTAAGTAATTGCAAATAATCAATTTGTAATTACAAATTGATAATTTGTAACAAACTATTGATTTGTAATTACAAATTACTTAATTTGTAATTACAACTTAAATTGCTAAGACAAATGTTGACAATTGCCAATGTTAAAGGCCTTTTATTGCTTTGAAAATTATTAGGGGAAGGGGCGAATCTAGAGGTGGGTTCTGGGGCTGGGAATTAGACCCACTCCAAAAACATTTGTAAAAAGATTTTAGTTACTCAATAATCACCAGAGCCCCTTCTTTGTAATTTTCTTTCAATTTTTGGGAAATTTCATAAAAATCTACCCCAATCTTTGAAAATTTTCTTAATTCTCGTGCAAATATTTTTGGGCAATTTTTCTTGGTTTTCGGAAATTTTCTTCAATTTTTGAAAAATTCCTTCAATGTTTGAAAAAAAATTCTTTGATTTTTGACCAAATTTTCTAAATTTTGGGAAAATTTAATTCAATATTTGGAGAAAATTTTTGTTTAGAAATTTCTTTCACTCTTGTGTCATTTTTTTTTAATTTTCGGGATATTTCCTTCATTTTGGGGCAGTTTTTCGATCTTCGGAAATATTTCTTCAATTGAGGGTAAAATATCTTCAATGTTTGTGATATCCATTTCAATGTTTGGGAAATTGCCTTAATTCTCGTGCAATTTTCGGAAAATTTCTTTCATTTTGGAGCAATTTGTTTTTTTATTTTCGCTAAATTACTTGAATTTTCGGGAAATTTCATTCAATGTTTGGGAAATTACTTTCAATATTTGAAAAATCTTTTCATTTTCGTGTAATTTTTGTAAAATTTCTATAATTTTGGTGCAGTTGTTTTGTCAATTTTGGTCAACTTTTGGGAAATTTCCCTCAATGTTTGGGATATCTCTTTCAATGTTTAGAAAATTTCTGTAATTTTCGTGCAATTTTTTTCATTTTCGTGCAATTTTTTTACAATTTTCGGTAAGTTCCATCGTAAAAATTTTTCTAATATTTTCAATAATTTTGCTTAATTTGTCTTCAATGTTTTGTTAATGATTTCCCAATCGAAAGAAAAGGGAAAGTAAAATCTTTTCAGGGAGTACGTTTCTCCTGTTGCCCGCTTATAAAACTCTGCACCCTTTCCCAATATGTTCCATTAATTATGACAAAACTGCTCATCAAACACTTTTTTGGCTTCGTCGCTCTGATATTTTATCCTGGGTCCTGGCTCCGCCCCTGATTCTGGGGGATGGAGCCACCCTCCCCTCCAAAAAAGTTCGAACATTTTTCATTATTTTAATAATAACCAGCACCCTATCCTTGTGATTTTTCCTAGATCCGCCCCTGGAAGAAGGGAGGGGGGCGGAGTTTTTGGGAGGGGGAGTTCTGATAGCCTATTTATCAAAATTTAGGGGGGGGGGGTGTTCTGAAAGCCTATTTATTCAAATTTACCTCCCTATCTGAAGGTTTTTGGTTTTTATGTTTTACATTTAGGTCCAAACTTAAAGATTTTGAATTTAAAATTAAAAGACGTCTGGTCCAAAATTGAGGATATTTTGTGCAAACTGGAAAAGATTTGGTCTCAAATTAACGATGATAATTCAGTCGGTACGTTTACAAATTTGCTTTCTATATGGTTCATTCGGTATTTCCCGGTTAAATATATTAATGGCTTTGACAATTTTTTGGGGCGAGGCTTAGCTTCCCTAATAAATTCCGTGGCATCCCGGCCCCTACTTACACACGCCACGGGCAGTGGTGTAACAAGGGGCATCGGGCCCCAGTGCAGCCATTCAAATAGCCCCAAGAAGAGTTCACATTCAGCCCACCGTGGTTGCGGCTGATATGAGCAATTTTTGGTATTTGATACCCTAGACCCGAAAACGGCACTTTCAGGCTGAGAATTGGAATTAGTTTAGACAGGCCCAGGACGGGCCCATCTTTTTTTTGTTTATTTGTTTATTTTCGTAGCGGGCATTAATAACGTAAGGGGATCCGAGAAGGTCCTTAGTTCTCTCCCCCCCCTCCGCCCCCAACCAAGACGAAGTTTTCAATTTTAACCCACGTCTGAAAACAATTTTGTTTTTCAAAAGCAAAAAACAATTTGAAGCACTACAACTCACTGCGCCCTTTAACATCAGAGGCTGTTCCTTCAACTTTCCACCTTCCCGGCAGAGGCTTTTATTCCAATTGCGCATCCTCCCCAGCAGAGGCTGCTCTCTAATTGTGCATCCTCCACGACTGGGGCTGTACCCCCAATTGTACACCCTCTCTAATTGAGGCTGTTTCGTCAACGTTCCACCCTCCTTAGCTGGTTGAGGCTGTTCCTGCAATATTTCACCCTCTTGCAAAGATTTGTTAATTGCGAATATGTGTTTCAGATAATATCTTTCAGTTAAAAAAAAACTCGGTTTTGATTGTAATATTTTGTGTGCTGAATCTAGTTCTAGATATGATGTTTGTCGTTTTTTTTTGCTTTTCATTCATTTGCTCAGCTCATATAGCAATAAATTATAGATTATTCTGCATGAATGCAGATAACTTTAAGCTTTCAAAATATTGTTTGTACGTTTTTAACAGCAATTATAGTAGGAATTTAATTTCTGTACTTATTTATATTTTTATATATATAGATATAAATATAAATATATATATATATATACATGTATATATATATATATATATATATATATATATATATATATATATACATATATATATATATATCATACATATTATATATATATATATATATATATATATATGTGTATATATATATATATATATATATATATATATATATATATATATATATATATGTATATATGTATGTATATATATATATATATATATATATATATATATATATATATATATATATATATATATATATATATATATATATATATATATATATATATATATATATATATATATATATATATATATATATATATATATATATATATATATATATATATATATATATATATATATATATATATATATATTTTATATATATAAACTTGGTAAGGAACAATAATAAATTAAGAGTTTTATCAAAGCCAACACCAAATGAAGAATATTATTCTTTAGAGCGTCAAGGTAAAATTCATAAACCTTTAACTTTGAACCAGTCTTGCAGTCCTGCCCAAATATTTCTTATTATTATGCAATCACAGAAAAGGTGAAAAGTGGCCTCCCTGCAGGAGTTACGAAAGGAACAACAGTTTTTGCCGCGCTAAATAGAAAGAGTTACATCCAAGCCACTTCAGCTTTATATCACTTGTTGTAATAAAAGCTCTCTGAATCTGAATCGGTCAAGTCGGCAAAAATCCATCTGGAGTACCTGAACGCCAACCGAGCGTAGCAAAGGTATGAGGGGAGAAAATCAATTAACAAGTGTAGTAAGCTTAGTTTTGAAACAGTTTAGACTTGGTCACGTCTGGTGGTAAAGTATTCCAATCTTTTAGGGAATAGGGGTATTTGTTAACATTATTTCTAGCATATTGAACGAAGAAATTCAGATCATGATTGTTTCTACAATTCTTGCGTTTGAGATTAGGTTATCATTAACAATGGCGACAAGATTGTTATTGAGTTTACATAGCATTTCGGGTGTTCTTTCTTCTTGTTCTTAGCAGGGGCCAATCAAATTTAGGAAGCATGTTACTAACCCTAGATTTATAAGAGCAGGGAGTTGTTGCCAAAACCAATCTACCTAATGTGGTGTAGCGGTTATCATACCTGTCTACAGACCACGAGGCCCCGGGTTCAAGCCTGGGTTGGGTAGACACGCCAGTGTACCACAACTGGTTATCAAAGGCCGTGGACATTGACTTGGTTGTCGATGTTATGTCTGTCCGTACGTCGTACCTGTGTTCTCGTCCGGGTCGTATTAAGCGTTTCGTGATAGCATTGTTACTATCATAACCGAATACGCAGGCGACGACCCCGTCATTGTAATTGTGTGTTCACTCGTCGTTGGCGTGCCAGAACCTGGCATGCTCTCCTTTGAATTGATCTATGTTAATCTGTTTTAGCCCTCAGGCCACGACAGGACTAGTATTGTACACTCCATGCTCAAAATTCGCAATCTTTTAATTGAGAACTAAAATATCAAATTTTATTAAATGAAGAACATATGGACTTCATTTTAAGTGCTATTTATTGAAGGTTGTATTTTAATAGTTACTATACTACAATCAATTTCAGCAATGCTAATTCAGAAATTTATGACGTTGTTTTTATTCACAAAAGTTGTATAAATTGGCAAAGTTGAGGAATGCAGACGAAAACTTTAGGTGCTAATCCAATATTTTAATAGCCAGGTCCAAACCGTGATATGAAGAATGGTATTATTTAGACATTTTTACTGTTTCAGAAACATAATAGAAAATATTTATCACACCAAAATATTTTTTAAGAGTCACAATTGAGATAGTGAAGGAGAATAATATTATTCGAAATTTGAAATGAACGAGGCTACAGTCTCACCGGATGTAGTGAGATAAACACCTCACTCGGTAGGCACTACATGCTAGACAATACCTGCAGTACTTGTATAGCAGCCATGTAGTGGCTATAGCATATGATACGGTCAGAATGATGACTACACCGGATGCGATTCCGAAACTTAACAGCTTAAAGAGTAAAGTTAACAAGTTAAGAAATATTCAGCGTCCATCATGTACACACTGTAATCTTGCAACATGTCAAATTCGGCGTGAGTAGAATTTATTTCAGGAGAACCAAGTTGCAGATCGTCTTTATTTATTGTATCTATTCTATTTTATAAAGAATAAAATAAAATCTACATAACTTTGTTCTCTTTCTTAAAGAGTCGTGTCTAGTCTAGCTTTTCGTTTTTGAGGGGGCTTAAGCTCTTCCCCCCTCCCCCCTCCCCTCTTCACAAAAAAACAAAACACTGAAGGCCGTTTTCAGATCAGGGAGAAAAGAGGCGTAGGAGGTAGGGCCCCCGGTTGCATGTATGCTTTATTTTGATGAAAGTGTTAAAATATTAACATAAAATTGAAGGTAAATGCATAAAATTGTTGGAAATTTTATTCGATTTTGGCAACACTTCCTGAGAATTTCTCGAATTGACAGTGCTTTACTGGAAAATGAAGAATTTAGTCCTGGAAGTTGAAGAAAATTTCCCGGAAATTGATGATTTCACCAAAGAGCTTTAAGCTCTTTGATTTCACGAAAATGAAGGAATTTTCCTAATAAATGAGATTTCCTCAAAATTGACGAGTTTTTTTTTTTTTTTTGAGGGGAGGGGACTATGAATATTTAGGGGGAAAAGTCCCGCACCCCGTAAGACACGCCACTGCTTTCCTTATTACTATCCATACAACAAAATTAAATGCCACGACAGCCCTTCTTTTAAAGGGTGTTTTTGTCTACTGGTGATCATCATCGGGGTCCCAGAATGCTGATGTATGCTAAATTACTAATAGCTTTATGCAGTGGTTTAACATAAGTGGGACAGTTTGGGAGGTTTACGTCTTAATAGGCCAAGTACAGAATTTGCTTTGTTGGTGATGTTTTGTATTTGTTTTTCCCATCTTAATTTATTATCAAATTCAGCACCTATGTATGGGTGGGATGTTTTAGCGGCTGGTTTCACAAGGTATAAACTGATGAGGATATTGAGAGGATGTATATAGCATTTAAAGGGGTTGAAATTCATTTGCATTGTCTATCATCTTCATCCAAGATCATTGCTCCACTTGTAAAAGATACAGTTTTGATGACCATTTAGTTTAAAAGGTAGAACTTTGAAGAAAAAAACAAAAACATTGCACCCAGTTTGGGCCACTTCTCAGAGCAACAAAAAAAAGGGAGTAAAATTGGACTTCCTGCATTTATACGAATAGCTTTTAAGTCATTTCCTCAAGAATCTGTATATGTCTACTAACTGTGGTGTAGCGGTTATCATACCTGTCTACAGACCACGAGGCCCTGGGTTCAAGCCTGGGTTGGGTAGACACGCCAGTGCACCACAACTGGTTATCAAAGGCCGTGGACATTGACTTGGTTGTCGATGTTATGTCTGTCCGTACGTCGTACCTGTGTTCTCGTCCGGGTCGTATTAAGCGTTTCGTGATAGCATTGTTACTATCATAACCGAATACGCAGGCGACGACCCCGTCATTGTAATTGTGTGTTCACTCGTCGTCGTCGAATCTTTATTAGCCCCAATAACTGAATAATACTTAAGGAAAATTAATATAAATTCCATAATTATGCTCTGAGACATTTACAGATGCAAAATTTCCATCTGATTCGAAGAGGTCATTCACAAGTTTGATCCAAGACTTATACCATTTCATTATAAATATTGGCTTTCTATCAATACCAATTTGTCATTACTGATACCAAAATCATACGAGACCGTCATGACTCAGCTTCAAAAATCATTCAAGAAAATTTTCCCAACAACAGAGGGCTTTACTCCAAAAGGGATTATTACAACCGTTGGCAAAAACCCATAAGGTTCTTGAACCATATGTCAACTTGGCGAAAGGAGACTGAATATGTCGAAGAAGGGATGGTATGCACTCCCAAACAAACTCAGCCATTTGTCATCTCTCTCCCATGACGAAGTGTTTAAGTTTAGTCCAATTCTCAGGCCAATTTTGTTTTTTATAAGCAAAAAAAGATATGAAAAGCAAAGTTTATCCCAATGTTTGAAAATTTCCTCAAAAAAGTGGGAGGTTCGGAACCCCTATTCCTCCCATTGGTACGCCACTGCTTATGATTGGAGGACCCATCACTGCAACAAGAAACATAAGGAAGGCCTAATATATCTATCTTTTTTGTGGGCCTGACATATGAATGAATGGGCCCACCATAATAGCAAGAGGCGAAACGACCCAGTTATCTATCTGTCTATATTGTTATCACTACAAGGCGCTTCTCTGGCCGAATGGTGTTTTTTACAGTTATGGTGCACCTATATGGTGCCTATTACGCCACTGGTCACGGAACACCGTTGTTTTGTCCAATTTAACCGCCTGTGTGACCTCCATGGATCTTACTAAAAGATATATTGTTTAAACTTCAAGATCAGTGGCTAACAGGTAACGGATGTAAATTACCTTCAGTGCCAAAACTAAGGACCCCAACCTCCGAGGCCCCAAAGATCCCTTATTTTTATTTTTTACAATCTTTTGATTAAAGAAACGAACACTGTATTTGGACCTTTAGGAGTATGATTACAATACAGGTCATGCTACTCATTATCAACATTTAGCATAAGTTTAAGACACTTGGTTAAGGACATAGTCCACGTCTTTTATTAGGTTTTACTCAGTTTCAAACATAACAATGGGTTACGTCATGAAAAATGCTGGCCCAAGATGCAGTTGCTTCCAATTATGCCAATTTTCACGGCATGCGCATGTTATATACCGGCTGGTGAGTCATAAACACCAGCCTCATGCCCTCTTCAGTACAGCTATAACTATGCACTTCACGTGTAAATAATTACTTGTAAAATCATTCAAATTTGTTGCCTACGTTTTTGTACAATTTCACAAAGATGCGTCAAGTATTTTTTGTTGACAATGACGTCAGTTAATTTCTTTGAGATCGACCCCGACTGCCTGAAGAGTGTCAATAATGAGGACCAAATCTGGAACTTGTGACCGTGGCCTCTTAACTCCCACTTCCGGCACCGATGGATTAGGATTACTTCGATCTTTGTCAACGATACATTCAACTTGAAAAAAAAGCCAAAAAAAAACACTGACCCTGGGGCATGACTTGAGTATCAACTTAAATCACGTCACAATATATCAATATCATAGAGCTTTTATTAGGCATAGGCCTGTAAATGTATAACTCGGATGCAAATACATTTTTCACAACTTTATCTATTAAGAATAAGAGTATATCAATTGACCTTTTAGGTCACACTTATGGATTGACCTTATGGTCACACTTTTAAAGTTTTTTTCTTCCCCTTATTATCAAATATCCATACGCTTGCAAATGAAGCCCACGTACCGCTCACAAGAGCTTGTGATTGACAAATAGAATACAAAGTTGAGTCTGTTTTTTTGTAACGAGTGTGTCATGCAAGGGGAAGAAAATCCCAATTCACACAAAAAGCTTCAATAGGATGTAAAAACTAAGCAAAACAAAAGGAACCAATAGTCTTAAAAAGAAGTGAAGTGTTTTAATTGTTTATAACTGTTATAAGACTTGATACTAAACCCTGCGTGAGCCAGTCTTCATCACAAGCGTCGTTTTTCGTTAATAAAAAAAAAGAGGAAAAAACCCTAGAAATTCCAGGTGCTTATATTTTTAGATTTCAAAAGGCCTGCACTTTTTCCGCAAAAGAGGGTTCGTTCTCTCTGACAACCCCTTCCCCCTCCCCCGGCTACGGGCTCATGGCCCATTTGTAAAAGAAAATCGTGAAGATATCTTCGCATACATCGTTCGAGAAAATCAAAAAGTAAAGTTTTAATCATTCAATTATTATATACGTTGTGGAATACCCCCTCTCCCTTTCTCCCTCTCCCTGTCTTTCCCCGGCCACGGACCTGAACCCGTTTGCAAAAGAAAATCTTGAAGAATATCTTCGCATACATCGTTTGAAAAATACAAAAAGTAAACAGTTTTAATTATAAAAATATTACATACGTTGTTGAGTAATTATTACTCAATTGCGCCCACTACTACAGACGTAATAGGCCTACACCTGTACACAGGGATGGACATGCATAGTTTAAACTTTATTTGTTTATTCCATGAAATATTGCAGGAAGCTATTTTTATTCGGAAATGTAGACCAGTAGATTTTATCAGGATGTATTGCAATTTCAACTAAGTTGGATTTCTGTCTTCTAGCCTATACTAACATGACTAATCTGAGAAGAAAAAAAGCATTAAGAGTCGTCAACAATGTTGGATTCTCTGTGTGAGAAAAAAACAAACATCGACAATAGTCAACATTCTATGTTAAAGCCTAATTCGAAAAGAAAATGAGACCCTAAGTCAAATAATCTACCTTGATATATGATAGAGAATACAAAAAGAAACTTAAGTACCAAAACCACATCATAAAATCTTATTCCAATCTCAAGTTATCCAAGTTGTAACATAGACGCTGCCATTTTGTTAATTTTGTGTGACACTACTCCTTCATTTGATGGAATTGAAGACATAATTTGCCGTGTGTGCTAGAACACATACTGATTTTTTTAGAATTCTCTTTCAAATTTTCATTCCAAAATGCTTTGCCATGAAGTCTTAAGGGCTTGAATCATTAATATCATATACAAATATAAAATTATAGATCCATGCGAAGATAAAGTTGTTTCTTACAAGATTATAAAGAAATACGCTCAATATTCTAATCTGTATTGGTGTATAACATCATTTTTTAGAGGGCGTTTGAAGAAAATAGCCGCTCCCATTCAGTTTCTATTCAGTTGACTAAATTAATGTTTTGATGAAATAGAAAATACATGTTTAATGTGAAATTTCTTCAGATGACTTTATAATTAATGTTTGTAAGAAAAAGTGAGACTTTACGTCTCATTTAACAATGTTGCATTTTTCTGTGTTTTAGCCTAACATGAGAAAAACAAGTACTGGTATTGACAATGATCAATATCGAATAGGGTGGAGAGGGAGGGGAGAGGTTAAGATATTAATGTATAGGTTAGGGGATACGGAGCTGCTCAGGGTACGTCAATGCAAGGAAGTAGCCAGAAATTTGAAAGGAGGGGAGGGGACCTCTGTGAAAAAATAACCAATTGCTTACGGGACTAATCTCTATACTGAAGGAAGAGGGGCCGCTCTCTTTGCCCGAAAAAAGGTCCCAACTTTGTACCCAAATTGTTGGGACTGACTTTTGTTTACCGCCTTTCTACAGGGTTCGGTTTTTTTTGCGGAATATTGACTGATTCTTCGCAAAATATTTACCTAAGTTTTCGAAAAATTGGGTTAATTTTTCAATTAACAAAATATTTCAGGAAATTGGCAATAAGAGAAGCTTCGAAGACCGTCATAATTTAAGTGGTAAAGTTATTCATTAAGCCGCCCCGCATAAATATATTCAGCAAAAGGGATGACCGCTCAAACTGATCTCTCGCTAAGCGTCCCTGCATCAAGGCAATTGTTATAAGAATATAAAATACTAAGTAAAAAGAAAAGTGCCAAAGCGCATCCGGATTTAGATTAATAAGGAATAGACAATATAGTATATTCCTAAAGGGCGTAGACAATTTCACGATTCTTACTAAGTATTCCAACGAGCTTAGTACAAAATTGTAGATTGGGTTTGAATAAGTAATAGGCATATATCCACCCATGGGTGGCTGTAAGAGGCATTTGCGTAGCCAGAGGGGGACCTAGCCCCCATCAATACCCAAACAATAATGATGAAGAAAAACACCACCCCTTAGACCCCTTCTCCATATTGATGAAATAAACAAATCTTAATGATTAGGGCCGCCCCAGAAAAATCGTGGCTACGGCAATGGTATGAGGGAAGAAAAGAGTTCAAAGTAAATTGTAAAACTATACACATGCCCGTTAGTAGACCAATTTAACTGGAAAGGGGGTGGGGTAGGGTGGTGGGTGGAATAGGGATGGGGGTGAAATACAAGATTTACCGACGGCCTCAATTTAGCATCCAATTTGGAGAACAAAAACTGCCTCCCTGTAGAAAAGTTAGTATAGGCATAATCAAAATCGTTTTATCACTTGGCGATGTGGCTTCAAACTCACGGTCTGACTGTCTTTTATCGTATTCTAAACATTAAGTTTTATCAACCTGATACCAGATTTACCGACTAATCTTAAATTTTACCGACGAGTCTCCAAATTGTTGGGGTCTGACACCCCCCCCCCTCCCCCTCACATTTCGTAACCCATGACTATATGCATACATTGTTTCTAACACTATATAAAACAAAATCATAGAAAATAAATGGCTACTTCCTTTTCATTATAATTCAAGCATGCATGCGGTCTTTATTGAAGAAAACAGCGATTAGCAAATCTTGTGGGACAATTCCCCTAGTCACCCGTATGACAAGCGCCGGAGGCGGGGCCAGGGGCCATCCCCCCTAACTTTTCAGAAGTTGGTATTTGGCCCCCAATTTTGAGCTTACAATAAATCATTTAGGTACATTATATTTTTTCAATAAGAAAATAAAAGTAAGGGAACAAATAAATTCATTCTCATTCAGAAGACCGTAGATCGACGCTTCAACCTGTCAACCAAGAGACCTTATGCACGATCTTGAAGATGGTAACATCGACGATATACACTGCAGCAAAAGGAAGTGCCGTAACCATCCCATCAAAACAAGCAGACAAGTAACAAGTACACCAACTTTATGGAAATGACGTCGGCAGGAAAAACTTACGAATACACTTATCCTTCAGTCCATGCATGGCACCCGATGTTTTATAAAAGGCATTCAACTGTTTAACAGCAGATAGCCATCATCAAAAATCGCTGATAATTTATCAAAGGCTGGATCAAGCATCAGGGGCGTAGGAAGGGTCCCCTCTCCAGGATGGACCCTGTCACAAGCGGAAAAAATTACACTGGTAAATTAATTTTCTATCAATGTTCAATTCGCTACTATCGGAATATTTCCAATTTTCCGAAATATATATACCCTTCAATTTTCGGGAATTTTTCTTCATTTTCAGGAAATCTTCATATTTCGCGAAATTTGCTTTATTTTTGGGCAGGTTTATTTATTTTTTCGATGATCGGGAAACTTTCGTTAGCTATTAGGAAATTTAGATAAAATTTGCTCATTTTTTGGGAATTTTTTGGCGAAGTCTTGGGCAGTTGTTTTGCGATTTCTGTGAAATATGGCCACCACTGTCCTTCAACCTTTGGGAAATCTTACAATATTATACCCCAATTCACGAACTTTTTACTAAATTTCTCTTCAATTTTTTCATTATGATTTTGATAAATTCTCAACCAGGAATTTAAAATCCTCTCAGGAATCTTCCCTTTCCATCCCCCTCCCACTCTCCCCTCCCCAACTTTCAAAACGTTCCGACACCGTTGATGGCGAGCCGCCCATGCGTCCATGTGTGTGTCGACAGTATAATATTATAGGCCAATGCAGTACCGAATCATGAGTCACAACCTCTTCAGCATAACTTTGAACTTCGCGTGTAAATATAAATTGCTTGGAAATTCTTTACAAATTTGTTGCCTACATTTTTGTTAGATTTCACAGATATGCGTCAAGTACTAGCTGGCATTTTTTTACTGACGATGAATTCAGTTCAATGTTTATATTAGCTCGAGAATTGTGACCTCAGTAGGCCTCACCCTTTTGTGTCCTATTGTAATCTCCCTATTGTTGGGCAGTAGAGCGGGTCCCTAACTTGTGTGAAATAGATTGTCAGTTGACAAACTACTGCTGGGTTTTGTGTATAAACAGATAGATCTCTGGTATAAACATTTCGTTGAAGCTACTATTGAACATTAAAATGTGAAGCTTTCATCACTTTTAACGATCGGAAATAAACTTGTATCTTTAAAGTGAAATTAAGAAACGGCGATTAAAAGAATTGGAGTAACTTCTTATTTACACGGCTTTGTGCGCACAGATTCTTCAAACAGTCAAAATGTTTTTTAAAAGGAGGACAACGTATTCTTTCATAATTACGATATTTGCGCTTGCAAGTTTTCTACTGATTTTGGTGTCTCTGTTTGCCCGTCATTGGTGTGAGGCAAAAGTGGAGCGTGACGTCGATCAAATAGAACTTGAAATGGATAATTTCCCTTTGAAGGCCTACTTCGGGACAAACGGAGACGATCATAATGATCCCGGAGCTTTCCTTGGCAAAGTCTACTTTGGCTTGTTTGGAGGGTGTAAAATGCTCAACTACGCGTTTGGTACCAGGCCTATCATTTGTTTTTCAGGTAAGAAGAGGTATAGGCCTAATGAATTATTTGCAGGGGATAAGGGTATATATGTGTGGGACGGGAGAACAGAGGCCGCCGGCGGGGCACATTCACTAACAAGAAAAATGCCAAAATGTTGGCGAAATCGATAGATAATTCATGGTGCAAAAAGGCTGTGACAAAGGTCAGAAATCGTGCAAAGCAAAAAAATAAATAAAAAATGATAATAATAAAATATAACAATAATAATAATAATAATAATATAATAATAATATTAATAATAATGATAATAATGATAATGATAATAATAATAATGATAATATTAATAATAATAATAATGATAATAATAATGATAATAATATTAATAATAATAATAATAATAATAATAATAATAATAATAATAATAATAATAATAATAATAATAATAATAATAATAATAATAATAATGATAATGATAATAATAATAATGAAAATAATAATAATAATAATAATAATGATAAAAATAATAATAATAAGATTAATAATAATAATACTAATGATAATATTATTAATAATAATATCAATAATAATAGCAATAATAATAATAATAATTATATTGATAGTAACAATAATAGTAAAAATAATAACAATAATTATCAATAAATTTGCTGGTTAGTCTGGTAGTTTGCGAAATTAAATTTTCCAATTACGATTGACAAAAAACTGATAAGAGTTTGTGAGATATCAATCTTACCCAAACATGTCAGAACCACGGGGCTAAGGGGCCACTGTCGCCTTGCCATTGAATAAGAGGGAGGATGGGGCAGGAATATCCTTTTAAAAGCCATAAGAAACCCCATTGAAAATCATTCATATCCCCACTTGTAATTTTGTAATAACTCTTTAGATAAGTCGTTGATAGGGTATGCAAGCCACCCCAAAATTTAATCATTGGAGCATCTTTAAAATGGGGCCAGGGCAAACTTACGATGTATATACGGCCCCTTGTCATAGACTGACGTGCCCTCCTCCACCTTCTTTGCAATGGTTTAAAAAGTGGACGTTTTTACAGAGATAAAGCTATAATTATTTCAAATATGTAAGATAAGTCCCCTTATTGTATCTGATCTTTTTGTTGGCAGATTGAAGAAAGTAACACAAAAAGTTGTTATGTGCAAGAAACCGCCCAAATTTCAATAGTCAGATAATGAGGCACTTTTAATTTGTCCGGGAAAACACAATGGAGGCTCTTGTACTCGTTGAAGACTGAGCGTGAATATTTGAATTGTACATACAGACTTGATTTTAAGTCTAATATATTATGTATCGAGTTCCAATTTATTTATTTAGTTATTTTCTCCATTTTCATTATTAATGCAACTGAGAAAATAATGGAAAAACTCCTAAACTCCTAAACCTTATCTTAAGGACCCCTTATTTGCTCTTTACATTGTTTTGGACATTAAATATTCTGATGAAGTTGGGGACAGGGGCGTAACGGACAGCTCCCGCCGAAATAGGCCTTAGCGTACACTGGTGCTAGGCATTTTAGGGGATTTGAGGTTTTAAAATTCTGACCTGCTGACGAAAGTTAAATCATTAGCTAAAGTTATTGTTTTTTGTTGGGGCCCCTAGAGGTCGGGGCCCGCCGTTCTAGCTGGCAAGATCTCGAGCGTTACGGCACTGGGGGTGGGAGAAGGGGGTTATTGTCCCTTAGATTATAATGCTGTTATACCAAACATGCTTTCAAAATATGTCAGTCGAAAAGTTACTTAATTTGTTCCTGGTTCAGATGCTCATTAGAAATCTTAAATAACTGAATAATGAAAGTGTCCTCACTGGATTTTTTCCCCTTGCTATGAGTTCCTCTCGAAACCTCTGATCTTACCTCTTGGAAAATATTCGACGAGTATACTCCTATGGTCAGATAATTACTCTGCCCTCGTCTGAGGCAATTGAGCCGCGTCGATTAAGGACCACGGGAAATCAATGTACACTTGATATATTTTTTTAGTTTTAAACAAGCTCTTTCAACAAAATAGACCAGTGATTGAATATTCAAAATTGGGATGAAAATTGATAAACAAGTATATTGAAGGTTCAGTGGCATTATTATTGTCCCCGGCTGACTGGTTGGGTTCATTCTAACTATCGACGGAGATGGCAAGCTGCTTCTGGTCCACACTCCAGAGGCGAGAAAAGGATCATACTTGAAGGGTCCCTAGCACATTAGGAAATGAACAAATTAGTCCTCCTTACCGCGTGCTTTAATTGTAGATTAATACTTTACGTGTAAACATGTAATTAATATCAGCACAAATTTGGAAAATAGCTTAAATTATTGTTTTATCGCTCACAAGAGTCCCACAATCTTCTCCCGACCGTTTTTATCTCCCGGCGGCTCTGTTTAATTTTATTGTTATAGGAAGACATATCGTAAAGTTATATTCAAAGTTTGTAAGCTTGTTCAAACAGTCAAAAAGTTGATAAATAAGAAGCATCCCACTGTCAGAATTATGTGCTGAGTCGGTGGTCGGGAAGATATGATTCGGATATTTAGCTGAGTCGGGCATGACACATGAGATATACTCTGATACTATAGGATACAAGTGCATCCGACATTCTAGATTTATTCCCGACTAAGATCGGTGTTCGGTCAACAGATGGGGAGGTGGGGGGGGGGGAGAAGGGGGGAAAAGGGGGGAGAGAGTATTGTTTCAATACTCGGCCATTTTTTTGCCCGACGAAATAGGTCAAAATTGTAATTGCCTTACGAATGTTTTTCAAGGGGATGTAACACCCCACACCCCCCTCCCCCTTCTCCCTTCTTATCTGCGGCACATGCGGGGCTCACTCACGTTGTTGTTTTAGGGTGAAAACTGAAAACAATAGTTTGGTAGTGTATGTAAAACAATAGTTTGGTAGTGTATGACGCGTCATTTTGTGTTACTTTCTTCAATAACAAGATTAGTTGTAATTGGGTCTTGTTTTTGATACTTGAAGAAAAAAAACACACACTAAAGTATTCGTCTCTGTGAATGGACATTTTTGAACTATGCAAAAAAAGCAGGGAGGGCACGTCAGTAGTGCACAAGGGCCGGATCCACATCGTAAGATATGCCCTGAGCTCCAAACTGCCAAATCAAACATGTTTCATATATAACATTTGGCGGTATGGGGTGGCTCGCTCACTCTAGTAGTTGTTATAAACGCGGAACAGGGGAAAACAGAGGCAGCGGCAGCGGACGGAAAATGTGGGATGCGGGGGAGGGGGGGGGGACACTGAACAGGCGTAAATCCATTAAAAATGTGTTTGTTAAGGTGACACTGAAGGTGTCACTGCGAGCGCTACGCGCTTGCTTTTGGGCGTGGGGTCCAGAATCGGGCCCCTGGTGGGGTCCAGAAGCGGACCCTAGTGGAGTCCAAAAGCGTGCCCCTGGTGGGGTCCAAAAGCGGGCCCCTGTGGGGTCCAGAAGCGGGCCTCTGGTGGGGTCCAGAAGCGGTCTCCTGGTGGGGTCCAGGGCCGAAGCCCCGGTAGGGGTCCAGTTTGGAGCTTCGCCCAGGAAAGCTTTCGCAAAATTGACATTTAAAAGAGAAAAAATTACGTTACAACGCATAGGAAGAAAGTATATTATACAAGTCAAAATTCATGTCAAAAAGAGATATAATATACCGTACAATATACAAAAAACAAAATCATGAAAACGCATAATGTGGAAATATAATGTTTTATTGTTCACGTTTCTGTTCATGGATATAGATCTATGGTCACTCTTTGAAAAATAGGCCTATGTGTAGTCTAAAAGAAAAATATTTGATAAGCTTCTAATAATTTACTATGAACATGTGTACATTTTGTCAAACTTTTAAAACGAATCTGTTCTATATCCCGCCCCCTCCCCTTCCCCCTGTATCACTCGGTGTATACTTCATGTATTAAATACAATATCGAACAAAACATTTTCAAACTTTTCTCTAAAGAACGCCCTTCTTCAGAGAAAGTGCTCTTTTGAAATCTGAATACATAATAAACACTTTGAATTTCAAAGCTTGAAGGACCGGAACGGTCTGACGGTTGTGATTATTTGACCAATCCACAGGCTGATAGACCTAGCCTTCTCTCGGGAAAAAAACCTGATGTAGATCATCGTGTTCCCATTTAAATTTTCAGAGGTGAAGGAATGAAGTGCCCATCTATACGAAAAAAATGAAGCCCCTCTCAACGTCCTGGCCAGGGGTCTGCTTAAAAAAGATATATATTTGGACTCGTATAGATTCTTCAAAAAGTCTGCTGTTTAATGTAGGCTATATATTTGAGAAAAAAAAAGCTATTAATTAATAAAGAACAGTTAGAGGTCTTGATACAATTATAATTTTACCCATGTTTTACGATTCAAGTGAGCAACCTAACTTTCCCAAATGATAGAAAATAAATATATCCGCTTTCAGGTATAGTCCAATATGCAATAGTCAGTAGGGCCAACATCCAATACAGCTCGCTTATAACGTGTTAGAATCAGGCCAGGGAGGCGAGTTGTCATTGATGAGAGGTAATGCAAGCAATTATGACCATATGACTGGACATTTTGCATTCTGTCAGGGGGTTCATTACAGAAAAATTGTTACATAAACTTCGAAGTTTCTGTTTTGTATAATTGAGGAATATTGTAAGTGTGGACTGCATGATCATATAAACGACAAGATATTAATTAAATCTCGGTGGTGATTAAAAATATACCAAAAATATGAAAATTACAAATGTTATGGGAGGGAGGGGGGTCCTTCCGCTGCCATGAGAGGTATGCTAATTAAAGAATTTTTCAGTAAGCAAAAAGTCTAATGTAAAGGGTTGTTGAACTCCGGGTCGGGTGAAATTAGAAATTTCACAAGTTCCATCTTTTTCAGTTGTTCAGGGTGGTATTTAAGTCACGCTCTTCCATGAAAAAAAAAATGATAGTTTTTTGGAAAGGGAAAGGTTTTCAACTCTTGAGCGTTTGAAAGGGCAGATGGACACGGTTCCTTTTTGAAAAATGCATTTCCCCCTCATGATGTCCTAACAGGGATTTGCTGTTGGGGGCCCAGCTGGGGGTATGCTATGGTCAGATGGTAATCCATGCTTAGTGCTGATGTTACTGGCTGGAGTGGGTCTTTCATCTCTTTGTTAGAAGTAAATCAATCATAATATGAAGTTGGTAATAGCCTTGCAGCTCGCAGTATAAATGTGATATTTATTTTATTTTCTATCACAAAAAAAAAAACTTAATACAAATTTCGATTGACTGACATATTTGTTGTAATATTAATTTTTTTCTTCCAGAAATTGATCATTAGAATAAGGTTACAAAACGTTAATTTCGAAATTACAAAAGATCGCCATAACATTTCGCTGACGACGTACAAGACTCATTATAACTTACGTTTTCCTTCACAATTTCATCGCAGTCACTTTTTACATGTTTTAAGCAGTGGCTGCACTAGGATTATGGTCATGGGGAGGGGTGGGTGAGTGGGGGCACGCGAGGAGAAAAATCCTATAAATTGGACAAAATATGTCACTTTGCACAATTTTCTGGGATGGGGAGGGGGAGAAGTGGGAGGAGGGGGCGCCACTTGTTTTAAGTTTTTTAAAGTTTTACAAATCTCCATCAAACTAAACGATAATCATATACACAGATACATACGTACGTACACTTTTTGACTCAGTCTTTCGATGGCGACAGACATCATGGAGCTATTAACTGTATTCAGTTGATAACTCCATGATCACATTATTAACCCCGGGCCGAAACTTGAGGAAATTCAATTTGTCCCAGTAGACATAGTTGGGAGGTATTTCACCGCTCGGGATCGCCGTCTATACTGCTTTTCACTTGGTCGGAAATGTGACCTGAGGTCATCAGACCGCATAGCAACCGCGCGCATTCACCCCGCATTGGAGTGAAAACAGCTAATCAGCTGTATTTGTTTACATGCCATACGTAACGCACACAGTATAGACGCATACGGACTTGCCCAAGTATATCGCGCAAAGGTTTGTTTTTACTCCAGAAAATAACGTCATCTCCCGGATGTGACGTGACACCGACCAAGTGAATATTTGTTTGAACTGCTTGTTGTCGTTTATTCCAACTGTGTATGAAGAAACTTAAGAGTGCGCTATACAAAATCTTGAATCCAAATATTCCTATAACAAATGCTTGTTTTTTTTGTGTTGAGGAGGGTGGGGTATGGGAAAAGGTGGTTTAGGGTTATAATCTTTCGACTTTTCATCAATGGGAGAACCTATGTGATTACACAGTGGCGGGGCCTCGGTGGAAAGGAACATTTGCCTCCTAATAATGTTTACTTCCCCCACCCCCTATCCTTTGTTTCATTAACATATTTAACAGTTAGAATGCAGTTTGAGTTTCACCAGTTGAGGAACATCGTTCTTCACTATGTTTCTACACATGCAAGTTTTGAGTGCCGATGAGGACCCATTTCCACCCATCCCACATCACTGTGGTTGCTGATCATAATTTTTGATGACCACTTTTGGTACGCATTTTGTATTTTGTGGCTGTCATCCTCTTTTTCGGTAGACAAATCCCGCCCAAGCTGAACCTTTGCAGTGCAGATATAAGGGCACAAACACATAGATAAGGGCACAAGCATGTGCGGGATTTGCCTACCGAAACTGGGGGGAAAGTCAAAAGTGGAGAGAAGGGGGAGGCAAAACAACAAAACTTGCTTAGATGCAAAAAAATCACCATACAAAATATATAAAAAGTGAGGGGAAAGTGCCCTCCTTGCCCCTCAAATCCTACCCCTATGGGCACAAGTTAATCAAGATAAATGCTCTTAATTTATTCATCAAAATTTATCATATAATCAAACCTTAACAATTTTTCTTTACAGTGTATACGGAACATCGAAACGTCTATAATACCGGTTTGTTGTATGCGATAATCATACTGTTATGCATCGCGGTTATTTTTGCGCTGGTCACAACGGTGTTTGGTCTGGTGAATACTCTCACTCTACCAATCGAGACAATACATGGACCAATCGGTCTTTTCATCTGGAACGGACTCGCAAGTAAGTTTCATGAGATTCAATATTCCCGCATTCTTAATTGGCAAAAGGAAATCATCCAAAGGGCCCGCCTAGTTGACGATTTTTTAGGGGACGGGCGGAAGGTTGCGAATTATGATAAAACTGTAAAGCACGATGTCGACAGTAAAATATATATATATATCTGACATCTCAGAGGGCATAAAACAGCCAAAATGGACGAAGTTTATATTCCCAAAGGTCGTTATTGGTCATTACTGGACTCATTAAAGTCCAAATAGTGGGGGTTTAGCCGTTGGTTTTTAATAACAATAATAACAAGAACATTTGCACTCTCTAGAGCGCATACCCCCACCCCGTTGCATTTAAACAATCCAAAAATAATTTTACAGTTCATTTGACCCCCATACCCAATATTATCTACCTCGGAAATCCTAGGCCCACCAAGATTCATCCCTAAGTTTTTATCTGTACTGATCAGTTGTAATTTGAACACTTGAGATTATCTTGGGACTGGGTTTCTTCCAAGGCAATACCATTGTTTTCATATTTCTTCAAGTGAAGCTTTAATGTTTGAGCTCTATTTACCCAGGATTCACATTTATCTTGATGACAGACAAAATCATCTTAAAATTTCCCGACCCCTCCATTTGCACTGTTCTCCTGTTTCAATATGTCTCAAATTTTAGTCACTTCTTTCTTAAGCAGTAAAAAACAAAAACAAAAAACCACACACACCAAATTTAATCGAGATCCGATTATCAGTTCTTGAGATATCTTGATGACAGACAAAACACAAACTCACCTTGAAATGTTCCCACCCCTCCACACCTTTCCCTGTTCCAGTATGTTTCAAATATTTTACACTGCGTCCTTAGGCAGTAACAAAACCACACCCGAATGTTGATCAGAATCCAATCAACAGTTCTTGATGAAAAACAAGCAAACAAACAAACTTACAGAGGCGAAAACATAACCTGTATAAAAAGTTGTTCCTGTTTCTTGTAACATTGATACATTCGTAGTTACGTCTTAAATTCACATATGGTTGACTTTATTCGCTTTTGATCGTATGTTTTTCAGGCCGCCTCAAACAAAAAAAATCCTAAAAAGTATCGAAAGTGTCAAAAGCGACCTTACTTTGATGATCCTTTAAAAAAAAAAAAAAAGGTGAAGAAAATTTGCAGTGTTTTATTTACATTTGTAAAAACCTTTTTTTTCTAAATGCTGTTATGCTGCATGTATTATTGCTATATCTATATACCAATTTTCTAAAGCAAGAAATAAATTTCTTTCCGAGGGCCCCGTAAGCTTGTTCAGCAATTAGGGCTTCATCGTGCCTTACTACGGCCCTGAGATCTACACCTATAAGGCGATCCTCCTGACATATTGATTAGTATTATACTCATTAGGCAGTTTAGGCGGTGGCTCCCATCTTTAATCATGGTCCATTATGTGTCCAAAACTTCATTACAATGCAACTTCAGTTGGTGCGAATCCCTTTATATTCAACCAGCAAGCCCAACAAACGCATTGTTAGGGAGAACGGTTGAAAACAGATCTATACTGTTTCACTATTATCTATTGATCGATTTCAAGTTCTACAGTTATAAGCCACCACCGCTGTTAATCTGGTCTTTCTGCTGAATTCAGGTTAAGAATAGTTTTCGAAACCTACATGATGCCATTTGCAATTGTCTGATTGTGTATGTGATGGAGGCTCCTCTGCAGCCGCATCCACCTGCCCCAGCCTCACTCTTTCTTTGAGATTGCCAGATGGAGCCCCCATCTATTCTGCTGAAGCAAGGGCTATGCTCCTAGCTTTGAAATTCAAAGAACTCTCCATCCGCTCCCGATTCGTCATCTTCTCCGACTCAAAATTAGTATTCACAGGCATCGTTAACATGCTCTGGTCCAATCCCCTTATCTTACAAATCTTAAACAACATTTACTTATCTACCTACTGTGGGGTAGCGGTTATCATACCTGTCTACAGACCACGAGGCCCTGGGTTCAACCTGGGTTGGGTAGACACGCCAGTGCACCACAACTGGTTATCAAAGGCCGTGGACATTGACTTGGTTGTCGATGTTATGTCTGTCCGTACGTCGTACCTGTGTTCTCGTCCGGGTCGTATTAAGCGTTTCGTGATAGCATTGTTACTAGGGAGCTTTAGAATTCACGACGCGGACTTCGCTACAACGAAATGACGTCACGTTCGACGTTCTGCGCATGCGAATACTTCACCTTCTCGTTATCCCTAAAATTATACACCGGGTGTCAGGGTGTTTTCACGTTGTGCTGAAAACGGCAACTTGGGATAGCGTGTGACGTCATATGTTATCATACCAATCTGCATTTTTAACATAATTGAGCAATTGCTACAGTTTTTTTGCTCATCAAATGAATATTTGACTCAAATTTTGTCTTTGTTATTTTGAAAATTAAAGTTGAAAGTAAAGAATTATGAAGTATATGCATTTTCATCGGCGCGCAGATATTTTACGTTCTACTGGTACATCTTGGAAATTTTCACATATGTTTATCATATAGTGTATGAGCTTCGGGCTACTTGTAAAGAACTTGATCCTATCGAAGTGCGTGACTTTTCCTTTTCATTCACGAATTTGATGAAGATTTGCCATTCTTTCAAAAGTACTTATAATTGAGCGTCGTCTGCTACGATCGAACATCGCTACTTAGATATGTAACCAAGTGTAATCACATGACTGATCACATGACTGTCATTTTCCCCGTCGTGAAAATCTAAAGCGCAAAACCAACAGAACGGGGAAGCCAGTACGACAACGTACATTGTCGGTTAACTTTCCGTCGCGCTACTCCGCGTCGTGAAATCTAAAGCTCCCTAATATTATAATCGAATACGCAGGCGACGACCCCGTCATTGTAATTGTGTGTTCACTCGTCGTCGTCGTCGTCATCGGCAACATTGACTTTCTCTAAGAAGAAAATTATCTTCTTCTGAAATGCTGGACAGCTGGATCCCTAGCCACGTTGGTATCCCTAAAAATGAAAGCCGACTGTGCGGTTTTATATTGACACACATATTCTTATTGTCGCACTGCTTCTTATTGCATATATTGTCACACACTAGGTGATTCCTATTGTCACACTACTTTTTATTGTCACACACAAGGTGCTTCTTATTGTCACACACAAGGTGCTTTTTATTGTCACACTGCTTCTTATTGTCGCACACTAGGTGCTTCTTATTGTCACACTGCTTGTTATTGTCGCACACTAGGTGCTTCTCATTGTCACACATTTGCGACAATAGGAAACTCATAGTGTGCGACAATAGAAAGCAGTCCAATAAGCAGATAAGAGTTTTGGCCTAAATCAAATCATCATTTCACGTGAAAATTAATATATTCAGAAGGGATCATTGAATCTGCAGAAAGAGCACTAACATTTAGGGAGAGGCCCTGTTGTTAACAAGAGGGTCCCTTGTCAGCAGCAATGGTAGAGTGGGGGAGGGGAAGATTTCAAGAGGGGGGGGGGGGAGAGAATTCAAATTTTTAGGATGATTTTTCTGTCGAAAATTTGATAAAACTGTCCTGCCCCTGAATGTGTCGGAATATTCTTGAAAAGCAAAACAAATAAAAAACAGTCATCAGCAATTTTTGACGTAATTTCTGCCAGACTTTGGAATGCGAAATCACTATCCGAAAATTCCGACTAAATGCCTTCCTGAGGCTAAAACTAAGCCTTTAGTTACGCCACTGGGAGGCACCAAGTTTGTTCACCCCCACATGAAAAACATTAAAATAAGAATTTATGACCAAGAGATTTTTTGGTATTCAGAACACATAGGGGCACGACCCCCATCCCCGTGCCGGCGCCACTGCCATGTAGTAGGGCCTTTGTTTATGTAAGAAGGAAATTTGGGTTGTATTGGAGTGGCTTTGAATCTGCAGACCGAGCATAAGTATTTACAGGAGGGTAACAGGGGCTCTTTACATCAGTATCAGGGCCGTGACATCAGCACCCTTTAGTAGACTTAATAAAACAGTTACTTTTGTGAGGAGAGGGTGCATCTTCAAGATATAATAACTTTTTGTAGGAATGAGATGTTAACATGGGCCTTTCACCATCATATTTTTTTATTTGTCCTCTACAATGTACTATCAAATTCAAGGACATATTCTTGTAATTGCGATCATGGCTTATAATTCCTCTATTTTTTCATTCTGATTTGGTATTTTCTCTGTATATTGATCTTAATTGTGAAAATTTTATGATAAACAATTATTGTTATGACATAGCTGCTTCTAACTGTCGCACACTATGTAATTCTTATTGTCCCACATGTATGGCAATAAGAAGCACCTAGTGTGCGACAATAAGAAGCAGCGTGACGATAAGAAGCACCTAATGTGCGACAATAAGAAGCAGCGTGACAATAATAAACACCAAGTGTGCGACATTAAGAAGCAGTGTAACAATAGGAAGCACCTTGTGTACAACAATAAGGAGCAGTGTGACAATAGAAAAAGCTGTGGGTCACTAGGAAGCAGCACAGCCGACAGAGCAGATAACAGCGCCCTGTCCAACCAAATTTTCTCTATTCCTATTCCGCCGACTCTTACTTTCGCCTCAATATTTTGAACTACCTCAAGAAAACACGACAAGACTCCTGGAAACTTGAGACTATTAACAAACTTCACACTATCAATCCCAAAGTATGAGTCAACCCCCCTCCCGCCCCCTCCCTGCTACATACTTACTACCGCAGAGAGGTCGTTGCCATCACCCGCATCCGCATTAGACATTCCTTTTTCACTCACTCCTACCTCTTATCAGGCTCTCCCAAACTGTTTTGCCTCACCTGCAATACTGAACTTTCAATCAATCATATCCTCAAAATATGTCCTTGATACTCCAACTTCGGATCTATCCTCTCCCCTCCATCTCTGATCTCTTCAAGAAAAATCCCTCCTCCAAAATCATAACCTTCCTCCATACTAGCCGACTTATTCCACTTAATCTAATATTCACCCACTCTCCCATTGTTTTATTTCTATTCTCATCTTTTTATAGTTATTTAATTTTTTAATTTTTCTCTCCTCACCTACTCTTCTTCCTCTCTACCTTCCCTACATCTCTATTCAATTTATATTTATTCTTCTTCCTGTCTTAACTCTTGCACCATAATTGGTTAACATTCTTGGCACATTCGACTGACTGTCGCAGTGTTGCTAAACATCAACAAACAAACAAAGTTATATGATTTTATTTGCAATGCATTTTTGCAGCCAACGAATCACGAGGCATGGACCTGCGTGTTACATATGCCAACAAATACGAATTCTCAAACAATTCTGCCAACAAACAGGGGTTGGAGATATAGATGGCGATCCCGGAAGGGACATGTCGTACCACTAATTTTGTTGGAAGGGACGTAAAGCTTACAAGCCCTCAATAACCTTCTAAAAAATAAAATCCTACTTCAGTTCCTATTAGTTTAGACATAATTATGAATTCCTTAGTGGGGATTTGTGGGTGTGAGGCGTGTTCTGGTACTCTCTTAGACCCACTATTAGTTGTAATTTCTTTATGTAAAGTATTTTTATGTAGGAACTTGGAGAATTTGGGCAAGAGGCGGCATTATGAAGTTGTGTGACTCATTAGCTTTTTACGCATATCTTTATTAAGGCCCACTGTATAAAGTGCACTATTAACAGATTAACATAATTAACACTCAAAAGAGTGTTGCAAAAACATGGGATTGCCACTTTCCCTCGCACTGCAGCACTGTATCTGCATATAACAGTATAAGCACTACATCTGAGATGTATTCAGCAAGTTTCACATTTAAAAATGGTTGACCTTTGATTGCTTGTGTTCGCATTGATAAAAATCGTCCTAACTGATCAGGTTCCACGGATCCATTGCCAGGGGCGTATCCAGTATAGGAGAAGGGGGTGCCCAACTGCTAAGGAACGTCTTTCAGCTTTGCGAATTTATAAGCCACAGAGAGATTGTTTGGCATAAAGACAGAAAGGCAGCTTTGACGCCTACTAAGATATCGGTTTTGTAAATGTAGCATATTTCAGTTATCGTATATTTCCTGTTATCGGCTGAATAATTCTTTGAGAGCTACAATTCCTTAATGGGTATGGCACAGTCCCGGTCTTTTCTTTACGATTTTGAGGGGTGCCCAAGTACCAAATGCACCTCTGGATCCGCGCATACGTTGCCTCTACCTGTCCACAGTTCTTATGTATAGTATTGAGGTGGAAGGGTAAACCAGTAAACTGCTCACTTTGTACATGTCGCGGCATATGTTCAAAGAGCAGTTGCAAGTGAGTTTTGTTTAAAAATTCGTTACTGGCGCAATGATTGTTTTTGTTTAGGGTAAAGCTCGTTCAACAGAGGGCACCACGTGTCTACTTTGAGCTGCTTTAAAAATACATTTAGGAAAAGGGCACCAACCGTTTTCAGTTTTGATTATTAATGTTTTTTTTAACAACAAACGTCGTTGGATGTGAATTGCTCTCAAGAAAAGAAATGTTAAAAGTTGCCTTTAATTTGTTCTGTTGTTTTGACGAGCATAACTTCAATCTTCTACCATAACATGCGCTGACAATGAGAGAATTTGAATTCCATGTACAATTCTGAGAATCAGCGGCGGCCCCAGGATTTTGGTCATGGGTGCAAGAGAGAGGAAATTTTGTTTTATGGGGGCAAGAGTGTATAAATTGGACAAAATATGTTACTTTACAACATTTTCTCGAGATTGGGTGGGCGGAGGGGTGACGGGGTGGCAAAGCAATCTCGTGGGGGTAATTTCCCCATGTCCCCATAACGCCGCCACTGCAGACAATTATGATCGAATTCATAAGAAATTATATGACATGCAAATTTCTTTCCTTTTTTTCATTTCAGTACTTTTCAGCGCCATCGCTCTCATAATTTACATCATTCTGCACTTCTCTCAGATCAACAAAGAGGTCCTCAACGCGGATGACCGGAAGTACTTCAGAACCACGGACGTCTCCTTGGGGTACGCCTTTTGGTTCATTGCTACAGCCGTTGGGCTTCTTTTGGCCAATATCCTCTTCATCATCTTGGCCTACTCATCGATGAGCACTGACACGGTGAAGAAGAACAAAGAGCTGTACTTGGAGGATAGTTACGATATCGGCAAAACGTTGTCGTACTAGTGACACCAGCAGTGGCGTAGCTAGACTTTTTTGCAGGGTGGGGAAAAAGCATACAAAAAATTCGAAGTCAAGCAAACCCCGCCTTCCCGTCCCCCTCCTCCTTTTTTCTTCCCCCTGTTACCAAAATTAAAGAGGAAGTCCAAGTTTTGAAAAAACAGCTCGGAAATTTTGAGGAAAATGTCGGACATTTTGAAGAAAAAAATTGGGAATTTTGAGAAAATACTACTTAGGAAATTTTTAGGAAAAACTTCAGGAAATTTTAGAACAAACAGACATTTGTCAACTCTAAACAGCTAATTAGGCCTAAATTTGTGATCCTTTTGCCAAGATGGCTGGTATACAACTGAACCGATCGCTTTCATCAGAATTACCAGAACAATTCAACATACTGAATTTCTATTGTGCAAATTTTCCAACTTTTTGGAAATTTCCGGCCAGGGGGAAATTGCGCCCTCTGCGCCCCTTTAGCTACGCCATTGCCCAGCAGGTTTGACGGTGATTGGGGGGAAATCAATTTCCTTCAGTGAAATTAATGATTTCTGGAACCAATGGCGTGGTCAGTTACATTTCTCAAAAACTGTTTTCCTTCAATGATTGTTACATACATCACCTAATGTGCTCCCTATAAATAAGATAGTGTGAGCTCTAAATTGTGATGATGGCTACCCCACTGTAGAAACAATTGCCCTCATTCATGCATAACTGCATAAGATAGAAAACTAAAATGGCAGCATAATTTTGTAGTCACGTCGGAAAAAATTGGTCAAACAGAAAATAAATGATGACCTTTTCTTTTGCTTTTCCTAAATTATAAAACGTAAGGAAAAGTTTGCAATGATTTGTTATTTCGCCAGCCTGGAGTTGGAAAAAATTATACTAAAATTGATAATAAAACTGTAAAACAGCATAATTTTACGGAACATTTTGTAAATAAACAATTTGTTGAAGAATTATTGTCTCAGTTACATATATACTGACATACATACGACCCCCATCCTGGTTCCCGCAGATCGAAACATTAATTTCTGCTCTTGGTCTTTAATATATCATTGCGAAGCAATATGGGTTTTATCGTAAGACACTTTTTGGTTTTCATTGCCATTCAGAAATATCATTTATTTTAATGGTACGAATTTAGTTGGAAATAAGAATGGAATTTCTTGCCAATTCCTTGGATTTTTTTTGTGTAATATTGCGCTTTTTCTATACAAGTTAAAATAATACTTCGTGGAGCTATCTTTTGTTTTTATCTGAAAGTATTTCTAGAGATATCATAAAGTTTTTACCCCGTTATTAAACTGCCTCGTGTCCTTTTCAAATCACTATAGATTAATAGAAAACGTCGGATGAAAGTTTTAAGTCCCCAAATCTAATACCAAGAGGTACAGCATTGGAAGTAATCAAATGTCCCTTCAATATTTTTTGAGTGGGGCAGATAGCTCACATCCCCATAGCTTGCTCGGAAGGGAAAAAACAAACAATTTGCACCAGTATAGATGCATGTCTCTTAATGTATGACAATCAAGAAGAGACCAGCAATCATCTACCAGAATTTGCTCACCTGGCGTACTAGAATTGGTAATGCACAACATTGTATACCCCAAGGTCAATTAGGTACAATGACCCCACACAATACGACTGGCTTTCAGACATAGGTGTAGGAACTGGGGAGGGGGCTGTGAGGCATGTGTCCTCCACTTTTCTGAGAAATGACAAAAGTGCCCCTTAATTACTGTAAAAGGTGCAACAACTGGTAGAATGTGCGCACTGTCTTCTGCGCACACAGGAAACATGGCGATTTTTGTCATTCACATGTACGGTGGAATGTGTTCCCATTGGAAAAAAAGTGCCCCCTTTAAAAAGAATAATAAAGTGCCCATTATTTTAGTATATACAGACAGGGGCGGACTTATACATATGACTTGGGAAGTGTCCTCCACTTTTCGATATAGCTTCCTACACCGGGTCTTGCTTCTATTTCATGTCACAAATCCGTAAAGAGGAGATGACCAACTAGATCAACTCCCGCGGGGTTGTTTGTAATTTTATTTCATTTATGAATCCTTTTAATGGTGGTGGGTCCTTTTTTGTGACTTCTTCGTCAAAAGTGGGCCTTGACACTTTCACATGATATAAATGTGTACTAGCCATCACATAAGTACCAAATTAAATGCTCACCTAGTAAAAGGAAAATGTATCGACCATTGCGTAGGTAGAACCTACTCAACGTTACCTTTTAGTCATACATGTCACATACTATTTGGAGTTCTGCTTTGCATGTTGATTGTTCGACATGTTTGTATATAGTCTTCGCTATGACGAAAATATAAAGAGTAATAACTTATAGATTAGCCCAATCAATCTAAAACTCCAAAAGAATGTACAGTATATTTGCTGAAAATGTTGTTTGTATATTACTAATTATCTATATTTGTTGTTTGTAGATTACCACACATATATGCATGAATATGTTACGTAATACTTTTTGGTGCCGTCTGTAATTTCATTGAAATGATTTAATGTACTCACATTTTGAACATCTCGAAATTGAAATAAGGGAACTAACAATTGAACCTATTTTTATAAATCATTATGCATGTATTTTTTTACTGTCAGTGTAAATTACTCGTAAAGCATGATCAGTACTCGCCAATGATACAAATTATAAAACAAAGAAGTACAAAAACACATCGGTATATGCGTTCTTTTCTGTATTTAAGTTTATCAGATTATACGGACAGTTACAAATTTGAAAATAGCATATCTAGGATTCGAAGTTTTTTTGCCATGTAAAAATTTTGTTTTAAAGTTGTCTCATTTGTAAAGTAACAACTGAAATCGGATTAGTTGTGACGTAACATCCTCACAGCCCTTATGTATTCTATTGCATTCTTACCTGTGATTTAGTAACTTAAAAGATTCTGTGGTTCCAATGCTTTTTCATAAGCTGATTGATTTGCACAAATTGTATTTACTGTTATGTCATTGCATATCATGAAATATTTGTTCCATGATATTCATTCATAAGCCACACCCACCACGCAGATCATTAAACATAAATTCAACCTGTCGTTCTGGAGATTTCGTGTTTACAAGCTTTATTTGGCAAAACCACTTTAAGCTACGCCCACTGCGCATTAGAATGAGATTTAATGTTTTTATACCATGTGAATGTGGACACCAGCTAGCAACATTATCATACCAAATATGAAACAAAACAGACGCAGTTTTCCTGAAATATGTGCATTTCAAGAATTTTACGTAAAGCCCCGCCCACTCATTAATATGCATGACACCATCACCTAAAACTATAGGGCTTATATATGAACTATGTGCTACATGTGTACAATATATGATATAAATCCACTTTACCGTTCTTGAGATATCATGTTTACAAACTTTATTTGGCAAAACCACTTTAAGCCCCGCCCACTGCACATAATAATAAGATTCGACGTTTTTATGCCATGAGCATGTTAACACTAGCTAACAACATTATTATACCACATATGAAACAAAATGGACATACGATTGTCAGTGAAGTATGTACATTTCAAGATTATTTAATTCAAGCCCCGCCCGCCCATTAATATGCCTGAAATCACCTCCAAAGTTAATAGGGACCATGGGCAACATGTGTACCACAGATGACATAAATCCAACCTGTCATTCTGGAGATTTTGTCTTTACAAGCTTTATTTGGCAAAACCACTTTAAGCTCCGCCCACTTTACATATTAATGAGATTCAACGTTTTTATACCATACGCATGCGGACACCAGCTAACAATTATATTATCATACCACATATGAAACAAAACGGACATACGGTTGTTGAAAAATGTACATTTCAAGATTTGTACGTTAAGCCCCGCCCACTTAATAATATGCCTGACATCATCACCAAAAAGAATAGGGCACATTTACGAACCATGGGCTACCTGTGTACCATATATGATATGAATCCACTTTGAATAGTGGATACGATTTGAATCCACATGTATGATAGGAATCCACCGGTCTTGAGATATCGTGTTAACAAGCTCGGCGTCACACATACACACACACACCCTTACATACATACATACACACATACACGCCTTCATGACCACATAGGTTCTTGATGCCATCGCATCGGAACAAAACACCATCGGATATCAGTATTAGGAAAACAACCGAGTAAGGTGATTACCACCTCAAAAAATAAATGACTTAAAGTGATATAACCTTTCTTTAAAATACATTATCAATTGTTAAGAAAGTGAGGATGAGGGCACCAAATTTCTCCTGTAGACTTTCCACACCAATATCTCCATTAAGATCTCAGTAAGCGGGTACACAGCAAAACCGGTTAAAAATTGAACATTGTTACATTTTGTGATATCATAACTAGAAAACCAATGAATTTCCTTATGTTAACTAAAATGTGTTTTTCAATCCTCCACCAACGTTATTTGAATGGGAGCAGTTGAACATGGCGAAGGAGTTTTAATCTCCATCATACTCTCGAAATAATCAAAGTAATCCAAATTTAGCAGGAGAAAGCAGTCTGATGGTTTTCAGTGACTGAAAGAATTCCATTAAAGATTTTGAGCTGTCCTCTCTTTCATACGTAACAAGTTTTACATACATTACAGCGCGATAGGAAAACATTTGCCCGACATTCATATTGGGGCCATATTTGATTTTTGTTCCAACAAAGTGACAAACATATGTATGAGTCACTTATATCCAAAAACTGTTTGTAAGGGGGAGAAGAAGCAGTGGGTAATTTGCTGCACGAAGCCTCAAAGTCTCCCAGTCCGCCCTTGTGGGGCGGGGGAGCCTGGGAGGAGCCTGGGGGTAGCCTGGGGAGCACGGGGGGGAATCACAACACAGTGGCTAGTTTGCTGCCCGAGGCTTTCTTCTAACAAATCTGTAAATAAGTCCTATGAATACGGGGGAAATTTATTTTAAAACATGACTGCCAGGGATGTAAAAGGGGCGAGAAGGCGGAAGAGGTGGGGCCTTCCCGATTGCATGCTTTCCTACTGATGCAGCGTAGGAAGAACAATTCTGCCACATCAGTTGTTAATTGCTATGATATATCTCAAAAGTCCTCCTAAATTCCCTTCACTGGCTCCCAAGTGTTCTGATTACATTCACAGCAATCGGTAGTCGTTACACTCTTAATAATTCTGCCATTCTTATTTTTTCCCCCAGAACAAAATGTAAAACTTTAGGTGATCATGGCTTTTATTATGCAGGCCCAGCCCCTTGGAATGAACTGCTTGCCTTTATCAATCTATTAGTTAACAATCAAAGTTTGTTTATTTTAAGCTAAAAACGTACTCTTTTCATATTACCTTTGTTTAGTCTTATCTTACTGTGAAGCGCATGCTTAGCAATTTTTTGCGCTATATAAATGTTTTGTTGTTGTTGTTATTATTATTATTATTATTATTTGAGAATACAAAAAGGAATGGTAATTACAAGGGGTCAAATTTTAAGATTAAAGACCGAAGACTGCCATTGTTATATTTACCAGAAATCTCCAATTTGTATATATTAAGAATTGTATACTATATCACCCAAGTAAATTATCATCAGGTATAAAACTGTTATCGGTTTTCTATCCCCTCTGATATTATCTTTCTTGAGCATTTACAAACACTTGACTTCAAATGAATGATATCTTGGAACGATCTGAAAGTTGGATATTTACTTAGATGAGCCAAAGAAAATTTCTCCTTCGAAAGCCCCGTTAGGTTTAAGATTGTGCATTTTAACCCTTTCGACGCTTTAAAATGATCTAAGTTAAGCCCATTGGGAGGTGGGTGGTATTTTACCCCCAATGAAATTATTGGGGGGTCCTTGGCCGAGAAATAGTAAGGCGAAAAAGTCTGTGTGATGAATGGAAATGTTAGCACTGTGATTTGACAGGCTTTTTGGCTGCTGCGTCGTCCGTCTTTGCCCGATATTCCAACATGGCTAGGCACCACGACCACGATGGTCAAATTGTGTCCGAGAGATCAGATTATATCAGAAGTGCATAGAGGTTGGAGAAGTCGAACAGAGTGCAGTATGTAGATAAAGGATAGAGAGGGTTAGGGTAAGATAATTTAGATCTAGTTATAGCACCATGCATGGCGTAGAAACCAGGGGCGTAGGATGGGTCTCCCCTGGGTGGGTGGAGGGGGAATTCAAAATAATTCCCTGAGAAAAATTGCACTTTTATCAAAAGTTGAGGCTAATCGGGAAATCTTCCATTTTTAGGAAAATTTCCTTCATTATCAATTTTCAAAAATTCCTAAACACTGGCCAAAATTAGAAGATGAGATTTTGCGGAAGAGCTCGGCAAAGGATTTGAAAGATGTAAAGGGACTTTCTGGGGTGGGCAGTCATTTAATGAGGATGTGTTTGACGGTTAGTGGCTTGTGACAGTTATTACAGAAGGGTGGGGGAGTCGGTAATGGAGGTGGGAATGGGTGAGGTGGGAATGGGTGAGGTGGGAATGGGTGAGGTGGGCATGGGTGAGGTGGGCATGGGTGAGGTGGGCATGGGTGAGGTGGGCATGGGTGAGGTGGGCATGGGTGAGGTGGGCATGGGTGAGGTGGGCATGGGTGAGGTGGGCATGGGTGAGGTGGGCATGGGTGAGGTGGGCATGGGTGAGGTGGGCATGGGTGAGGTGGGCATGGGTGAGGTGGGCATGGGTGAGGTGGGCATGGGTGAGGTGGGCATGGGTGAGGTGGGCATGGGTGAGGTGGGCATGGGTGAGGTGGGCATGGGTGAGGTGGGCATGGGTGAGGTGGGCATGGGTGAGGTGGGCATGGGTGAGGTGGGCATGGGTGAGGTGGGCATGGGTGAGGTGGGCATGGGTGAGGTGGGCATGGGTGAGGTGGGCATGGGTGAGGTGGGCATGGGTGAGGTGGGCATGGGTGAGGTGGGCATGGGTGAGGTGGGCATGGGTGAGGTGGGCATGGGTGAGGTGGGCATGGGTGAGGTGGGCATGGGTGAGGTGGGCATGGGTGAGGTGGGCATGGGTGAGGTGGGCATGGGTGAGGTGGGCATGGGTGAGGTGGGCATGGGTGAGGTGGGCATGGGTGAGGTGGGCATGGGTGAGGTGGGCATGGGTGAGGTGGGCATGGGTGAGGTGGGCATGGGTGAGGTGGGCATGGGTGAGGTGGGCATGGGTGAGGTGGGCATGGGTGAGGTGGGCATGGGTGAGGTGGGCATGGGTGAGGTGGGCATGGGTGAGGTGGGCATGGGTGAGGTGGGCATGGGTGAGGTGGGCATGGGTGAGGTGGGCATGGGTGAGGTGGGCATGGGTGAGGTGGGCATGGGTGAGGTGGGTGTTGCCTATTTTTCGTGTTTGACAGTTAGTGTCCTGTGACAGTTATTACAGAGGGGTGGGGGAGTTGGGAATGAGTGAGGTGTGTATGGGTGAGGTGGGTGTGGCCTATTTTGAGGCGGGTGATGTAGACATGGTCTTTACAAAATTACGGAAAATGTAATGAGGTTGGTGGGTATGGAAAGCTGAATGTTGTGGAGTTTGTAATCTGTGTGGGTGTGATGGACGTGTGAAACAATACTGCGGTTTGATGTCGGCATGTGTTTTGGGGAAGGAAGTAGGGGCAGCTTGAGAGATTGTTCCGCAGCTGAGTTTGCTTTGCCATTGCCAGGGGATTCCCTTGTGGATGGGTATCCAAAAGAAAAGGATGCAAGAAGAATGTTTTTCCTGAAAAGTGAGAGGGGAGAAGGGGAAGGAGAGTGGGAAGGAGTTTACGGTGAATGGTAGGGTTTTCCCCATTTAAGGTTGTGTAAGGAAGTAAGGACAGATTTGGAGTTTGAGAAGATGGCTAGATTGATGAAATTAGGGGGCTGGACCAGGTCATGCTATGGATACCTGTAAGGACAGATTTGGAGTCAGAGAAAATGGTAGAACTGTGTGAGTGATAAGAGAGCAAGATATAGTTTAAGGCTAGGATGGTCTTAGATCTCCGTCTATAGTAGTCTCGATGAGAGATTTTAGGCCAGGACTGCAGCAACAGAGGAGCCGTTCCGAGTAGAGTCATCTGTGAATTCGTCTGTTGAGTTAACAGTATTTATCAATAAAAAAGGCCAGGTTAACTTTTGGATAAGAAGAGAGGCAGAAGGGAGGTGGTGGTGGTGGGAGAGGGTGGGCAGATATAACCTTCATTAAAGTCAATTTGATATACAAACAGTTTTGATCTGAGCCATATCAAAATTGATCTGGAAATTCCAGATTCAAGTTAGATCTGAGCCAGATCAAGTTTGATCTGGCCCAATTCTTTATCTGCCCAAATCTGGGAATTATCAAATCCAGATTTGTAACCTAATTCTGGCCCAGATCTGGGATTTATATCTAGTCCAGATATAATACCCACATCTAGAAATTCCAGATACAAGTTTGATCTGGCCAAATTTATATCTGCCCAATTCTTTACCTGGCCAGATCTGGGAATCATATCAAATCCAGATCTGTTTCAGATCTGGAATTCATATCAGGGCCAGATTTGGAATTTTTGTAAGGGTTGACATAATTGTATGACTATTCTGCTCAGAAATTAATGAATGCACTTCTTGGTGTGTATAAATTATGTACCACTCCATATACTGCACCTATAATAATAAGATGATAGTTTTGTCACCCTTCAGTCCTCGTTTAAGTACAATGCATGCCAAGACCACTAAACCCATTTTTTAAATTTCTAAATTTCGAAACATTTTCTACACCCAAATGTTGATAGGGAAATGGCTAAAATTACACCACGTTTTATCAGAATGACCTACTCTCCTTCAAATACATTCCTGCTCAGGATTGGTTCAGTGGTCAAGCAAATTAGTCTCATATGAAATAGGAACTCGAAAGAAACACCATTAATAGAACAAGATATTAAAGTCATTTCTTCACCATTTTGTTTCTTTTGAGTTCCACTTTCATGTGAAATGAACTTGCTTGACCACTGAATCCTTTAAGGAAATACAGATGTATGCCCATTCAGTCACCACAAATTTGTAGGTTAACACCCAAAATTCACACCAATTCTGCCTCTATCTTCCCTGAGAGTGCCTAGATTCAAATCAAACCAAGATGCAGAAGATTCTAAGATATCCTAAGTATATTTAAAAATGACAAAAATGACATTCATAGACTGTACATATTTTCAAGTTAATACACATTTCCAAGCAGCCCGCGGACTGACTCACCAATCCTGGATCGCTGGGCCGCCTGAATGGGGATGAGGCCCTTTAATCGGGTGCAGCAGCCCCCCTAAAGGAAGTTGAAGCCGGCTGTAGAAAATAAAATCAAGCTCAGCAGCCTCTCGAAGGGACATGGAGGCTATATAAGGTTATAGTATGGCACTATTAACCATGGTGTAAATAAATATAATGTGGGCCAGTCTTCAATTCAAAATAGGAGACTGGTCCTGGATCGGTGGATTGATTTTGGCCAGTCCACTCCCGTCTCCAGGTATAAACAAAAGCAAAAACACTTAAAATAAAATACATTGAATTTATTTTGATTTCATCATTTCACACATCTTGATTATAAAGAAATAAAACATAGTAAAAGCCACTCCTAATCTAAATGATTAAACATCTAGACAAAAAAAAAAAAAAAAAAAAAAATGAAATTATATCTGTGATTATCTGCTATATAAAAGATAACGCAACATTTTGTCAGATTGTAACTTATCAAAAACATAATTCTTGTTTATAGTTTTAACATTTTAGTCTTGTTTTTATATTACATATTCATCTTCATCACTGGACTGTTGACGCAGTATGAAGCATTTAACCAAATAAACCACATCGACTCTACTAATGTCGTTCAACAATTCTTTGTATTCTAAAAAGCTGTCAATGGCCAAGGTGAAATTTCCATCAAATCTAGTTGCTTTGACCTGTTTATCTCAATTTATCTGACAAACTGTGAGACCAACAAGAGGTTTATAACCAGAAGCTTCATTAGCAATTGAGTCATCTTGTACATTTTTGACTAAATAAACTTGATTTCAATTACAGAAATTGAAATTCATTCAAACAGACATCAATTACCAAGATACACTTCAATAAGGTATACAGTCAGTGACTTGCCCTATATGCAGGACCCTGGGTGGGTTGGGGGCAGATTTTTTCATCAAAGCACAGCAGTAAGCTTTTATCAATGCTCTCTGATTAATAATCTGTTCCCTCCATTGAGGTAGTGGGTGAACAATTTTACTCAGCATGAGCTCCCCATGGTGGGTAATCACCTCCAAAGATTTGCTTATACTTGTGGCACGTGTAATTACCACCTCACTTTGTGTCATGTATTTATTCATTCTCAATATTACTCAAACTCACTTGTAATGTTATTTCAGTGTTGTAACTTTACCTTAACATGTTTTTCTCTCCAATTAGAATCTCTTACAGCTGCCCTTCATTCTTAAAAGCTTTGACCATTAGAACTTTACAAAAGACAGAATAGACACTCACAAGCAATACAAACTATATAATACTATGACACCATCCAGTCCCATTACTATTCTATACATATTTCTTAGTATGAACCTTTACAGAATTACATTTATAATCTGCAAATAATTTACTTAATAGGTGACACACACAAATTAAGGCTGAAGACCACAAACAGGTCACAATATGGCAGTCAATATGAAGACAATATCCTTAAATAGACAGAGAATAAAATACGAATTGATCATCACAATACACGACTGAAAGTATATCTCAGCTCAAAATGTTTCAAAGGAAGCTGCTTTTTGTGATGCTGACATTCAAACTTTTAAACTTTACTGAAATTTCATAATTTAGCAATAAAATAAATGAAGTGCCTTACACCATACTTTCTATATTAAACACAACAAGTGATGAATTATAGAGATGAATTAAAGAATAACGATTAAGAAAATACACAATTCTTTGAGTTGCTGAATTTGACAATTTTCAGCAGGAATGATTTGATAAAACACACTGGAGAACTTAAGATATCACATATTTAATTATGGGCAGCATGGGGCTCAAAGTGCATGATTTTTTTTTTTCTGCACTTAGTTTTAAAGTGACCTCATGTTCATTTGGCAATAAGTTATGCTGCAACAGGTTTGAAAGCAATTTTGATTCTTTTTCTTCCATTTTTCTATTGCAGTGTTGTATCAAGAGTTTATAACAAAATAAAAACTTGGCTTAAACATGCAAACAATGAGAGTGCCAAAAAATTTAATTTCCTTTTCAAATTCAAATTCCAAGATTCTGGTTTGCTAACGTGACCCAATTTATTACAAAAACCAGTGCTCAAAATTAGCACTGGTCTATCACTAGCCCGTCGGGCTTTCCCCCTCACATTTCACTAGCCCAACTGAACTTTCCATGAGCCCTTTTCTTTTTAAGTGATATAAATATAATGGAATTGTATGATTCTACCACTAGCCTGAATGATGGAAATAGTGCTAGCACGAATGTAAAATTAACTAGCCCCGGGCTAGCGGGCTTATGCTAATTTCGAGCACTGACAAAAACTTTACCGTAACCTTACCACATAACACTGATTCTGCTTCAAAGTAATGAAATTAATGTTAACAAAAACCTATTACTTGTGCATATGAGAGAAACATGAAAAGACAATCTCAAAACTGTTTTATCTTGAATAGACAAGTATGCCCAATTATATGAACCCTTGCAGCTGCAAAATTTTCAGCTTATAAATGGAAAATAGAATAAAATTAGTGCCAGCATTATTCTCCTCAACCATTCTTATTCATCTTTGTGATGTAATTAAGCAGGGCAGCTGATAAATCCTCAGGTAATTCTAAAAATATTGTGCTGGGGGGGAGGGGGCACTTTATATTCAAAGTGGTAGGAGTGCACAGACCATCTACCAAAAACCATACCCGCAGAAAGACAATCTTTTTGGTACATGCAGTATAAAATTATACAATTTTGATACCCACACTATGAAAAAGTCAATTTTGATACTTGCAGTATTGAGTTTTCAATAAAAAATATTGTAAAAATGGATCACCAGTACAAAATTAACACAGTAAAACTTTGTTGGGACCTGCACTACAAAAATCAAAAAAAAAAAAAAAAAGACACCTGCACTACAAACATGATACAAAAAAGGCACATGCTTGGGCGGCACATATATATACCTCACATATGGAAGTGCCCCCTCCCTTCCTTCGAGCTTCAAATTTAACCAATCATTTATCTTATCCACCAGAACACTGTTCCATGTCAATATAATGTTAATTTTCCTCAGGTTTATTTATGCTACTGTTACATTGAAATTGTCAGTATATCCCAAAGGGTAAATGTATGTATGCAAATGTATTTAAAATGTTTGTCTTTCACATAATTTCAAAAATAAAAATCCCAACCAAATTAAGATTATAAATGCATATTTTCCATCCAACAAATCTTTACTTTGATCAATGAAATTGCAGTGATATTGTCTACAGACATACATACAAAAGGAGTAAATTTACAGCACTTATCAAAATTCATGATATAAAGTGTGTAATATGAATAATTGAAAATTATTACAATTTTCAAGATAAAACATCAGAATTATCTAAAAAAAAAAAAAAAAAAATAATACAAACAGTCACACCTTACCACAAAGCACTAACATGCTTAAAATAATCACATGAAAAACAAACTTAAAATTAGGTATTTCTCAACTTATGACTATGGTGTAAATATTTGTAGTTTGTAAAATTACAAGGCCAAACTAGAACGGTAAATACCATCATGCCCATGCAAATTGACACCCATATCATATGACCCGGCCAATTATAAAAATGGCATCTCACACTAAGTCCCACATAGCATCCCATGTCTCACATGGCATCCCACCCCAAGTCCAAATGACATCCCATCCCTTGTCCCAAATGTCATTCCACCATATCTCCCACATGGCATCCTATCCCATGTCCCACATGATATCCCATTCCATGTCCCACATGGCATTCCACCATATCTCCTACATGGCATTCTGCCATATGTCCCACATTGCATTCTGCCGAACATGGCATTCCACCCTATGTCCCACATGGCATCCCATCCTATGACCCACATGGCATCCCACCCTATGATCCACATGGCAACCCACCCTGTCCCACATGGATCCCATCCTATGTCCCACATTCTTCCAACCATATGTCCCACATGGCATCCCTCCCTATGTCCCACAGGCATGGCATCCCTCTCTATGCCCCACACGGTATCTCTCCCTATGTCCCCCATGGCATCCCACCTGATGCTCTGCATCAGTGGCTTCCCACCCAATGTCCCATATGGCATCTCACCTTATGTCTCACATTGGATCCCATTTGTTCCACATGGTATCCCTCCCAATGTCCCAATGACATCCTACTTTACGTCCCACATGGCATCACATCTCATGTCTCCATAGCCCTATGTCAAACATGGCATCCCAACCTATGTCACACTCCAGTGTTACTCGTGGCATTCCACCCCATGTCCCACATGACATCCCATCCCATATCCTACATGGCATTCCACCGTTCCACATGGCATCCCACATGGCACTCCACCCCATACGCTCCAATAATAAATCTTGTCCTAGCTATCAGTCCCTGATTGAGCATACTATGTATGAAAGTCTGTCCATTATAATAACTAATATGCAAATGACTTGTTGAATAAGAAAAAATAGGCAGAGTCAAATAATCATGCCTAATATAGCCCTTGGTGCATACTGCATGGTATATATTCTATCCTATGTCCCGCATGGCACCCATCCATCCCTCCCTATGTCCATATGCAGTCACATCCTGTCACACTCCCTGACTGAGCATAATCAGTAAGAATGTCTTGTCAGTTCATACACTGTAGCAACTTAATACAAATAAACACAATAATAAAGGTGGAGTTTAATAATCATGCTTGATACAGCTGTAGGTGCACAAATATTTGGAAGAAGTTTAAGGGTTTTAAACCTTCAGAGAGAGACACTTGAGGATCTCTGAAGAATTTTGGGAAATTATATCATCTTACAGTGATCTTCAAAGAAAATATCAAATATTTTGTAGACTTTTAAAGAAAACTATTCTTCAACCTGTCTTTAGAGTCTCTGAAAATCTTAAACATTTAGTAAGGAAATTCCAGCCATCCATAAGGATATCTGAAAAAACTTTAAACTTTTTGTGAAGAACTCTGAAACTTTAACATTTTCTGAGGAATTCTCAATTTCTGAGGTAATCTCAGGCAAAATTGTGGATGGACGAGCTCGCCATTACGTAGATTCGCATTATGCTTTGCATGCTCACCAAAAATGAGCTTTTAGGCTTTCTAGTGATTATGTTTCAACCTTTCATTAAAACCTACTTTCCTGGCCTTTAACATAAAAAAATATATTAAAAAATGCAGAAAAGCTGCAATAAACTTTTGATCAGGCATAAAAACTTATATTTGCCCCCCCTCCGCTACCCTAACTCTCAGAAAAATAGGGGCAACTTTTTCTTCTTCCAAAGTCTTTACACTTCGTTAAAATGGTGTGACAACCACTTTAGCTTTGCCATATCACATATGAATACCCTACCATCTTCATTTCACTTTCTCTAACAAACTGTGAAACTGACAAAAGCACGAACAATGTGATACAATTTGTTCAATCAAGTGAATGTTCTGTCCCCCGCGCTGTTCCATGTGCTTCAAACTTTTCAACACGCAATTGGCCTTTGATCAGATTTCAATGGAAGAGAAGAGATGTTGTAAGATCAGTCATCAGTGAGATAATGAGACCAGAAAAAGCAGCGTTTTTATGTCGAGTGACTGCTATTAACTTCTAGGGATGTGCATTTTCATTTAATTCATTAAACAATAAACCATCATCTTTATCGATCGTTTATCAATTAACCGATCACACGCTGAAAAGTCCGATGGAATCAAGTCCATTGTTTATGTTGTATCTTCTTGCACACACACTACAGTACTAGGCCTGCTTAGTACAGTAAACAATTAACACGAGTGGCATCAGAAATCTGGCGATTTAGTAACAATCGTTTATCAGTTAACCGAGAAACGGTCGCATTCCTATTAACTTCTACATTTACAAATAAAAAGATAAAAAATTCCACCTGCCCCTCTCTTACAATTTTCCACAAGGAAGGGAAAACAAACATTTTATTTTTAGGCCTCATCCATACTTGATGGAGTGTGGATGACTTTTTGTGATGTACTCATAAGACAAGCCAACTATTTCCCCATTGTTATGACATGAATCTTAGATCTTTATTCTCTGGTCAAGCCTTTACCAGTCAAGTGTTGACTAACAGTCTAATCAAAAGTTTGAAGAAAAAAATATTGTTGAAAATATGTTAAGCCCTTACAGGAATTTGCAGCAGTGAATCAAATTAGAATTTGACAATACATTAGCTGAAATTCTCAGATTGAAATTATAATTAGGTCTGCAAATATAATTATTCACTTGGTTCGTGCCACGCCACACCCAGGAGTTGACGTCATTTTCTGGAGTGAAAACAAACCTTTGCGCGATACACGTGGGAAGTCTGTATGCGTTTACTGTGTAAGGTACGTATGGCATGTAAACAAAGACATCTCATCGCTTTGTTTTCATTCCAATGCGGGGTGAATGAGCGCGGTTGCTATGCGGTCTGATGACCTCAGGTCACATTTCCAACCAAGTGAATAAATAGTTTATTTCCGGAGATTTTATTTGATGTTTAAGTACTTCATTGTAATCATTTATGTTAGGTAAATATTCCTTACAATATATGTATACCTAAGTTTATCCCACACAATTTTTTTTGCAAAAGGTTATAAACACTACAATGTCACTTGTAATAATTACAAATCACTTTCAACCTAACCTATTACCTCAGCAATACTCCAATTTTCTGATATGGCTTAAAGAAATATTCCCGATTTGTATATTCATATATATATATAAATATATATATGTTAGAAGATTATTAAAGAAAGATTTTGGTGTAAAAATCATGTTGATATCTTTTTCCGTTCAGGAGTTATTGCATTTCAAAGATTGAGCGAGTGTAAAATGTGATGTCATAAAGGCAGATCTGAGACCATACATAAATATTTCTATGAAACAAAAATAAAATTGTTCTTTTACTTAAAAAGTTAGGTTCATGTGCCATTCTTATAAAGTGTATGTTATACCCCATGTCAATAAATAAAAAAAATGCCTCCAGTAATTTAGAAAGAGCCAATTAATTTTTGAAGAAATACACAAAAATTGTCTTGGAATTGCCTGTATGACATCACACTGTTCACTGTGAGGTCACTTTTTCCCCCATACTCGCGCAATCTTTAACATGCAATAAGTCCTGAACAAAAGAAGATAACATGATTTTTACACCAAATTGTTTTTTTAATAGTCCTTTTATCATATACATGAAAATTTATTTAAAATTAAATCAAGGTTCATAATTGACACAAAATGTAATCATTTTGATCTGAAACTCACAAAAGAATGTACAACTTGTCAAAAGAGCATTTCAGACCTCTATGAATATATAAAATGGAAAGTTTATTCATTAATCGATGATTTTACATCAAGAAGTTGATCTAACTATACACTTCAATATAAAAAAAATCCCAGCGATACTGCCTGTGCAGCATCACGTTAAAATATACCTGATGAAGAAACATTCAACAAACCTGAATGAAAAAACATTCAACATACCTGAATTAAGAACCATTCAACATACCTGAATGAAGAAACATTCAACATACCTGAATTAAGAACCATTCAACATACCTGAATGAAGAAACATCCAACATACCTGAATGAAGAACCATTCAAGATACCTGAATTAAGAACCATTCAAATACCTAAATGAAGAACTATTCAACATACCTGAATTAAGAACCATTCAACATACCTGAATGAAGAAACATTCAACATACCTGAATTAAGAACCATTCAACATACCTTAATAAAGAAACATTCAACATACCTGAATGAAGAACCATTCAAGATACCTGAATTTAAAACCATTCAACATACCTGAATGAAGAACTATTCAACATACCTGAATTAAGAACCATTTAACATACCTGAATGAAGAACCATTCAACATACCTGAATGAAGAAACATTCAAGATACCTGAATTAAGAACCATTCAAGATACCTGAATGAAGAAACATTCAACATACCTGAATAAAGAACCATTCAACATACCTGAATTAAGAACCATTTAACATACCCGAATGAAGAAACATTCAACATACCTGAATGAAAAACCATTCAAAATACCTGAATGAAGAAACATTCAACATACCTCAATGAAGAAACATTCAACATACCTGAATGAAGAACCATTCAACATAAAAACATACCTGTATGAGGAAGCATTCATTTAGACTCTTGAGGATCTATGTCCGATTTTTACAATATAAAAATAGAACCTCGTTACTTACAATAAAAATAGATACAGCTTGCACACATTCTTAGTTTGTCAATACCCCCCTCAGTTCATTTATCCACAAGAGACCGATATCTGAGGTTTAAGCGGCTACGCTGCTCCCCTTGCCACGATTTGGACTTGGCCTTGAAATGACGGAGATCTTCGCCGTGATCTTTGTGCAGCATAGGTTTGTACTCTGGAGGTTCGCAAAGTTCCTGGATAAGAATAAAAGGATCCGTGGTATTTACAAGATTACAATAAAGTTATTGAAACACAAGACGGAAAATTGATTACAAAGAAAAAAAATAAATGCAGCCCACCATTTTATTTCCCAAAAGAAAGGAGAACAGTAAATATGTTGGTCCTTATTTCTTCCAATACATTTTTTCCAGCAGCTTGTAGCTTATGGAATAATTAATACACTGACTGACTGTTTTTTTTTTTTTTTTTGTGGGGGCCTGGGGAGGGGGAAAGTTGTAATCATGATCAGACAAGGAGCTTTAACAGATGTTAGGAAGATTCCATATTTTTAAAGTAAATATAGGTTTGGATTGCTGGAGTATTGCAGAACCCTACCTACCCCCATTCCTACAAGTTTGTAAATGGTATGGAATGTAAGGGATAACTAGGAAGAGATGATGAGGTAAGAGAAGGAACCTGCAGCAGAAGATGAGACTTTTCCCTTGAGTGTATTTGAATAAAATTTTCATGATTAGGGGTTCCAAGCAGGGTTCTAGCTACATGTACAGTGGGCGGCGCCAGGCGGGCCTGCCAATGACTCGCAACACTAAAATATTTTTTAAAGAGATAGCGAAGGAGAATAATATTATTTAAAATGAACGAGGCTAGTCTCACAGGATGTAGTGAGATAAAAACCTCACTCAGTACCCTGAGGCAATACATGCTAGGCAATACTTGCAGTACTTATGTAGCAGCCATGTAGTGCGTATTTAGAATGTTGACCCCGCTACTGAAATTTAAAGAGCTAAGTTGACAGTTAAGAAATTGTTATATTTTACCCGCTAGAGTTATACTTACCTTCCATGCTATAATATGCAATCTGGTCACACGACCTGATTCTAACGCACTTCTAACCGAACCTAAAAACGCAGTAACCAGCCAAGCCCTGACCTCCATAATACCTCTGTACCACCTCACTCAACATTCCACCGAGGCCTGAACGAGAGGGGAGGCGGGGGGATGCATGGAAGGTAAGTATAACTCTCGTAAATATCCCCGCTACGCTTTAGCGGGTAAATTTACTTCAAGTTATACCTTACCTTCCATGCTATAATATGCAATCAGATTGCAACCGAGGAATTTTTTTAATGGCTGGTACGAAAACTCACACGAACCGAATCCCGTTTAAAGGACGAAATTCCTTCACCTCGGAAGGATGAAAGACCTCAAGAGTGGGAGGAACTAAAACATAGGAAACCACGGCGAGGTACAGTCAAACCGAACAAGGCACCATTCGTTGACAGTAACGGAGGCAAACCTCGAAAGAACCTGAGCGTAAAGCCCAGAAAAACAAGCCAACCGGAAGAGCGTTTGGACACAATTACAGCAAAGTGTCCACAAAAACGCCATTAGCCACACCGGATTCGGCCCACGAGACAGAACCGGCGAGGAAACACGATTGGGAACGGCGTGTACCAACGAAAAACGAATTGAAGAAATCCCGGACAAGGGAAAAATTCGTTAGCGCATAACCGCGTAAGAGCTAAAGTTAGCGGGGAACACGAACGTCGAAAAGTGAGTCAGACCAAAAACAAGAGAAAAACCGCAAAAAGCGGTTTCTCGAACGCCGCACGAGATCCCGTGAAAAGAGGTTATGCCCCAACCCGAGTGCATACCGCGGCCGTTCTATGAACAGTTCAGACTACTTTAACAAGAAAGCCACTGGATGATCTATCGGAGGAAAATGTCACATGACACACTACGAAGAGATCTCCCAGAACTCACCAGTGGTCGCGAGTCAAAGACCGTGAGACCCCACCGGAAAAACCCTGGTGGATAGCTGCAAGGTATCCCAGAGCTCATGATGGAACTAAGCTGGAGAGAGGGCCCACCTCCACAACGGGAGGGGCGAACCACCCCTCAGAAAAGCCATGCTACGTCGAGGAAAGGCAGGCCGAGGCCACACCATCAAACGGCGCTCCGGGACTGAGATGCAGTCCGCCGGAGCCCGGAAAGAGACAAAAATCGTCCCTGACCCGAGGCCCGTGACGTGAAGCCTGCAAGGTCTCGAGCAGCCAAAGTTAGGCCCTGCGCCGAGGGCTGGAGCAAGTTTCCGACAGAAGGGGTCACAAGAAAAGTGCCCCGACCTTGATCAAGAAGCCCCCGTCGGCACCGACGGTGATATCTGACGGGTGAAAACTTCGCTCCGTACACCAGGTGGGAGCACCCGCACCACCACCAAAGGGTGTGACCACCGACTGAACGTGTAAAGCGGAGGGACTGAACGACACCATCCGCAGCCCAGAAAAAGCTGCCGACCCTGAGCAAAGGTTGTTGAAACCGACTGACCAAAAATCAAAGGCTAGCGAAACAAAATATAAAACGTATACAAGAAGGGCTGCCAACCGTGTAAGGCTATGTAGCTGTGAGACGGCATGGGTCGTAAGACCGCGGAGCCGTACAACATAGTCGACGGCACCCAAGCGAGGTCCGAAAACTGTAGCAGTTGCGGGACCGCGTAGCTCCAGGCCACGCCTATCAACAGCGAAACTTGTCTAAGAAGTTGACTGGAGAAAGTGTTAACGCATACTCACGATAGTAACAACCTTGAAACCGCGGAGCCTACGGCCACGGGCGCGAGAAAAAGCGAATACCGTATGTCTGTACGGGCAGTTAAGTAACAGGCCGTAAAACCGCAAGGAAGCAGCTGTAAGGTGTTAAAGTATGGAAGGAACCATACGTGCCGTTGTTGGTAATAGCTACCCCAAACGTAAGGTTGTCTACCAAAAGGCCACCTATGGTCAAGAAAAATATCCTTCATGGAGGTAATATTGACAAGTAGGGGTAACGTTACTACGCCAACCGTATGAGTCATAAACCCCAACACTGGGGTAGAAATCACGAAAGAGGTGGCGTCCTGTGTATACTACACGACCGTTAAACACCCTGCACCACGGAGCGGAAAAGCGGCGTGGCTACTGGGGGACTTACGCCGTACAAAGTCACGCAACCCGTTAAGTATAATAGATCCGTTATGGGTCTACAAAGGCGTCAGCATGACAAGTAAAAACCACGAGTCCACCGCCAACGATGTCGCTGTGCACCACGGAGCAAAAAGCTCGTGGCTACGCGAGGGGACAACTGGTACTGGTGCGTGTCCAGAACGGCGTAGCTATCAGTACCAAAGGACCGTCTAGGTCCACGATAGCGTGAACGTACTACACCTGTAACGCGAGTCGTTATCTCATTATACCTCTATTCACCACGGGCCACCGGTAAGTGGCGACGCGTAGGGAAGAAGTACACAGTACGCGTTCCGTTGAGAATAGGTAAAATATATATAAACTGAGGCCGTAAGAAATACGGAGGAGTTCACGTGCCACGCAAGCTATAAGAGTCGTAAACTGAGTTTGTTCCATCACGAGCTCGAAACCGGTAGCTGCGTGGGGAAGAGGGGACTACCGTCGTACTCAGTGCGTGTCGGTAAGAGAAACGGCCGCGAACGCAGTAGTTCATGGCTACTGGTCCTCTACCACACAGCCGCGCCGCTGGTATAGGCCGTTAACTCCGTTTGTATAAAATCACTCACGGAGCCGCGAAGCCGGGCGGCTACGCGTGGGGACTGCCGTCGAACGCTAAAAACGTCCCAGCAAGAAAAAGCGACCGCGAACACTGCAACACGCGGCTAAAGGTCGCAATATCCCGGTTCCGATACCGGGTTTATCGTGACGTTGTACGTAAAACCGCGTTAATATCTGTAGAATGTGAGCGAAGGTCTCGTTCGACGCAAGAATCACATTCAGAGTAGTTTGAACGGTCGTGGAACTACGTAACACGGAGGGAATAGCTCTCGTGATGGTATGCCTCCCGTAAAGAAGGAAATCTTATCACCCGAGCGCTAGGCCTCGAAACCGAGCAAGCGCTAACACGCGACGCATCCTGGGAGCGTGGCGTGCCGACAAACGGGACTCGTCCTCGTGTCCATGAACTGGTGAAAAACTATGCGGAACCGTGATGTTCAACGCGAAAATCTCACCAAGTCAGCTCACACGGACGTGGGGATCTCCGAAACTAACGGGTGTGACGTCGTTGTGCGTTACCTTGCTGTAGAACTAAGCAGCACTACAGACCCAAACGTCATCCCATGCCCCGGGCGGAGCCGCCAAGTTGTGTTACGGACCCTTACGGGCAAAACAAGCCGTGGGGCCGTATGGAACCGATTATCGAGCCGTCACGGACCCTAATGGACCCGATGCAAGGAATCCAATGGCTCTACAACTAGCCGTAAAAAGGGGACTAACTCACGTAAGACCCGTGGGGCGCCGCCTCTTGTTGGCCGACCGGTCCCATCGCGGAACCGAGGACCACAGCGGTGTACACGGGTTTGAACAAGTCGATAACACCAAAGCGCAACCTAAGAAGCGTTTACATGCGACGCGATCGCAGGACAGTCAAGGCGCGTAGACGCACCGACACTAGGGACCTGCCCGTCGTGTCGATGATATAGGCGCAAACATCGCGGAACTGTGACGTTCAACGCGAAAAATCCTACAGAGGCAGTTCACACGGCCGTGGAACAGCGTAGCTATGACCAAGCAGCTTCCTAGCTAGCGAACTCAACCGGGGTTCATCGTGCAGTGTCGTTATCCCGTTGCAAAAACTCGAAAGTCGTACAGGCCCGTGCGGTCTAGAAAGCGTTTGCACGCTATGCAAAGCGGGACCTCTGAGGTGCGTAGCGTGCCGGCGCCGGGAGGCCTGTCCTCCGTGCCTACGATACTGGTGAAAGTAATTGCGGAAATGTAACGTTCAACGCGGATAATCGTATAAATGGGGTTCACATGATCGTGGAACTGCGTAGCTAATGGCCACGGAACCATGAATAGAATAGCTCTCACGGCGCTATACTACTTGTGAAGATTATCACTTGTCACCTGGCCACATAGCTCGTAGCTAGCGGGTGCATATCCGGGTAAATCGTGCGGTGTACGATATCCCGTTACAAAACTACGGAGCCGTGCGCATCCGAACACCGGAGCCGCACGCTCGGTCGCACCTTGAAAAATACCGGTCGCGGTGGAGTCAGTGCTCCGACCACGCCGCTGAATCAATCGCTGCAAAGAGTACCACGAATGGACTCGCAGCATAATCTGCACGCGTAACGCTGCGTGAGATGGATGTGACCGGGCGTAAATCAAAGAAGCGTTATCACGCTATGCCGGGTCATCAAGGGTGTGTAGAGCATCGACGCCGAGGACCTGTCCTCCATGTCCATGATACTGGTGAAAATAATTACGGAACGGTAATGTTCAACGCAGACAATCTTAATTGCGTTTGCACGAGTCGTGGAACTGCGTAGCTAATGGCTACGGGACCAAGAAGAAAATAGCTGTCGTGATGCTATACTTCTTGTAAAGAAAGTCATCTGTCACCTGACCACGTGGCGTAGTAGCTAGTGGGCGTATAACGGTGAACCGTGCAGTGTCGTTATCCCATTAAAGATAAGTTCCGCTCACTGGAGCCGTCCAATGGAAGCGAAAGGACCCGTAAATGACCGTGGAATCGTGGGAACCGTGCGGACCCGTAAACACGGGCCGCGGAACCGTTTAATGGAACCGTGCGGACCCGTAAAACACGGACCGTGGAACCGTGGACCCGTAAACATGGGCCGTGGAACCGTTTAACTGTCGTAGCCGTTGGCTATGGGACCAAGAAGAAAAATAGCTGTCTCAATGCTATACTTCCGGATGAACCGTGCGGTGTACGTCTTTCAAGAGGCGCCCGCTAGGAGTGGGCGCGCCCCGCCTCCCTGGCTTTGGACCTGGGTGGCGGTGGGGAGACGAAGAGGGCCTATCAGACCGTCGCTTCTCCACTTTCTCCGCTCTTTGAAAGTACCGGTCGCGGTGGAGTCTGTGCTCCGACCACGCCGCTAGATCCCAATCGCTGCAAAGAGTACAGGGATTTGACTCACAGCATAATCTGCACGCGTAACACGTGAGATGGATGTCACCGGGCGTAATTTAAAGAAGCGTTTGCACGCTCACGCATCACGAGACATCCTGGGTGTGTAAAAACATCGACACCGGGGACCTGTCCTTCATGTCCATGATAATGGTGAAAATAAATACGGAACTTGTAACGTTCAACGTAGACAGTCTTAATTGCGTTCACACGAGCCGTGGAACTGCGTAGCTAATGGCTACAGGACCAAGAAGAAAAATAACTGTCAATGCTATACTTCTTGTCAAGAATGTCACCTGTCACCTGACCACGTAGCTAGTGGGCGTATAACCGATTAAACCGCACGATGTACGTTAACCCGTTAAATACGGACCCGTGTAAACAATGGAACCGTCCCGCCCGTAACAACGGGCGCGGAACCGTCCAATGGAACCTTCCGCCCGTAACAACAGGCCGCGGAACCGTATGGAACCGTCCAATGGAACCGTTAAGCCCGTAACAACGGGCCGCGGAACCGTATGGAACCATCCAATGGAACCGTTAATAACGCCCGCCCGTAACAACAGGCCGCGGAACCGTATGGATCACGGAACCCCAATGGAACCGTCCGCCCGTAACAACGGGCCGCGAACCGTATGGACCACGGAACCGTCCGCCCGTAACAACGGGCCGCGAAACCGTATGGATCCCGGAACCGTATGGATCCGTCCCGAACCGCACAATGCCCGCACATAGGGCTGCGGAACCGTCAGGGGTGGTCCAACGGAACCGTATGGAACCGGCCGCCCGTTACAACGGGGCCGCGGAACCGTATGGAACCGTCTGCCCGTAACAACGGGCCGCGGAACCGTATGGAACCGTCAATGGAACCGTCCGCCCGTAACAACGGGCCGCGGAACCGCCCAATGGAACCGTTAAGCCTTGTAACAACGGGCCGCGGAACCGTCCAATGGAACTGTTCGCCCGTAATAACGGGCCGCGAACCGTATGGACTCGGAACGGGCCGCTATGGAACCGTCCCGGACTCAATGGAACCAGCGTTCAAACGCCAAGGGTTGTGGAATCGACAGAGACTGGGAACCGCTTGGAACCGTCCCGGAATCACAACAACCAGCGACTCCAAGGGTTGTGGAATCGTATGGAACTGTCCAATGGAACGGACTCACAACAACCAGCGTTCAACGCTAGTTACAAGGGCTTGTGGAATCGACAGGGACTGTCAATGGAACCGTGTTTACAACTTAGGCGGCGTTCGTTAACGCCCCTAAGAGGTTATCTCTCTCTCTCTCTTACCGTTACGCTCTAGGCGCAACGCCTCTAAGAGCGTAACCTTCTCAGTGAATCTCTTTTATATCTGAAAAGAGAAGAACATATATCCATGTGGACCTACACAAATACGGCAAAGTAAGTATGATCTTACGGACACGCTAAAGAGAGACGAGGCCTAGCAGTCTAAACAGAACATCAAAACTCTCTTAAACAGAAACATTTTTTTTTACTGAAAAATACATTTCTTAAGAGAAGAACGTAAGTCCAAGCGTACAAACCTAAACACGGCAAAGTAACTATGATCTTACGGACACGCTAAAGAGAGACGAGGCATAGCATTCTAAACAGAACAACAACACTTGCTTTAACAGAAAAAAAATTTAAACGAAAAACTTTTCTATCTTAAAAAGTTTAGAAACCCGAGAAAACGCATCCAACGTAATGACTTTACTAGCGCCGGGGTAGTGTGGGAAACACCAACCACTGTGTACTTGAGGTCTGTAAAGATAAAAAGGAAAGATTATTTTCCCTGTAATTAGGTTGTCGGAGAGACCCACCCACGGTCTCTCCGACACCCCAATTTCAATCCTGAAAAGTAAATATTTTATCTCAAAACTGTGTGAGAAAAATAAAAATATTCATATGCTGTTAACGTGAAAACGAAAATAAGCTCGCTAGTAACAACTGTAGCTCCCTAGAGTTGTTACAGGGCGACCGCACATTTACCCAGCGGTGACTATGACCCAATGCGCATGCGCCAAAATCGAAAAAGGAAATTGGCTTAATGCATACGAGGTGTCTGAAATATTTTAACGTGCTAAACACTATACATAGTATAACGCTAGGGTCATCTCGAGGCGGGTGGGGCTAAGGGAGAAAAAGACTAGTTCCCGGGGCGAGAGGTCCCCTAGACAGGCACAACCTGTGCTCTAGGACCTAAAACACCCACCACGAGAGTAGGATGCTCTCGAACTAGCCACTCGCTATGTACGAATGGAGACAAAAACCCGCTATCCTAAGTGTAGGCTACACGGGTAAAGTCGTGTAGGTCGGCCGAAGAAAACTCGGACCCATGGCTATCTCACCCTTCTCTCGGAAGACTTGAAAAGGCGAGCCAGATGAGAACGGGCAGCGTAAAAACCCTTCAGGTAGAAGCTGCCAAAGAGAAAAGAGTTGGAAAGGTTAATTAAAAATAAAATAAAAGTGACCAGTTTTCAGCGATGTTAGTGAAACAACGCGCTGAAAAAGAGTGAGGTGGTACAGAGGTATTATGGAGGTCAGGGCTTGGCTGGTTACTGCGTTTTTAGGTTCGGTTAGAAGTGCGTTAGAATCAGGTCGTGTGACCAGATTGCATATTATAGCATGGAAGGTAAGGTATAACTATAAATAGCGTTGGTCAAATGTTGAAATACTGTAATCTAACAAGCTAAGTTGACAGGTTAAAATTGTTAGCGTCCATACTGTAATCTTGCAACATGTCAAATTCGTGTGGGTAGAATTTATTTCAGGAGAACAAGTTGCAGATCGTCTTTATTTATTGTATCTATTCTATTTTATAATGAAAAAAATAAAACCTTTCTTTACATAACTTTGTTGTCTGTCTTTAAATTATTAACATAAAATTGAGTGTCTAACTTTTTGTTTTTGAGGAGGCTTTTTTCTTTTGAGGGGGCTTAAGCTCCCCCTCAAAAAAACAAACATTGAATGCCATTTTCAGAATAGGAAGATAATTGATGAAAGTGTGAAATTATTAACATAAAATTGAGGAAAATGTGTCGAATTCTTGAAAATTTTATTCAATTTTCCCAACACTTTCCTGAGAATTTCTCAAATTGACAGCTTACTTTACTGGAAAGTGAAGAATTTTCCTGATTATTGAAGATTTCACCAAAGCTTCAAGCTCTTTTGATTTCACAAAATTTTCCCCAAACTGAAGGAGAATTTAGAAAATTAAAGATTTCCTTAAAATCATGAAAATTTTGCATAAATTGAATAGTTTTTTTTTTTTTTTCGGGGGGGCTATGATTTTTATGAGGTGAAGCCCCCTCTTAAGACACGCCACTGCTTTCTTTATTACTATCCATACAAAAAAATATGCCACAACAGCCCTTTTTTAAAGGGTGTTCTTGTAATCCTGGTGAATCACTGCTGGCAGCTTGGCAAGTCTGTCACTTACCATAAAAACAAACTTTAGCAAAGTAAATATTACACCTCCCCAAGGCATGCCTATAGACCGGTCCAATGTAATGTAACCAATCACATTTATTATAAACCCCATATGCACTTAACATTATAATGGACTGATCTATATTCTTGGGATTTGTGGGGGATTTGATATTGATAACAGTTGTTGCATAGTTCATAGGAACATTATATTAATGTATGGCGTTCGTCGAACTATACTGGGATGAAATAAAAGCGGTAAAAAGTTTGAGCAAGACAAATAACAATGGGAATTGAGATGAATTGAGAGAAGAGTTTCCGGCATATGTTTGTACATATTTTTTTGTATTTGACAGTTGAATATCCATTGTTATTTCTAGTCTCATTGTACATAAAATATGTCGTAAATTCTTCCCTTCTAGCATTCCGAAAAATAAATAAATTAATAAATAAATAAGTAAAAAATTGTGTTGACAATTTGTGAATAGAAGTGGACTAAATTTGAACAGTTCTTCATGGGAGGAGGATCTAATAGGTCACCCTGGATTGTCACTGGAAGCACGGCACTCACACTTGCCTAGCTGGAACCTGGTTTCAAGAGCAGCATACAAGGTAGGACATATGCTGTAAATGTGTCTTACGCTTGCATGGCTTTTTGTGCCAGGTGTGCTGTGCTTTTAACAACCCTTTTGTGATATTGTCAAAAAATGACGATTGTTGTTCTCAGAAAAGCTTTGTGGAACGATGTCCACCGAGTTCTTGTTTGTCTTGCTATGCTGGTTCAAAGTATCAATAAATAATGTATAAAGTAGTGCTGTCACGATATGGCTCTATTATGTATCGATTATCATCGGGAGAAAAAAATTGCGATATATTGGTATGTCGCAATATTTTTCAAGAAAACGGACTCGACCACGACACATTGTTAAACGTTACTTCTTTAATGATGAACACAAAAAAAAAATGATTTGCAGATCTAGCAGACAACATGATCGCGTGACTATTACATTCATAACGCACGTGTTTGGTAATTCAGCCAACATGACCATTAATCATCGAAGTGAGAGCCTGAAATGCATGTTCTGGGTCAATTTTTCGTTCTTTTTGCCAACTTACATCGGAGCATGCCAGTGTGGGATGATGCAGCACTATTTTTAATTAGTTTTTTTTATTTATATGTTTCCAGTATTTTTGCACGTTTTTAACGGCCTAAACTTGACTTTTAGATTTAATACCGTAACGTTAGAATTGTATCGTACGAAGTAGCCTAGCTTAGTTGCGCGAAAATTTCTTAGTTGAGCATTAGTTTTTGGTATCACAATATGTCGTGAGAGGCATATTTCATGTCGTGGAAAAAGAAATATCGCAATAATTGACGTGTCATGACAGCACTAGCATAAAGTGATAATATTTAGTTCTCACTTTACAGAAATTTCATGTAAGAAACAGCATAAGAAAGGATTTAATTCTTTTAACTACAGGAAAATTAATTGCTTTTGATTTATATCAAGTGGCGTCAAATTCGCAGGATATCACTTTGGCAAAAGTCAACATAAAATGAATGGTTCAGTGCACTAACATACAGCCATTATAAAACAAGTTTAAAGGAGACATAAAGTCTGATACAATCATTATTTCATATGATAGAGGATAAAAATATTAACCAAGCGCCAAACACAGCAAGTCAAAATCTTATTTCTATTTCAAGTTATCTATGTTTGAAACCGACACATGGGGATGCCATTTGTTGAATTCTGTATTGAAATATTGTGCATGATGACATAACTTCCGCAATAGGAACATAAAGATAATATTGTATTTCTTTATAAATGTGATTAAAGTTTTTTTTTCCAGAATGATGTGACACAAAGTTTTAACAGCATGTTTTGATAATTTCATGTGGACACAAAAATGTCCTTCACCCTTACAAAAGAAAAACAATTTTTCATAAGTTAGAAAACTTGAGGTAGATCATAAAGAAATACAAAGCATTCCAACATCCTGCTGGGCTGATGACATCATAATCTGCATGTTTTGAAATCAAAATGGCAGCTCCCATGGTACTATTAAGTAGTTGCATTAAAGTTTTTAATAATTACAAAAAATGTGTTAGATTGCTTCGGGAGTTATGAAACTAGGTTGGAAAATTTGTTATTTTCAATTCTATCAAATGAAATAAGGATTATGTCAGACTTTATGTCTCCTGTAACTCAAACTGTCGGAAAGACAGTATGCTCAACTTTTCAAAGCTAGCTGAGATGATGGGCTTGTTCAGGGACATGTATGGGGTTAGTAGGGGAAGCTATTTCAAATTACATCTTGGGCCACCCCTCTAACTTCGTTCCAACCACTCCATCCCAGCGCATTTCACTCTCCTTTTCGACCGTCTGTCTCCAGTTTGTTTTCGGTCTTCTCGCTTTCTTTTGCCTTTTGGGGTCCAGGTCAGGGCCACTCTGGTGTAATGTGTGGCATCTCTTCATAGTATATGTCCTATTTATTTCGTCATTGTAATATTGTTCGGCCATCTGACTTTTTCTCAGACAATTGTGACATGATGCAATTATTTATTCAGTCATTTACTTGCCAAACTACAAGCCTGTCTTACATGCTAACTCACCCTGTCCCACCAGTAAAATCTTGTGTTATTTTTCATTATTTAATTCATTCAGATGACAACCCACCACATGCCATTCCACCATGTCCCACATGCCAACTCAACCCTGTGCCACATGCCAACCCACCCTGTCCAACATGCTTACCCATCCTGAACAACATACTAACTCAACATGCCAACCCATTTTCTGTCCCACTTGCCACAAAAACTCACATACAATTCCTAACTGTCCCACATGAAATCCCACCCCATCCTAATTTATACATCTAATTATCATCATGTCATCTTCTATCCAACATTCCACTTATTGTTTAATTTTTTTATACCCAAGACAACTAACTTAAAATTCATTAGAGGCAAGGAATCTTTTATTTTGTTTCTTCAATCATCCCAAGACTAAATATTTTAATTGCTATTCATGTCAAAAATGTTGTTACCAAAACAAACAAACAAACTCCTCCAAAAACCTGTTTATACTTCTTTTTACACCCAAAACACCTTATGCAAAATAAAGGCAAGGAAACTTTTATTTGCTTCTTCATTCATCCTAAGACTAATATTGAAATTGCTATTCATGTCAGAACTTATTATCATAATAAACAATCCAACCAAAAACTTCAACCAAAAAACAAAAGAAAACTTTAACCAGACGCCGACACTACAGGTAGTAGAATTGCTCTACTATTTGTCACCTAAAAAGCTAATTCCATTCGGGCTATTAGGCTAATTGAGCCAGTACTTATCCCCGGTTTCCATGGTGCGAGCGGAAGAGAGTATACGACTCCCCGTGAATGGGATGCCAGTCCATCGCAAATTAACCCCCCAGCAGTGCTGGTACTCATTTTTACAGCTGAGCGGACTGAAGCAAGTAGAGTAAAGTGTCTTGTTCAAGGACACAATGCAGCGCTCACGACGGAAATCAAACTCAGTACCTTTTGATTACGAGCAAGACTCCTTAACCACTGAGCCACAACACCTCATTTTCACAGCATTTTTCAACTAATCGAGCTAAAAAAAAGAAGTTAAGAAGCAACCCCTAAAACTAAATTCCATACCTTTTGGCTCTCAAAGAAAGCTTTGTAACCACCTGCTAGAAGGTACAACTCGGGATAAAACAGGGCAGGGTAGTTTTGAAGATTGGAATTCCTGTCCTCATTACGTAGAAACTTCAGCAGATCAGGACCTCTCTTGGATGAGAATTCACAATGGAAGACGATCACTCTGCGACCTTTTAGCGATTTCATGGGAAGGTTCAAGAAAAACTTTGTTACTTGGTCTTGCTTGTAGAGATTCAATGCACCCTGGAAAGACAAGAAGGTACAAAATGGTAGTTGTTTGAGTTTCATGACACTTCAACCGCCCAAGTCATAAGCAACAGCTAGTATCAGACTGACTTGGGTACATGCATACAAAACTAGTGGATACAGATAATACAAAAATCATGGAATTAATTTACTCCGCTAAGCGTAGCGGGAATATTTACGAGAGTTATACTTACCTTCCATGCTTTTAAAGTGCAATCTGGTCACATGACCTGATTCTAATGCACTTCTAACAGACTTGAAAAGCGTAGTTACCAGCCCAGGACTGACCTCCAGACAACCTCTACTAACCCTCACTTAACATTCCACCTAGGCCTGAACGAGAGAGGAGGCGGGCCGGGATGCATGGAAGGAAAGTATAACTCTCGTAAATATCCCTGCTACGCTTAATGGAGTAAATTTACTTCTAGTTATACCTTACCTTCCATGCTATTAATATGCAATCAGATTGCAACTGAGGATAGGAAGGAAAGGAGTTCAGGTCGCAGCACAAATGCATTCTCCTCTTAAGGATGAAAGACCTCTGAACAGGAACTGTAAAAAATAGTAACCCATTGCTACTTATGACAAGAGAACAGAGAGCACTCTGTTGAGAATAACAAAGGCAAAACGTCCACAGACCAAAGGTCAATCATCTGCGAAAACATATGAACATAATCTGTTAGTGAACAGAATCAAACTGTTAACAACGCCCAATACGCCATGGTGAAAACTCACCAGGTTTGTCAGAGGACAGAGCGGTTTAGGAAAGCATGAAGGGATCAAACCGTCTGTAAAGTTAAAGTAAACAGCAGCTGCCAAAACCGCGGCAGAACCGTGATAGTAAAACATAAATGAAATAACAGGTGCCAAAATTCGAAAATTCCAATAGCAAAACAACGAAAGATCAATGGCCAAAACAATGGCAGAGTTTTGTTAGTAGAAATAAACGAAATAAAAAGAACCTGAAGAATGGCCAACATTTTTCGTTAGTAAAAAGAAACTAAAAAAACGTGCCAGAACAGCAGCCGAAATCCATTAGTGAACAACTGAGACATTACTAAATTTAATGTAATAACTCCAACTGAACGAGAGAACGTGAACAATTGAAAGCGAGACTTACTCACCTCCAGAAAGGGGTGGTCCTTTTCTGAAAGAACGGCCCTTGCAAGTTTGCCTTGATAGTTTGGTATATTCTTCAGATATGCGGAGACAAACATGGCTGCTGTTTACTATACCGCAGCACGAATAATCTCATTAAGGGGAATCCCACCAAAAAGCGCAATTGATGTAGCTATGCCTCGTACCTGATGTGCCTTATTCGATCGATCTGTGAATAACGCGGATTTATTGTATGTGATTGCCTGAACAATCCAATGCGAAATCGTATCATGTGAGACGGCGCGATGCGGAATTTGTAGGGACACGAGTAAGGGTGACGTCGTTTCGAAAAGATTGCGTATGTTTAATATAGTGTTTGAGACAATGAACAAAGCACCAGGCCTTGCCCTCTGCCCTGTCAGAAAACGTAGCAAGTGACGGAAGTAAAATAAGTTCCGGTAAAAACTCTAATGTTTGGTTCTTGGCTAAGGCTGGGTCGGGCAATACTCAACGTTCCCCCGATTTAAAGCGAATATGGCCCTCTTTGAGCAAAAGCGTGTGAGCTCTGCGTCTAGCAGAGGCTACGGAGAGTATAAATACTGTTTTGATCTTCAGTTCCTTGAGTGGACATTCTGACAAAGGCTCAAACGGAGCCCGTGCTAATGTCTCAAGAACCACCTGCATATCCCAAGGGGGAGCGAGGTTCTGAACTGAAGGTCTTTGTAAGAACATTCCTTTAATTAATCTTTTTAGGGGCTGCGCGTCGGTGATGGTCGAGACATCTAGAAAGCCCCGGTGGATAGCTGCTATGGCTGTCTTGAACCCCTTGATTGTATTGAAAGATTTATTCAGGTTAAACTGGACCAACAAAAAATCCGCTACGTCACCAAGAGGCGCCGTATGCGAAGTAACCGATCTATCCTGGCACCAATTTCGGAACATTCCAAGTCTGGAAGCATACATCCACAAAGTGGAAGACCTCCGGCTTCGAGCTGCCAACTTGCGCAGCTGCCTCCGAAAGACCCTGCGACACAAGGGATTCGCGGATAGAGGCCACACAGTCAAATGGAGTGCTCTGAATTGTGGTGCAGCTTGCCGGAGCCCGGGATTGAGACTAACTCGTCTGTGACCGGAAGCTTGTACGGGAAACCTGCAACAAGATTAAAGAGCTGAGGGAACCAGTTGGCCGAGCCAGTTGGGAGCTACCAGAAGAAGCATGTGACACTGATCATACATCACCTTGCCTAGTACTCTCGGTACCAGTGCAAACAGTGGAGAGGCGTAGCTCACGAAGTGGGTCCACCTGATTGTGAACGCATCAACTTTCCAGACTCTCGGGTTGGGTGTCAGAGCGCAAAAAATTGATAGCTTGTGGTTGTCCACGGACGCGAACAGATCTACGTCCAGAAGATCAGCCAGATCGCCTTGGCCACCCGCTGGAGAGGGCCCATTCTGTGGGGGCTCCTTGGAGGCGGGATAACAGATCCGCGATCGTGTTTTCCTTGCCTGGCAGGTGGACCGCCTGGAGTGTGACCTTGTTCATCATGCACGCCTCTACTTCCAACAGATTGATGTGCTGACTGCACCAAGTGTCCATCCAAAATCAGGCGACTTGGAACCACGCTAAATGCGCTGCCCACCTCGTTAAAGACGCATCGGTCACTACTGACATTGAGGATCTGACAGGTGGAAAATCGCTTCCTGTGACAGGTGAGAGTGGACGCACCACCACCAAATGTGGGGGACCACTGCCTGCGTAGGGCCCTCCTGGATGGTATTAAATGATCCAGTAGATAAAATTGTAGATCCTGCATGTAAAACCTGCACATGGAGACTACATCTACTAGGCTGGCTAGGTATCCTAAGAATACCAGCCAATCTCTCGTTGGCGACGCCGAGTGTGAGAGGAGGACGTTGGCTCCCGCCCTCAAGGCTAGGATCCCCTTCTCTGTCGGTTGTATACGACCTTGGGTAAAATTCAGGACTGCTCCCGGAAAAGTGGGAGAAGGAACCAGATTAGACTTGGCGAGTTTGATCACCCACCCTAAATCCTGAGCAACTCTTGCCCCGGCCCCGTATGGGGGCCGAAGGATGGCGACGTGCGGGAAGAGAAGAAAAAGACTTCTGTCTTCGCCAATAGCTTCTAAGTCTTAGGAAGATCGTCCTGGCCGCCAGCTTGGCGTGATAGAACATCTCAGAAGTGACCTGCAAATAGGTTCGAGCCTTTTGTCAGCAAGTGCCACAGGTGCGTCTGAGTGGTGTCAGAGAGTCCAAGGAGAGGGAGAACATTCTTGCGCCTCTTTCTGACTAACTTTGCAGAGACTCTGGTGAGTTGGTTGACTGTCGCATCAAGCAAATCCAAGAGTCCGATTAACAGTGGCAGCTGCCGGGGGGCGAGGTGCAGGAGGTGGTAGCCTCCGCTTCAGTGCCTGGGACACCAAAGTCTCAAGTGTTTGCTTGAGTGTGTCCTGAAAGGTGGGATCATCGAGGTTTTCCCTGTGTCGCTTCCTTCGCCTTCGCCTGAATTCAGGGGAGGATGAGGAAGAGAAAGAGAACAGGTGACGTCGACTCTTTCCCCTCTTGTATACACTATCTTATTCCCTGTCCCTCCTCCAGGGTCTGCCTCGCTCAAGAGACGTCTTTGGAGGGGTGGGAGGGTTGGGCTCTGCCACAGCATTTGGCGCCACCTCGTACGCCCGTCGTTGGGTGCCCTACTGAGAGTGGGAGGTGGGAGGCAAAACCGAGTCTAACCCCTGTCACCCATACAGCAAGGGCTTGATATATAAAACCCCGCTGTATGGCCCAGTCAACAGCTGTCAGGGAATCTTCCCTCCGCTGGACCGCAGAATTAAGAAATTTCTTGGCCTTGGCCACAGAGCTGGACACCGCTCACCGGCTGACGGAGGAATTGCCACACTCTAGCACCCCCCCCCCTCCTGGATTCACCGCCTCCTGGGCGGGAGGGTGATGCGGCTTAAGCATGGGTGGCGGTGGCAGGGAAGACGAAGAGGGCCTATCAGACCGTCGCTTCTTCACTATCTCAGCCGCTTTTTAAAAATTGCCAGTCGCGGTGGAGTCTGTTCTCCAACCATGCCGCTTGATCCCAGTCGCTGCATAGAGTACATGGGTTGGAATCACAGCATATTCTACACACGTAACACATGAGATGGATGTCACCGGAGCGTAATTTAAAGAAGCATTTACATGATATGCATTGCGGGACTTCTGTCCTCCGTGTCCATGATACTGGTGAAATACATTGCGGAACGGTAACGTTCAACGCGTACAATCTTATTGATGTAGCTCACACGGCTGCGAAACTGTGTAGCTAATGGCTACAGGACCAAGAAGAGAATAGCACTCATGATGCTATACTTCTTGCGAAGATTGTCACTTATCACCTGACCACGTAGCTTCGTAGCTAGCAGGTCTATTTTGGGGTTTATCGTACAGTGTACGTTATCCCGTTACAAAACTCCGGAGCTGTACGGACCCGTTCACAGGAGCCATCACGGGCCGTGAAACCGTATGGATCCGATCATCAGAGCCGTACGGACCTGAAAAGACCCGTAAAATTACTTGTGACTCACGTAAAACCTCTTTGGGCGCCGCCTTTACGTGGCCCTACCAGTCCCTATCGCGGAACTGTGGACCACAGCGGTGTCCAAAGGGTATACCCACTAAAAATACGCGCCACTGACAACTCAGTAATCTATCGAGAAGGGGGCGCTTCTTTATTCTAAGTGACGACTAGGACGCCACTTAGCTGATCAATATAGACTCAGGTAACTTACGTCTGATAGACTGCACCCGTGGCCCTCCCGACTCAGTAATCTATCAAGTCAGAGGCTTCCAGGAAGTCAATCAGGAAAAAGTAAACAAAGTAAACTACAAACACAGGCCTCCACGACTCAGTAATCTTATCAAGAAGGTGGCCATTGCATAAGTAGAAACTCTGAGACTAATTGATTTATATTTTTATCTGAAAAGTAAAAATATACATATAAACATACACATATACACTTACACCAAGACTCCCCTACGGGGGATGTACCTACGACCCTTACGCGGGTGAGACGGGTCTGCGGGAGACGTCAAACATAGTGAGGCAAGCCACAGCAATTAAGTACATCAACAAATTTTATCAGAAAAATTATCATCTAAAATTTAAAAAAAAAACGAGAATATGCACCAAACGTAAATTCTTTAAAAGCGTAGGGGTAGCGTGGAAAACACGAACCACTGAGTAACTTGGTGTCTGTGGAGATGTGGAGATAAAAAAAGAAAAGATTAAATCTCCTAAAAGAGGGATGTCAGGGAGACCCCCTCAAGGTCTCTCCACGTCCCAAAATTCAGGCTTGAAAATTAGTGTCTTAATTATATGCGAGAAAAACCAAGACACGATATGTACTGGTAACATTAAATAAAATATAGGCTCTCTTGCAACAACTGTAGCTCCTTGGAACTGTACGATATGTACTGGTAACATTAAATAAAATATAGGCTCTCTTGCAACAACTGTAGCTCCTTGGAGCTGTATGAAGCTGACTCCTCAAACCCCTAGTGGTAACGTCGACCTAATATGCATGCGCCAACATCGACTGAAGAAATTGGCCTAATGCATACGAAAGCCTGCACTAAAGATATCCTAACATGTTAATACAATGCATAGTATAACGCTAGGCTCTCCTTGTGAAAGGGCGGGGCCGAGGGTGAAAAACACTTAAATCCAGGGGCAGGAGGTCCACTAAACAGGCACACTTGGTGCTCTAGGGCCTAAAAACACCTGCCGCGAGAGTGGGACTCTCTCCAACTAGCCACCCGCTTTGTATGGATGGAGACAAAAATACTCTATCCTAAGTGTAGGGTTAACGGGAAAATCCTGTTAGTCGAACCAAAGAAAAACCGGTACCATGGCTACCTCATCACCTAAGAAGACTTAAAAAAGGTAAACCGAAAAGGCCGAACAGCGTAAAAACCTGCCTGGTAGAAGCTGCAAGGGAAAAAATTGTTAGAAAAAGGTTAAATTTCTGAAAGAAAATTGGACCAGTTCCAGCGATGTTGTGATAACAACGCACTGAAAGAAGTGAGGATTAGTAGAGGTTATATGGGGTTAGGGCTGGGCTGATAACTACGTTTTTAAAGTCGGTTAGAAGTGCGTTAGAATCGGTCATGTGACCAGATTGCATATTAATAGCATGGAAGGTAAGGTATAAGTAGAAGTAAATATGAATATTACCCGAGGACTGAACACAAAATTTTAAGTCAAGACATTACATGTCAATGTTAAAAAACTTACTAATAAGACTAGATTTATACACACTCAAAATCAAAAATATATATAAGTCAAGCAAATGTACAAATCTTTTTGTTCAATGTTAGTTAGATTTCTCTAAAAGCAAAACATTAAGTGCTGAACCTGACTTGGTACAGTCTATGTAATATCATGTTAGAGATTTCTAGAAAACAGCTCAAGAGTTATATGGCAAATTTATTTCCTAAGGTTTTATTTCTACTTGTTTATAGTAGGTTTGAACAACAAATCTGCCACTTTTGCTCATTTTCTTCAATATAATGATAATTTCAAGACTTTAGATATTCTCAATTTATGACATTCTTTAAATATTTTTGGTTCTCGTGGTAGCTATCAGAACCACAGAGGAAGTCTCAGAGAGGTTATAAGTTCTGCAGAAAATTTTCTGAATTTAAAGAGAAATATTGTTTTTATCAGGTACCTGGGTATTGTTGGTGGGTACCTGGGTATTGTTGGTGGGTACCTGGGTATTGTTGGTGGTACCTGGGTATTGTTGGTGGTACATGGGTATTGTTGGTGGGTACCTGGGTATTGTTGGCGGGTACCTGGGTATTGTTGGCGGGTACCAGGTTCTGCATATTTTCCTACCTGTCTCACGTCTCTATGACAGAAATTTTAGAAAAGGCAAATTTAGGGTGCTAAAATTCAAAACGGTTTGAAAGATAGTTACAGTATAAAGGGTTTGTTGGGACTGAATTGATGAAGAATAAGGGTGTTTCAGCTGATGTCACATAACTGTTTACATCGCCATTTTGTCGGGCAATACCACTGTCGTCTGCTGTACACTTAATTAGACTTACGACTTACATATATTTGCATGCTATTATATAAGATTATTTTTGTAAAATAATTATGTTGGAATCTTGCAGTGCTGTTGGTTGCACTAATAGATGTGTGCTGGGGTATAAAAAGACATTTTCTCGATTTATGCCAACGCCAAAGAAACCAGGAATCATTATGGACAGAATATGGATTTAACTTAACTTAACATTAAATCATACTGGTACAAACCTTTATATGTCCGCCATCAAATTCATACGGGTATCTGGAATCAACAATGAAGAACTCTTCAACCTCCTCTTCATATTCTTTCCTGATCAGTGCTGCTAACGTCTCCGGGGTGATGTTCTTAAGATCACTGTGTTTACCATCAGTGACTGGGAGAACAAAACGCTGCCGAAAAGAAACAAAACTAAGTAATTTAGAATAATTTTAGTAAATACTGTTTGCAACAATATAACTAATGTTGCCATAATGTGCCACTAGTTTTTTTAATGACTCATTTCTTATATAAAGAAAAAGAGAAACAGTATTCAACATAATAAGCGCCCGGGGCACTTACAAAAATATAATTCACCACTTTTTAAGCCTCAAGTTTCTTCCAAATAAGCGCCCATGCTCCGGGCCACGTACAGTATACCATTCAAACTGCATTGTGTGAACTGGTTCTATACTAGCCCCACAATAACCACCACAAAAACATTGTGAGCATAAAATGCCAAACAATGTAACAAAAGATATCTTAAGTCTTCAAATTAATCAAATAAATTATGTTATCAGTCAAAAAATGTTGGGTGGGCGCTTATTAGAGCAGGGGTGATTAATAAGTCAAATACGGTACTTCAAAAGAAAAAGAAATTTCAAGTAAGGTATTCACAGCAAAATCAATAATAAGAAAATTGCTACACTTCCACAGACCTGTATCAAGAAGAAACATTAAATTTCTACACAGACACTTAATGAATTTGAGTGATATTTGACTGTTTACATGTGCAGTTATTTATTAATTATTAATTTTACAGGAATGAATATGAAAATAACCAAACTTACAAAAATTATCTAGTTATTAACACAATAATAACCTATTCAATATTTGTTCATTCAAAAGAACTCTTTGTAAAAATTCTCTACTTATTAACAGAATAATAACCTATTCGTATTTGATTATTCAAAAAACCTCTTTGTAAAAATTATCTAGTTATATACAGATTAATAACATATTCAATATTTGTTCATTCAAAAGAAATCTTTGTAAAAATTCTCTAGTTTTCAACAGAATAATAACCTATTCGATATTTGTTCATTCAAAAGAACTCTTTGTAAAAAATTCTCTAGTTATATACAGATTAATAACATATTCAATATTTGTTCATCCAAAAGAACTCTTTGTAAAAATTCTCTAGTTATTAACAGAATAATAACCTATTCGATATTTGTTCATTTAAAAGAACTCTTTGTAAAAATTATCTAGTTATCTACAGGTGCAAAAGGTCTCTTTGTAACAATTCAGTTATATGCAGATTAGTAACATATTCATATATGTTCATTCAAAAGAAATCTTTGTAAAATTCTCTAGTATCTACAGATTAATAACCTATTCAATATATGTTCATTCAAAAGAACTCTTTGTAAAAATTCTCTAGTTATCTACAGATTAATAATCTATTCAAGATCTGTTTATTTAAAAGAACTCTTTGTAAAATTCTCCAGTTTTCCACAGATTAATAATCTATTTTATCAATTTTCATTCTTTTTAAGTTGCTCTTTATGCATTTTAAACTATCTACCAATAAAATCTTATCAAATGATTAATGTTTTGGCATTGTGTTTTTATACGCATTTAATGCATTGTTCAAACAACTTTGCACTCGCGAATGACCCTCCTACAGTCGGGTCATTCCATTCAAGCCAAAGTCCTTCATCCAGTGCAATAAATGTGTATATAAAACACTCCGCCTCAACATTAATTCAAAGCATATACCAAATGCACCTCTACATATCCATACACCTTTTAAAAGTTATGCTTTTATTGCGGTGACAATCGTAAAGTTACACATTGATTGGTAATATCCTAATATTAAATACACAATGTGATTTAACACTAGGCTTCAGCCAAAACTGATTTAAAACTGTAAAAGTGACGAAAAAATACAGTCAAAAGAGTTAAACTTGCTATCCGCACAAGAACTGACTGAAAAATTACTTGATGAGCAAAATTAATTGTGCCAAAAATCAGAAAATAAAGTGTTTCAACAGAGGTGAAGTTCAGCGCAGTGATGAACAGATTGGGGCCATTTCAAAGAGGCAGGTGATGGCAAACTTTCAAAATTTCTTAGTCAGAATGAAGCTCCAGTTCTGGCTTAGACCTACATCAAAACACGCCAGGAGGGGGTTTAATCTTTATGAAAGTGTACCATTCCTCTACTTTTAGACAAAGATTCTTCGCATATTTTCATGCAAATGATAAATCGTACTGAAGAAATAATTTTTCATGGTTTAGAAAGCCAAATTGAAGCATTTCAGCCATGGGGGTCCATACACTAGTTCTGCGATTTTTTCATTTTTTTACCTGCAGTAAATTTAACCTCAAATAAACGCCCCCCCGGTTTTGAAAATGTAATGCCCTCCGGGGCGTTTATCAGGGAATATATGGTATTTGAAGAAGAGAGAGATTTTAATGAATGGCTATTTCTAAAACCACATCAGTTTCTTTACAAAGCTTCACAGAATTCCATCTATGATGCACTTCATTTCTACAGAAAGACTCTGAGCTTGTTTTTGCAAACTATATTTCCAACCAAAGATGCCAAGTGAGCTGGATAGGTATGAACATAAATCAGTACTTACAATGGTTGAAGATAATCTAAAAACAAAGAAAAAAAAGGAAAGCTTATAAGTAAGCCACTAACAAGGCCTGTTAACAATTAGGCATTATATGAATGAGCAGAAAAGAAGCAAAACACCTAGAGAACTTCGCATCCTTACCTTGCTCCGGTCTCCAATCAAATCAGCAAAAGTAGTATCAGAGGAAAGAGACCCATCTATCTTCTTAAAATCAGCTTCTGAAAACGATCTTAATAATGATGGTCGATGTTGTTTCTATGGGTGGAAACAAAGAAAACACAGGTAGAGATTCAGGGAAGGATGATACACAAATGACTTTTTTAAATACATCAACACAACATGTCTTGATTTATTTAACAAAGCCAAAATCAAATATATAAGTGTCCTGTTGCTGATCGATCGTCAGATAAATAATAACATTTTAAATTTTATTTGTAGAGGCGTGAATTACATCTAACGTTGATGTTATGGATCTGGAATCCAAATGAATTATTTTTCCCTGAAGTCCTAAAAGTAAAGGCTGACAATAAATAATGCCATCAAACTGAACCAATTTGTACTCATATAATAAATATAAATGTATATATAAATGTATATATATATATATATATATATATATATATATATATATATATATATATATATATATATATATATATATATATATATATATATATATATATATATATATATATATATATATATATATATATATATATATATATATATATATATATATATATATATATATATATATATATATATATATATATATATATATATATATATATATATATATATATATATATATATATATATATATATATATATATATATATATATATATATATATATATATATATATATATATATATATATATATATATATATATATATATATATATATATATATATATATATATATATATATATATATATATATATATATATATATATATATATATATATATATATATATATATATATATATATATATATATATATATATATATATATATATATATATATATATATATATATATATATATATATATATATATATATATATATATATATATATATATATATATATATATATATATATATATATATATATATATATATATATATATATATATATATATATATATATATATATATATATATATATATATATATATATATATATATATATATATATATATATATATATATATATATATATATATATATATATATATATATATATATATATATATATATATATATATATTTACCCCGCTAAGCGTAGCGGGGATATTTACGAGAGTTATACTTACCTTCCATGCTATAATTAGGCAATCTGGTCACACGACCTGATTCTAACGCACTTCTAACCGACCTAAAAGACGCAGTAGCCAGCCAAGCCCTGACCTCCATAATACCTCTGTACCACCTCACTCAACATTCCACCGAGGCCTGAACGAGAGGGGAGGCGGGCGGAATGTATGGAAGGTAAGTATAACTCTCGAAATATCCCCGCCACGCTTAGCGGGTAAATTTACTTCAAATATACCTTACCTTCCATGCTATAATTATGCAATCAGATTGCAACCGAGGAAAGGAAGGAAGGGAGTTCAGACCAAGCACACATTTTTTTAATTTTTTTAAGGCTGGTACTGCACTCGACTTAGTCGAAAAACCCCGTAAGGGACTAAATTCCTTCTCCCGTAAGGACGAAAGACCTCCGAATAGGAACTATTAGAAATAGCAACCCACTACAAGTTATGGCAAGGAAACATAGAACACCCGGAAAATAACTGAGGTAAAACGTCAACAGAACAATGGTGACACATACGTGAAAAACACGCAAACGCAACCCGACAGTGAACAGAAACAAACTGTAAACTCCGCTCAAAACGGGCATGACGAAACTCACCAAGTTCGCAGAGGGCCGGAGCGGTCAGAAAGCATGAAGTGAACAAACCGCCTGTAAAGGTAAACTAAGCAGAAAACAACACAACCGCTAGTTAGTAAAACGAAACGAAACGAAATGCGCCAAAAATTCCGGAAAGGAACGAAAGAAGAATCGCCAAAACAACGGCAAAGTTTCAAGAGAGTAAACAAACGAAATTACCAGAGCCCGAACAATGGCCAAATAAAAGCACGTTAGTGAAAATAAAGGAACGAAAACGTTAAGACAAATAACGAAACAACTTCAAAAGAACGGGAATAAGAAAAAGAACACCCACCTTAAGAAGGGGGTGGTCGCCTTCCAGAAAGTACGGCCCGCAAACTCCGCCTCGAAGTCCGGAATATCCACCAGATAAGCTGAGATTTAACGTGGCTGGCGTTTTTCACGGCAGCACGGGATCTCGTGAAGGGAACCCCACCAAAAGCGCACTGACGCAGCTATGCCTCGCACCTGGTGCGCGGAACCAACGTTCGCGCGAACAACGCGACCTATTATACGTGATCGCCTGAACAATCCAGCGGAAATCGTATCACGCGAGACAGCTGATCGCGGCTGTTGGAAGGACACGAAAAAGAGTGGTAACGCCCTTCCGAAAGGTTGGCGACGCTTGATATAGTGTTTGAGACACCAACAGGACACCAGACCTTGTCCTCTGTCGTGTCAGAAAACGAGCGAGCGACGGAAGGAAAATAGGTTCTGGTAAAAACTCGACCGCCTGATTCTTTGCTAAGAAGGCCGGGTCGGGCACGCAGACAAACGCCCCGATTCAAAGCGAATATGACCCTCTTGAGAAAAAGCGCGTGAAGAGCGCCCCTCCGCCTACCCGAGGCTGGAGAGTAAAAACACAGTTTTGATCGCCAGTTCCTTGAGGACAATCCGCAGAGGCTCAAACGGAGCCCGTACAAAGTCTCGAGGACCACCTGCATATCCCAAGGGGGAGCAAGGTTCCGAACTGAAGGCCGTTGCAAGAACATACCCTTAATCAACTGCTCCAGAGGCTGCGTGTCGGTGACAGTCGAGCCGCCTAGGAAGCCCCGTGGATAGCCGCTATGGCCGCTTCTGAACCCCTTGACCGTATTGATGGACTTATTCAGATTAAACTGACCAACAAAAGTCCGCTCGCCACCAAGAGGCGCCGATGCGGAGAAACCGATCTATCCCGCACCAGTCTCTGAACATTCCGAGTCTGGAAGCATACATGCCCAAAGTGGAAGATCTCCGCTACAGGCCGCCACTTGGGCAGCTGCCTCCGAAAGACCTTGCGACACAAGGGATTCGCGGATAGAGGCCACACAGTCAAATGGAGCGCTTGGATTGTGGTGAAGTTCGCCGAACCCGGTATGGAGACTAACTCGTCCGTGACAGGAAGTTCGCACGGGAAACCTGCGACAAGATGGAGCAGCTGAGGGAACCACAGTTGGCCGGGCCAATTGGGAGCCACCAGAAGAAACATGAAACACTGATCGACACCACCTTGTTCAGTACTCTCGCACGAGCGAACGCGGGAAGGCGAGCCCACGGCGGGTCCACCTGATCGTGAACGCCGCTTACCGCCCAGACTCTCGAGTCGGGTGTGAGAGCGCAAAAATTGGTAGCTTGTGGTTGTCCAAGGACGCTAACAGATCCACGCCCCGGAGACCAAAGGTTAACCAGATCGCCGCCACCCGCTGGAGAAGAGCCCACTCTGTGGGGCTCCCGCAGGCGGGACAACAGATCCGCAATCGTGTTCTCCGTGCCTGGTAGGTGGACCGCCTGGAGCGTGACCTTGTTCAACATGCACCAAGACAGAAGGGACTTGGCTAAGATCCAGAGGCTCCTGGATCTCGTGCCTCCCTGTCTGTTGATAAACGCCACTACCGTGGTGTTGTCCGTGCGTGAGAACAGTCTTGTTCCGACCTGAGGTAGGAAGTGAACAAGAGCCCGCGTACGCCTCTAGTTCCAACAGATTGATGTGCCGATCGCACCAGGCACCCGGGCAAAATCCCGCGACCTGGGACCACGCTAAATGCGCTCCCCACCCGTCAAAGACGATCGGTCACCACCGACATCGAGGGTCTGACGGCGGAAAAATCGCTGCCTGTGACAGGTGAGAGTGGATGCACCACCACCAAATGTGGAGACCACCGCCCGTGTCGGTACGGGAACGAGGACGCTGAGGTCTCTCCTGGATGGTACGAAATGACTCAGTAGATGAAATTGTAGATCCCGGCATGTAAAACCTGCACATGGGGACCACATCTACGAGGCTGGCTAGGTACCCCAAGAATACCAGCCAGGGCTCTCGCCGCGAGGCCGGGTAACGAGAAGGATCGCCGGGCTCCAGCCCTCACGGCAAAGATCCGTTCGCCGCCGGCGAATACGACCGCGAGGAAAATCCAGGACCGCCCCAGAAAAGTGGGAGTCTGAGACGGAACAAGGTTGACTTGGCGAGGTTGATCACCCACCCTAAGTCCTGTGCCACCCGTATGACCACGTTCACGTGTCTCGCGACGGTGGCTGCGCCTCGCAACGATCAGCCAGTCGCCGAGGTACATAAAGATTCAGATGCCTTGCCTTCGTAAGAAGGCCGCTAGAACCTCGTAATCCGGTGAAGACCCTAAGGGGAGTCGAAGCCCGGCGGGCAACGCCCTGAACGTACGCCATTCCCTCGAATTGGAACGCCAGAAAACGCCTGTGTTCCTCGAACATCGGCACATGGAGATATCGTCCGCGAGGTCGACGGAGGTGGCCCACAGGCCCTCGTCAACTGAGGGAGGATGGAGCGAAGAGTCTCCATCTTGAACTTCAACGGTCGAATGAACCTGTTGAGTGGCCTGAGATTGATTATCGGGCGCCACTTGTGCCCCCTTCTTGGGGGCCAGGAAAACGTGGACATTACGAGGTTCCTGGGAGGGTTCGGGATGAAGGTGATGGCGTTCTTCGCCAGCAACTCCCGATTTCTGACCTCAACAACTCGGTGTGGTCGCCCAGACGAGGCGTGGGAGTGGGTCGAAGACCCCTCCTGAGGTGGGGGAGACGTGAACTCTTAACGGTAACCCTGCCGAATGGTTCGGAGCACCCACTTGTCGGTGGTGATACTCTCCCAGGCCTCTGAAAATTCCTGTAGACGCCCCCGACTGAAGCCCCATTCAACGGGGAGTCGGGGGGTGGGTCAAAACGCCGCCCTGGTCTTCCCTTCCCTCGAAGAGGTACCCGCTCTGCGTGCAGCAAGGAAGGAGCGTCGACTGGTCCCGCCCTGCCCCTCTGCTGGTCCACGGCGTGACTCTGACAAGAGGGAGGAGCTGAAGAGGGCGCCGTGACAGTGGCACTGCGCGACGCCGAAACGTCGCCGCCAGCGCGACTCCCGCCCCGCTGAACGGGGTTGAAGGGTGGCGACGAGCGGGAAGAGAAGAGAAAGGCTTCGTCTTCGCTAACAGCTTCTGAGTCTTCCGAAGATCGCCCTGGCGGCCAGCTTGGCGCGACAGAACATCTCGGAAGTGACCAGCAAAGGTCCCGACCCTCAGTTGGCAACCGCCAAGGTCCGCCTGAGAGTCCAAGGAGAGGGAGAATATTCTCGTGTCTCTCCCGGACCGTCTTAGTGGAGGCTCGGGCAAGTTGGTCGACTGTCGCGTCGAGCAAATCCGAGTCCAGTTAACAGAGGCAGGGTATGTGTAAGGACGCCGGCCGGAAGATGCCTGCGCAAGACCAGTCTAAGCCTTCTGTTACCCATACGGCAAGGGCATGGTACTTATAACCCGCGGACGGCCCGGTCGACAGCTAATAGGATGCTTCCCTCCGCTGGACCGCAGGATCCAGAAATTTTGGAGCCTTGTCCAAGCCAGACACAGCTGCGGTGCCGCTCGCGGTTGGCGGAGGAGTTGCCACACTGCCTCCGGGATTCCGTGATGACCTCCCCGAAAATCCGTGAGGCCGGACCTGTGTGGCCCGATCAACGCCCCGGTCGAAGGCCGCCCAGTCCCTATCCGGGACCCTAGCCCAATGTCTAATCCTGTAAATCAGGGAGGCATCAATGGGGAAATTCTTAGCCGGTGGCGAGCATCCCTTGGGTTGAGCTTAGCAGTCTCGTTGAGACTGCGGGCCCGCCTCGACTAGGGGATCCTCTATGACCTCCAGTTTGATTTCCCGTGCCAGGAAATCCAAGAGCTGGGCGACCCGCTCTTCTTGTAAAAGGGAGTCCACCGGGAGGGGAGGGGGGTGGCGGAAAGAGGACCTCGTCCGATATCCAGTAGGATACGGAGGCCATATCCGGTGCAAACGGCATCGTAAGATCGGCACTGGGGACGACTGGAACCGGGGCGGCTGGAGGAGTCTCCCGTACCGGGGGATTCTCCCGCGCCGTATCCGAGATGTCCAGAAAATCGACTTCCTCTCCCGAGGGGTAGATGTCGAGGGCATCCTCCTCCAAGACCTCAGGGTCAGGGGGGTACCAAGCCGCGGCAGTGGCAGCTGCCAGGGGGTGAGGAGCAGGAGACGATAGTCTCCGCTCCAGAGCCTGCGACACCAAAGTCTCAAGTGTTTTCTTGAGTGTGTCCTGAAAAGCGGGATCCTCGAAGGGGTGGCCTTGACTTTTCTGCCGCTTCCTATGTCTCCTCCTATGCTCAGGGGAGGATGAGGAAGAGGATGAGGAAGAGGACCTGTGACGTCGACTCTGCCTCTCCTTGTGTGCACTGTCCCGATCCCTGTCCCTCCTCCGGGTCTGTCTCGCTCTTGGAGACCCTAACGGGAGACGGGAGGCTCCGACACAGTGTTAGGCACCACTGGAGTACGTGTTAGCGTCGCCTGCTCAGTTGAGGGGCCCTTCAAGAGGTGCCCCGCTAAGAGTGGGCGGCGGCGCCTCCCGGACGGGAGGTGGGTGCACTTTAAGCCTGGGTGGCGGCGGCGGAAAAGACGAAGAGGGCCTATCAGACCGTCGCTTCTTCACTTTCTCCGCCGCTCTTGAAAGTGCCGGTCGCGGTGGAGTCTGTGCTCCGACCACGCGCTAGATCCCAATCGCTGCAAAGAGTACAGGGATTTGACTCGCAGCACAATCTGCACGCATAACACGTGAGATGGATGTCACCGGAGCGTAATTTAAAGAAGCGTTTTCGCCACGATCGCGGGACATCCTGGGTGTGTAAAACATCGACACTCGGGGACCTGTCCTCCATGTCCATGATACTGGTGAAAATAAATACGGAACTTATAACGTTCAACGAGACAGTCTTAAATGCGTTCACACGAGCCGTGGAACTGCGTAGCTAATGGCTACGGGACCAAGAAGAAAATAGCTGCCAATGCTATACTTCTTGTCAAGAATGTCACCTGACCACGTAGCTAGTGGGCGTATAACCGGATTAAACCGCACTATGTATGCGTTAATCTGTTAAATACGGACCGTGTAAACACAGGCGCGGAACCGTATGGAACCGTCCGCCCCGTAACAACGGGCCGCGGAACCGTCCAATGGAACCGTCTGCCCCGTAACAATGGGCCGCGGAACCGTATGGATCACGGAACCGTCCAATGGAACCGTCCGCCCCGTAACAACGGGCCGCGGAACCGTATGGACTCCCGGAACCGTATGGAACCGTCCCCGGAACCGCACAATGCCCGCAAATAGGGCTGCGGAACCGTCAGGGACTGTCCAACGGAGCCATATGGAACCGTGTTTATGGAATCGGCCCCCGGAACCGCACTATGCCCGCAAATAGAGCTGCGGAACCGTCTGGGACCGTCCAGCGGAACCTTATCGACCCGTCAATAGGATCTTACTACAACTTAGGCGACGCGTTAACGCCCCTAAGAGGTTATCTCTCTCTCTTACCGTTACCGCTCTAGGCGCAACGCCTCTAAGAGCGTAAGCTTCTCAGTAAATTTCTTTTATATCTGAAAAGAGAAGAACATATATCCATGCGTACATACACAAATACGGCAAAGTAAGTTTGATCTTACGGACACCCTAAAGAGAGACGAGGCATAGCAGTCTAAACAGAACATCAAAACTTTCTTAAACAGAAAAATTCTTCACTGAAAAATAAATTTCTTAAGAGAAGAACGTGATGTCCATGCGCAAAACCTAAATACGGCAAAGTAACTATGATCTTACGGACACGCTAAAGAGAGACGAGGCATAGCATTCTAAACAGAACAACAACATTTGCTTTAACAGAAAAAAAATTTAAACGAAAAAATTTTCTATCTGAAAAACTTTAGAAACCCGAGAAAACGCATCCAACGTAATGACTTTACAAGCGCCGGGGTAGCGTGGGAAATACCAACCACTGTGTACTTGAGGTCTGTAAAGATAGAAAGGAAAGATTATTTTCCCTGTAATTAGGTCGTCGGAGAGACCCACCCACGGTCTCTCCAACACCCCAATTTCAATCCTGAAAATTAAATATTTTATTTCAAAACTGTGTAAGAAAAATAAAAATATTCATATGCTGTTAACGTGAAAATGAAAATAAGCTCGCTTGTAACAACTGTAGCTCCCTAGAGTTGTTACAGGGCGACCCCACGTTTACCCAGCGGTGACTACGACCCAATGCGCATGCGCCAAAATCGAAAAGGGAAAATGGCCTAATGCATACGAGAACGTGTACTGAAATATCCTAACGTGCTAAACACTATACATAGTATAACGCTAGGGTCACCTCGAGGCGGGTGGGGCTAAGGGAGAAAAAGACTAATTCCCGGGGCGAGAGGTCCCCTAGACAGGCACAACTTGTGCTCTAGGACCTAAAACACCCACCACAAGAGTAGGACGCTCTCGAACTAGCCACTGCTTGTACATGTCGGGAGACAAAACCCGCTATCCTAAGTGTAGGCTACACGGGTAAAGTCGTGTAGGTCGGCCAAGAAATCTCGGACCCATGGCTACCTCACCCTTATCTCGAAGACTTGAAAAGGCGAAATAGATGAGAACGGGCAGCGTAAAACCCTTCAGGTAGAAGCTGCGAAGAAAAAGAGTTAGAAAGGTTAATTAAAAATAAAATAAAAATGACCAGTTTTCAGCAATGTTAGTGGCAACAACGCGCTGAAAAAGAGTGAGGTGGTACAGAGGTATTATGGAGGTCAGGGCTTGGCTGGCTACTGCGTCTTTTAGGGTCGGTTAGAAGTGCGTTAGAATCAGGTCGTGACCAGATTGCATAATTATAGCATGGAAGGTAAGGTATAACTTGAAGTAAATATATATATATATGTCATTTAAGCTTAGGCGATATTGATCATTATGCAATATCTATATATCGCCTGAAAAATATCAATACGCAAATTATGTGACGTCATACATAAGTCATGGTTGCTGTTCTGTGTAATCTCGTCTCAGCACAAAAAAAAAGTCAAGTAAAAATTGTTGTAAAAAGTAACAGAAATCATTGCCAAATATATACATTAATCCAATAGACACCCACTATGCTTAACATATGTTCTTTACATGGCTTCTTTCTCAAAAAGATCAAACAAAGAAACATTGAAAAAGCTTAGGCCTCAGCATAAGATCTTGAAAAACAATTGTTGTGTTGTGTATCCATGCCTGTTTATTCATCTACCTGTAAGTCACTGTATCACTTTCTTAGTAGTCCATATATTGTGTATTATCATTGAAAAACATAGTATTGATATATCAATATGACCCTTGTAATCAATATCAGCCATATCGATAAGGGTCAATATCAAAATTTATCGAACTAGAATATTAGCACTCTGTAGAGCGCATACCTCCATCCCGTTGCAATTCCAACGTGCCTAGAATAATTTCGCGTTTATTTGATACCCATAGCCAGTATGTCCACAGAGCCCCGTTAATTAGGTCATGTGACTAGGTTCTCTTAGGAAGGAATTCGCTCTGAGTGCAGACATTTGATTTTTCGCAGAACACTGACCACTTGGCAGTGTAACGTAATTTGCGTCAGTCACGTGAGATGCATTGCTGTTCAAGATGGCAGGGTAATTCACACGTTAAACTTTATTTTTCGATTTTCTTTTAAAATTTTCTTCAACTTCTGCCTCGTTTTAGAGGAATTTGATTTCAAAAGTTGCTTCCCACATTTACAGGGTACAAAAACAAGTCCATAAACACCATGTTCCTGACTCAGCCAACACAAAATATCAAATTTTAACGGTAGATTCATAAAGACCAACCTTAGAGCATTTGATACATACCTAATCTGCAATGTTGCGCATGCCAAAATCTTCTGGAGAGTGCACCCTAAAATATTCATTTTTTCTATTTGATTGTTCAATTGTTAATGTTGTAATGATCATATCGTGTTACGCGAAAAATCCTTCCTATCCGTAAATTCTTAACTTCCAATTGAATATATCTAGTATTAAATGGTGGAAACAAAACAGTTTAGACTTTAAACGTTGTAACGTTTAGGCCTAAGTTAACTTGGTATTAAATTAAAGCTAAGCATGTTTAAGTATATCATTTTTGATTGTTTTGAAATGTATTTATTTGAATGTTTTCACTTTCCCATTTTGGTCATAACTTTATCATGTTATTTCATGGGTATGATCTGGTGTTCATTGTTTTATTTTTGATCTGAATTTTTTTTTGCTGTCTTATTTATTATTTCTGCATTTTTTGTTTGTGTAACGGGTAACTTCCAACTATAGAATATAGGTTCACTTTGAAGTATAGACGTGGCTGCGGACACTGTTGGCAGAGAAGTCAAGCTCTTTTGACACTATTATCATCAGACATGAATATGCATCATTCTTTAATTAAGATTAGCAGGCCTACAATTCCCACAACCAGCGTGGGGATATGTAATAGTTTTGTCTTAAAATATGAAAAAAGTTCTTCCGACGTGAATATGCATTGTTTTTAAATCAAGATAAGGCTCACAATCTGCGCTGTCCAGCCAGGGATACTGTAAATAATTGGCCTACTGTTAAGAAATGTCTAACTTAAATGATGCATTTCCTTACAAACAATTACCCATAACAATGGAGATAATGTAACCCACTTAAAATAAATTATATTTAATAAAAAAATGGATCAAATAATAATTGTTTGAAATTATTATCTGCCAGACTATTTCACTGTTCAGTCTGTCAATGCGTTTGCCGATTAGGGCATCCACAATCTGACGTCATACAATGACAACATCAGGAGCCAATGGGAACGCGGGAAACCTCTGTGCAGTATAAGCCTTGTTTCTGAAGAGCAACTGTAAGAAATTGTTGTGTGTTTGCTGTGTTCCTGACTCAGCTGACAAAATATAACATAGGAAAGTGCGGAATTATCGTAAACAACATATTTTTACATCTTTTCTGTGATTTTCGCAATGTTTTAGGTATTTTTTCGTGTAAAACGCTCTAAAAACATACGCCCTTATTTTCCCATTTTTGTTACCTTTTTTTGTCCGTAAATTCACCCTTTTACTTTTTGCTATTAACCAAATTGATATTATTTTCTGAGAAACCTATCTTTTATTAACAATTTGCAAGTTAAATTGTATCTGTAGATGTTATAGTTGTCAAGATATCGCAGATTTAAAATGGTACGTTTTCTGCTCATTAAATATGCACAGCGTGAAATGCTATGCATACGTTCCTAAGAGAATGAAGCTCTTTTCAGGACTCTGGGGACTGACTGTAGCCATTATAATCTACCTCAGAAATCATAGGCCCATCAAGTTTCATTCATCCCCAAGTTTTGATCTGTAATAATCACTTGCATTCTGAACACTTGAAGATATCTTCCAATTGATTTCTTCCAAGGCCATATCATTGTTTTCAGTTTCATTCCAGCTAAGCATTTATTGTTTGAGTTCCTTTCAGTTAAGATTCACATTCCATCATTTTTCATCCATGGCAAAAAACCAATTGTTTTTATTACATTGTTTGTTGGGTTTCTTTTCATTGGAAAGTTTCAACTGTCTTGACAGACCTCACCCTAAACATCTCCACTCCTCAATTTCTGCCCTTCCCTTGTATCAATACATCCCAAATTTATTTTCCTTGTTAATGAAGCAATAATCAAACCACACATCAAATTTAATACAAATCCAATGATCAGTTCCTGAGATATTCTAATGACAGTCAAACTCACCTTAAAATGTCCCCAATCCTCTAATTTTCATCACCTCTTCCTTAAGCAGTAACAAAACCACACACCAAATTTAATCAAAAGCCAATCATCAGTTCCTGAGATATCTTGCTGACAAACAGACAGACAAACTAACAGAGGCAAAAACATAGCCTCCGTACAACTTTGGTGGGTGGGGGTAAATATTGATGTATCACACAAGCTTACTGTCATTGTCTATAAGCAGGGAAATTAGAGAAGTGGAATGAGATTCATTTCTTTCCAAAATAAAATATATTCTTACCCACAGAACCAAGATTTGGGGAAAATAAAATGGGAAAACACATTTTGTTTTGGCCAAGGCTTAAATTCAACTTTTTTCATTCAGCAGCAATATCTGCTTGCAATTTGCCTTCAGATGTCTGGTTTTGGCAGCTACACAAAACTCTTTTAAACATGAGGAAGATGAAGTGCAAATTTCAAAAATTAGTTTTGCACATCAGCTTTTCCTGGAGGTTGTAAACTACAAGTTCATCTTACTGCATTTATTATGTAGGGACAACTAACAGCGCCTAAATCACGGTGTTTCTTTAAAACATTTTGGCAGAGTTCATACTAATGTTCATCTTGCACGACCATGAGAAATTGCACGACCATGAGAAATTGCACAACCATGAGAAATTGCACAAGCATGAGAATTGCACAAGCATGAGAAATTGCACGACCATGAGAAATTGCACAACCATGAGAAATTGCACAACCATGAGAAATTGCACAACCATGAGAAATTGCACAACCATGGGAAATTGCACAACCATGAGAAATTGCACAACAATGAAAAAATTGCACAACCATGCACGGCACAATCTATACTTGATCTCGGTGAGAGAAAAGCAGCTTATGGACGGAAAGACTGAAATGAATAAACACGATCAAAATGCTTATGTAAGGTGATAAAATGCCGGGTACTTACTTGCAAATCCTTGCAGATATTTTGAGACGGAGACGGGCTAGCAATTGAAACGCTTCTCTTCTTCTTCTGGATTGGACTTGGAGTGTCTCTTGGTCTGTCTGGTCTCTTCAAGAAAGATGCGCTCCTTTTTATTGCAGGTTGGCTAGGCACCTTGAAAATGCCACGCCTACATTTTGGTTCTGGAGTACCCTCCATGGCATTGCAGTCGATCGTTTGAAGGGGAAGGGAGGAGGGGCTTACAAAAGAATGCATGGGATGATCTGTGGAGGGTTGGCCTGCAGAGGAATGTGTTTTGATGATTGGAGCACTGATTAGTCCAGCTAAAGCCTCCGAGACATCACCAGTTGACTAAAAAGGTAAGAAAAAAATAGAATAAACACAAATTTATAACTAGCTTTGTAACTCTATATTTTCATAATTAAGATTTTTAAGGTCTACTTCAATCCAAATGAAAACTAACGGATAATAAAGGCTAGGCAGTAAGAGAAACATTAGTGTAATGGACAACAATGGTGAAACCTCTTGCACTCCTTCCCACCAACATGAAAGACGTATTTCTTTTTTCCTTTGGAATTTCAGATGCCAACATGGATTGTTCCTTTTGCAAGGGCCATGCCTACAATTTTGGTATCTGTCAAATCTTAAGATGAAGGAAGAACCTTGATTGAACAGATTCACTAGCAATCTTATCATCCATGTTGTAAACTGTACAATGCATGAACTGTGATTGAAACACAATAAATTCCTTGAGAGATCAATGTAGCATGTTATAAACTATAACGAGTGAGTAAACAACTTGAGAGTATATATTTTTTGGGATATAACTTTAGAAAAATATGCTAAACATTAAAAAAAAACAAGCTTTTCAGATGGCTTACCCCTTGCGAGTCAGAATCGAATATGTCACAAAAACCGTCATCACCGTCATCATCTGTGCTGGTGAGTCGGGAATGTTTGAGTTCACAAGGTTCATCATCGTTAATCGTCGTCTGTACTCGAACTTGATTTAACTGACAAAAAAAAAAAAAAATCAAATTAATTCTGCTTTAACTCGCAAGTATTTAAAATTAAGAAATCTGGTGAGTGGTCACACTTTCTATCTCAATTATGTAATTGAGAACAAGAAGTCTGAATGGTAAAGTAAGTATTCACAATTGGAAAGTGACTAAAAGTCTTTGTAAGCTTTTTACAAAATTCAAAGACTGGTCTGTTTGAAATTTCATCATCTATCTATTAGGAAATTAAATCAATATACCCAGGTGACCTGAGCATTTGACAGACCCCATTGGGGGCCTGTTATAAAGTTTTACAGACCCCTAGCTTTGCTGTTTCACAGGGGCGGCCCACCCTTCTTCCCTGGGTGTCTGCCCTGCTCCTCGTGAGAAAATAATTAAACAAATAATATTTATTTTTTTAGATTTAATATTTTCAAATTTAATGATCTTAATTAGCCTCATAAATGAAAAATACCTTACATGGATACAGAACACAGAATGATAGCATAGTAAGCAATTGTCCTATTTGGCTAATGACTGGTTGCTATCAGTCAGAATATTCATTCTGAGATGTATGATAGCTAAAATCCCAGAGCTTCTTCACCAGTGAATTGAGCCTTAAGGGGGGCCCCTGGACTCCATGCCGAAAAGACAGTGCTTTGCGCACGCATGAATGTGCCCCTCAACAAGTCTAGCACCCTGCCCCTTTTTAAATTAGGCTAGGGGTCTGGTTATTAATTTAATAAGCAAAATTTTGTTCTGATGATGATATATAATGAATGAAATAATCTACAAATCACTAATTCTTTACATCAAACCTAACATCAAAGTGATACCAACTGATACAGGGGTTAAAATGTGGTTCCTTAAAAAAACATCTATAATAAATCATTAGAGCAAATGTCAAATTTGACAAAACATCTTTAGTCATACTACTAAATCATTCTGGGCTATTTTTTTTTAAAGGGAAAAAAATAAAATAATTGAAATTGAGAGTAAATTGTGTGAACAGTACCTAAAGCCTAAATGTAAGTACAATTTTCCTATATCTCCCCACCCCCTCCCCTAATAAAGCGAGAACATCTCACATTTGCAGCTTTGAGTGAAAAATAAAGTTTACCTACATATAATATCAGAAATGCAGAGTTGGAATTAATTATAACATTTCCCAAGGTTGTGAATAAAGGTGTCAAAATTCTTTGTTTTTAGAGCACATATTTACCACAGATACTGTTGTTTACTCAAGAAATCTATAAAAAAATATATATATGAAAAATAATAATAATTCTTCCCGTGTATTTCTGATTTTCCTGCGGCCCGGAACCGTATATTTTTTTCAGCTCCACAAAAGTGACTGCCTGTTTAGTCTATCAAGATCAAAATCAATGAAGATGGTCTAAAACGTAGAATCCAAAATATCTTACCAGGGAAGCTGGAGCTGAAATTGATCGGCGTTTCACGCTGGGAAGTGCGTCTTCTGGATGAGGACTGAAGGATTCATGGGGTTGAAGTGAAGAGAAGTTTGAGGTAGATGAATTATTGCTTTCTGTAGACAAAGTTTCCTGCAGAAAAGAAATCAAGACCATTTCAATCACAGTGTAAGGTAAGACCACTTTTAAATAATTGTAGTTTGTGAAAATGCACTTCTATGAAAATGTTGGGTAACTAACTTGAAAATGTTGGGTAACTAACTGGAAAATGTTGGATAAGTAACTTGAAAATGTTGGGTAACCTAGGTGGGTAGGCAGGTAGAAAGTTTCTGTTAGCTAAATTATTTATTTATTTTTTACACCCATTAAACTTTAGTTATTTCAGATCGAAACAATTTTATTATGCAGTAAAAATTTTGTTGGATCAGTCAGGCTATTGCCATCAAAACAATCTTTTAAGCGTTGCATAAAGAAGGACAAAATATGAAGAGAAAAAAACAAAAAATTCTGCACAAATTTGCTACTGAAAGAAACACTAAGTAACATCATTAATGCTTATTCATATAAAAATGTGTATAGTCACTTCAAGGTAGTAGATAACAATGGTTTACACAAGCCCCAATCTACAACTGCAAATAAATGACTAGCTAACTAGTAAACTTAGTTTTATCCATATAAAAACCTACAATCTTGGACAAAACTCGTTGAAACCCTTAGTAAAAATATGTGATGCTTTTTAGAAACCTACTTTTTTATTGTAAATTATTCCACATTTAGAAATTATAAATGCAGGAAATTTTTCAAATTGCTTCTTCAATCCCTATTCTTCAGTTGTAATTCAAATTTTAGAGTTTTAAAGACATCGTTATAATTTCATTGACACCACCATTATCCTCCTCCCCTACCTCACTATCATAGTCATCCTCCCCTTCCTATTCAATGTTGACCATTGTTAATGTTGATTTTTGTTTTTGGAAATGATGCTGAAACATAAAGAAATGCAACATTAAAAAGGGGGAAGGGGTAGGGAGTTGCAAGTCTCGGAAAAAATATTAAAGAAACTATAACACTATAACATATGTAGTTCACATAACACTATAACATATGTAGTTCACATAACACTATAATATATGTAGTTCACATAACACTATAACATATGTAGTTCTCATTGTTCCAACAGTTTTGTTCAAGATTGTAATCTCTATTACTAAATTGCAGTTAGTTCATTTTTTAGCAAGACATGAAATGGGAGTGTATATTTCTGGGGCGCTATGAAAGTTTGATGTTCATTGTAGTTGTTAGTACGGTTTCAAATGCTAAATTAACTACTCATTTCAAATTGATTCAAGACCGTACCACAAGTTCCTACTTAAAAATATACCGTCTCCATGACAACATAACTTGCATAGCTAAGTGTACTTTCTTTGATCCTTAACTTGAAACATATCTTATCTTTAAATAATATTTACAAGCATCACATGACACTAATCAACAAGTGAAAGCAAAGCATACTGTTTGTTCATTGGCTGTCAAATTTGAGGAGTAAAATATAAGTTCTTCCTCTTCGTCTGGGCTTTCTAACGAGGTCCTTAATGCAAAGTCGTCGTGAGAGGAAGAAATTGGTAATACTGAAGGACACGGCTGTAAGCTGAAAGAAGCTGGAATGGAGTTGAAGCGTCGTAGTGCGGATTTCATTCTGAAAATTGAAAACATCACTTATATTAGTAAAACGTCTAAATAGAAAAAAATATCTCGTCAGTGACGGCCTGTAGACTGCACTAACCACGCTATCTGCTCACTCATTGTTTCTTCGTTACGTGTTTTAATATCCAGCAGTCAAATTCATTTATCCTCATTAAATGAACATTCACAGAAATGAAACTCCAAAGTTAACTGCAGAACCCACAGTATGTGCTGTTTGTAGCACGGTGCAACACAAAAAATGTATTAATAATAGTCTAAGGCACTATAGTAGAAACATTTACTTTAGCATCTATGTTAGATCAATTGTTTGAAAAATATTTTGAAAACTTTGAAAATCCACCAAAAATTCTCATAATTAAATCAATTCACATCTAATTAATGAACGAAATATGCATATGACATTTCATCATTGTAGGTAACACAAATGTAATGTACCTTTAAGATAATTAATATACAGCTAAAACAGTACTTAGCTAAATTGTTTAAAAATCTCTCATCATATAATCAGAAAAAAGTTGTTGTAACTACTCAACAAAATAAGCACTGTTGTGATTTGCAAGTTATATGGACAGGTAGAGATTTTTTACCCAGATGAGAAAGTATTAAATTCAAGTATCAAAAGTTTGATCAAATTGTGTTCTACTGTTAAATCTGGGTCAAGGTTATAATAATATCCAATTTTCTGTTCACTACAGCTAACTTCTCCCATTCAAAATATCTGGGGGAAGGAGAAAATTCAATGCAACATGAGCAATTTGTTGCTACCTGTCAATATATAATAATTCTCCATTTACATTAATATTCTAGGGGACACCAGATTAATTACTGCACTTGCAAAAATATGATGAAAGTATTTTGACTGCGTGAATAAAATTCCATGAATGTCTAAACGTGTTATATTGACAAGTCTGTTGAGGTGGTATGATGCATTTATCCATAAAGGAAGTTACCTACTGCTCTTCAGTATTGTATGTCAAGTAGACCGTCATAAATTGTTTCAAAAGTGAAAGTATGTACACCATTATTCCTAAACTCCAGAACAAATAGTTAAGGGTTCAAATATTTGGGCTTTTGTTGACATTAAGTTTTAAGGTAAAACTGCACCATTCAATGCAAAATGAAAGTAGATCAAAAATGTTGAGAATTCTTTCACTCTGATGTTCTAGGGAAATAGAAGTGTGAATTTTACTGTATATGTCAGTACTACCCTAGCAATTATACCGCTACAGATCTTATGATATGGTTTGTTGAGTACAACCTTTCAATACATATTGGTATATGAGTGTGCATAATTGGCAAACATACTGTAACAAACACTATATAGAAAGAGACAATGTATACTATATTAAATTATTTTAAAATCTATTTAAGCCATGAAAAACCCAACAAAATCTGTATTAAAAATAGTTGGTTTACTCCATGCATAAAAAATTTATGATTAATTACGTGGTTTTTTATTTTATTTCTATGGGATAGGGGTAGGATCTGTGACACATTATCAGACCAGATCTTTGACCTCTTGATTGAAAATGATAAGTTGATTTTGACAATAGGTTCCAAACCAAAATCTGCAATCACTATTTACATGGAAATGACAGTCAATTTTGAGAGAATTCAAATTACATACTTGCAGAGATATTAAGCTGTCTGCCAACTTTTGTTGTTGCATTATCCCCATTGGAAATATGTTCAAATTTTGATCCAAAATGACTTGGGATGCAATGTTCATGAATCCACTCAGAATTGAACAGTTTTAATATTTTATGAACAAAACAAACATTTCCATATATTTCAAACACTTGCCAATAAAGCTGTCATGATAGGGTATTAAGGCATATTGATTATCCTACGAGAAAGTATCACAATATCGTAATGTTCAACCACATGAAAAGAGTTGGGCATTTTTTTTGCGACAACGGACTGTCAAGAAATAATTATTAGCGTAGAATCTTTCCCCAGCAGTTTGTGGCACTTACTTTAGTATATTTTTGTAATTGATATATATTTTAAAAACTAAATCTTTACAACAACTTTATTTAAAATATTTATATATATATATATACAGTATATATATATATATAGTATATATATATATATATATATATATATATATATATATATATATATATATATATATATATATATATATATATATATATATATTTACAACAACTTTATTTAGAATTCATATATATATATATATATATATATATATATATATATATATATATATATATATATATATATATATATATATATATATATATATCTTTACAACAACTTTATTTAAAATTTACATATATATATATATATATATATTTACAACAACTTTATTTAAAATTCATATATATATATGTATATATATATATATATATAAATATAATATATATATATATAGATATATATATAGAGATATATATAGAGATGTATATATAACTGAAACATATCGTGATATGTATAGAAATACAAATATCATGTTGTGGGGAATGAGATGTTACAATATTGCGATAATCGGTGTATCGTGACAGCCTTACTTGCCAAATCCATCAAGAAATAAAGGAAAGAGAAAATGTTTTTTTCTAGTTACAATGGATACAAAATGGGAAACAGTAGAAATATGGACACTTACTTCCTTCTGTCCTTTGCTCTTCCAAATGACCGAGATAAACTGAAATGAGAGGGAATGGACAAATACATACAGGAAGCATTTGATGCGCTACTCCGTGTGACAAGCTCATAGTGCTTACAATGAAAAAATACCTTAAAACAAATATGATTGGTAAACATTATGAGAATAATCATGGGAATAAATAAGCTTTGACAGATTTCTTGAAATGATGGTGACATGTTAGACAAAATGCAGGACAAACGGAATTGTGAAGGCACTTTTAACATTTTAAAAATGAGCATTTACAAAAAAAGGGGTAAAAACCCCAAAATATACTAGGCAGAAAAAAGGTGTCTTTAACATTTACAAATAATTTGCTTTGTACTTCAATGACAATGTAAAGAGCAAAAATCAGATAAATAAATAAGACATTTGGAGATGAGATATCATGGCTAAAATAAGTTTGAATCATTTGTTCATGCTTTTACTTTTATTCATAATTTTTCTCTTACATACTGACTGTTAAACCAGTCCAAATGATAGTTTGGGAAAATTGAGATAAAAAGTGATTCCATGAATTAGAAAGACATACCTTGTATCATTGTATGAGGATAAAGTTTAAAGAGAGGGCCTAACCCTACCAGAGATATAAAGCTGTCAAGTAGTTTGCATGAAAATGACATTTTTAACACATATTAAAGATCTTTTTATTGAAAATGTCACTTTCTGAGAAAATCTCTGAAATTATGGATAATCATCTGAAGGCAAAATTGTGAGCCTTCAATCTATAGACTTTTCATATCTGAATTGGCAATTTCGGATAACTAATTTAATAATGTCACATGGCATAATGGACCAATTGTATCTGGAGGAATCATTGACCAATAAAATACTGGAGGAATCTTGGCCGAAAATTCACGTATGGTATGGGACCAAGTGTATGAATTTTTGTTTTCCCATCAAACCTGCACATTTTTTGATTGGTGGGAAACAAAGGAAAAGTTCCCCCAGCATTTGATTGGTTGAAATACTGAAGAAATCACATTTGACTAAACTTGGTTTGAAAAGGTCTATAGACTTGTTATGAAGTAGTAACAACCAGTGAGGAGATGAATATAGTTAAATGAAAGCGTAAATTCTAAACTCCAAAATGGCGCAAACTAGAATTTTAAAAATACTGTGTGAAGCCCAACCTGAACAATGAATCATCCACATCTTCTATTCTGCAAGGAGAACCTGAGCCGGATGTAAGGCTGACTCCTGCATCAGAGCTTTGGGAAGAATTTCTGGAAAAGGACAGACCTGGGGGAGTTGGTGTGGCACTGATATCAGATAATGACAATTTCCGTTTGGGTGTGCTCCCAACACTGCAAAAAATACAAAAAAGGATATGAAGAAAATAATATGATTAGTTAAGCAAAACAAAATTTTTTTTTTTACTAACAAGTGATTTTTATGTCTCAGAATTAGATTACATGAGACCTAAAAAAAGGTTGTTTGTTTTCACTCCTCCGCCATCCCTAACTCAACGAAAAATAGGGACAGCATTTTTAATTTTTTTTTTTTCTTTCAAAATTCCCTACGTTTCATAAAAACCTACAAAGTGGTGTGGCAACCACTTTTGCCTGTTGCAGTTACTGCGTAGAATATGAAGCCCACAACCCACAAGAGCTTGAGAATTTTTCCTGCCTGTTTGTTACAAGTGTGTCAGACAAGGGAAAGAAAATCCTGAATCACACAAAAAAGCATGAGTGAGATAAAAAAAACTGAGCAAAATAAAAGCAACCAAAAATTTGAAAATGAAGTGAAGTGTTTTAATTCTGTTTTGTAAATGTTCTTGATGCTTTATCCTGAGGAAGCCAAAAAAAAAAAAAAATCCGCCCTCCCCTCCCTTACAATTTCCCACAAGAAAAAAACAAACAATTTTATTTTAGGCCTGATGTTGGATTGTTGTTACTAAATGTCATAAATAATTCATTGAAGAGATTAGTAACACCTACAGTAGAAACAAGAACATGTACAAATTTCAATAGTTCCATAAATCTCCAATTTCTTAAGTAATTCCATTAGTTTTCCATAGAATGCCACATTAGTTTGAAGAAAGGCAGCAGAGCTTGACATTTACATCTTTTAAACTTAGAAATACCATGTCAAACTCATAATAAATATTTAATTGCAAGGGGAAAATAAAACATATCAATGACTGAATTTCAAAGAAAAGACTTATTGACACTCAACAAGTATTTCAGAACATTGAAGACTGCACTACTAATTAGTACTGATAATCCAAAATCACATGTTTGCCAAACCACCACATACTGCAGTATGTGCAGTCTACAAAAAAAGAAAGAAAAGTAACTTCTCTTTAGATCACTAGAACTTTACAGATTCCAGGGTAATTAGATAATCCTTCTTAGGAGGTTTGGTTTGTTGATGTTTAATGGTACCGCGACAGTCAAAGTCAAATGTGTCAAGAGGGTGTTAATAAATCATGGTGTAAGATAACAGGTCCCAGTGACTCTCTTTAAAATAAAGTAAGATGAAAATAAAAGGTTTATAAAGTTAACTCATGGAATAAATTTTCATACAATGGAAGAAAAGCAGAAAATGAAAAAAATTAAATGGATGTGTATACTAAATGAAGCTAAAACCTTGGTTAATCATTTACTTTACTGTAAAAAAGGTTTTAAAGGTTATTTTGAAAGGAATAAAGAAGGGGAAGCTAAATGTGGTGGGAGAAGCTAAATGTGGTGGGAGAGGTTGTTGTTGCGGAGGAAGTTGATGATGTTTGAGGAAAACAACAATGTCTACAAACAGGGAGATGCCATTTTAGAAACCCAAATAAGCTTCAGAATTGAAAAACCGACAGCAAAAGAGGGCCAGCCTTCCCATTTATAAGCTTTGTAACCAAAGAAAATCAATAGATCATGAGATATAACTTCATGTGCAAGTAGATATATACTAGAAAATATACTAACATGAAATCTTAAAGAATTAGAACTTCAGGGATTAAGCAAATCCAATTTTTTTTTTCTTTCTTAAGAATGAAATTGGTGAAGAAAGCATTTAAAAATCTTATTCCATTAAAGGAGAAATTTAAGATAAGTTAAGTTTGGCATAATTTGTGTAAAACGACTGAAATCAGACTAGTTGTGACATCACAGCCTCAGAATCCTCAGTCGTAAGCTATTCTATCATATTTTATCCTGCAATATTGTGGCTTAAAAACCATTGGATATGTCAGGAAAGTAGTAAAACAGAATCTAGTACGGGTAATATTAAATTACAATTTTAAGAAAGTTTCAGGAAAAAATTTCAAATATTACAAAAAAAGGTACTAAAAAATAAATAATACATTAACAATTGTTAAGAATGTAGGATAAAAAAATAATTCAAATATTAAAAAAAAGTTAAACAAATATTCTTTAAAATACATTAACAATTGGTAAGAATGTGAGGATGAGGGTGCCAACCTTCCATAGTAGACTTACTACACCAGTCACTTCTACACAGACAAGACAGAGCTTTAAACTTGAATATTTCCTTACAGGAATAAGATTTTTGAATGCTTTTTCATCATCTTATTTCTCTTAAAAAGTTCTTTTTCATATAAGATAAAGTTGCATGACCACTAAACTAATCATTTAAAACAAAATATCAAAAGAAAATGTAACCTCCTAATGAACAATACTTATAAATGCAAAATAACTAAATATGAGAAATGAGTGACTTCATACTTCATAGAAGTCCATAAATACTCACCAGGATAATCCTGTCATTATGTTTGATAGTGCAGTCATCGGGGACTGCCCACTGCCACTTGGGACTGGTGAAAATGGAGAGTTGGCATGACCAAGGTTCAAAGTGAGGTTTCTTCTTCTGTCAGCCATGTCAAAGTTTAATTTTTATTGTGTTCTATTTTGTGTTAATTGAAATACAAACTCATTCAGATTTTTAGAAAAGTAAGAAAGGAGAATTTAAAGAAATGATCAAGACTTGTCAGGACATCTTCAATGGAGAGTCATTTATGTGACATCAGGAGTCAAGCATGGGAATTCTTCCAGAATTCCTCCAGAAATCACCTGTAAATTTGAAAAGAAAGTAAATTGAAATGCATCAATTGAAAAAAATTATTTAAAAAAAACTTCCAAGAATAAAGAAATAAAAAAACTTAAATGTTTAATTGCACAAAATCTTCCAGTTTTGATTAAATTGACAAACCTATAACAAGGAAACATCTCTACAGAATTGGCTTAGAACAAACACTTTTTCCACAATTTTGAAGGGTTGTAATATTTTATGCCTGCATACAGCATAGCCTGCACAAAATTACAACATCAGCATGAATTTTTAGTGTTTGACAAATTAAGTTTGTTCTTGATATCAAGGATAATAAATGTCAAACTTTGATGTATGTAAATCAGAAGTGTTTCAAAATCTCAAAGTGCAAAAATGAAAATATAATTTGTTCCTTCAGACTCTGCTTGTGACCATACCACGTCAAGCCACTTAGGCCCACCCAGTATGCATAGTTTGTTTCTCGAGGGTAAGATCTTAAGTTCTGGGCACATTTTGAAAAGTTGGAGCACAATTTTATGCAATTGGCACACAATTTGAAAGGTTCTAATCAAACAGTATTGTATTGAACAGTATTGTATTTTAGGCGCACATTTTCTAATTTTGGGCACACAATTTCGTCTTGAAATCCATCTTCTGTGCACATCATAGAAACTGTGCAAACTGGGTTTATGCTATGTTATCCATGTTGCATTTAAAGAACAAATAATATTATTATAATGAAGCAAAAATGCTATATTACCAAATAATGTTACATTTAAGAACAAGTATTATAATTAGAAGCAAAATGTTTTGTTAAAAATACCACAAACATCATATGGACATTGGGCAATATACCTTAGGATGATACTGGATACAGGTTGCAAATTCCAAGTTCCAGCTCTGTGTCTGTGTTGCACTAATTAATATAGGGCAGCTTCATGGTCAAACCTTAAAGGCCTTGAGCTCCAGAAATTGTGCAGATGGTTTTTAAAGCTATTGATGCTTGGTGCTGTAACGACAGTGTTGCTTAAGGAGTTCCAATGGCTAACTACTCGATGGTAAATAAGTTACGACGCAATTCTGTCTTGGCTCTAGGCAGAATGAGCTTGAATTGATGGCTGCGTGTAGCAGTGACAGAAGTGTGGAGATTGAGAATGGAGGATACTCTAGGATCATAGTAAACATCTAATATCTAAAAGACTTCAATCTTGTCACCTCTAAGTCTTCTGAAGGAAAGAGTAGGTAGCTTGAGTCTCTGCAAATGATCTTGGTAGGAGAGATTCTTTAATACATGAACAAACTTAATTGCACGTTGCATGAACATTCTCTACTGCAACTAAGTGCTTCTTTTTGAAAGGATGCCAGATAGTATAAGCAAACTAAAGGTGTGGTCTCACAGGTGATTTAAAAAGGATGATTGGATTATCTTCATCAATATAAGTGAATGTGTGTCGGATTAGGCTAAAAATGCTGTTGGCTTTTGTGACTTTGGAATTGATGTGACCATCAGAGGAGAGCTGAGAGTCAACCAATAACCTAGATCTTTAGCATCGCATACATGAGATAAGAACTGAATTGAATTACTACGATCATCCACCATGTGATAAGGAAACTGGTAACTTGAATTAATAGAGAGAACCTGGCACTGCTTAGGGTGGAATCTCAAGAGCCAAAGATCAGACCAAATTTGTAGTGCTCTCATCCTGTAGTAATTGATAGTCCATATTAGTATGAATATTTTGGTGTAATCTGCAAATAGGAGAACATTGGATCCCACATTCAGTGGCAGGTCATTTATATGATATATATATATATATATATATATATATATATATATATATATATATATATATATATATATATATATATATATATATATATATATATATATATATATACACACACACATATACATACATACATACATACATATATATATATATACACACACACATATACATACATACATACATATATATATATATATATACACACACACATATACATACATACATACATACATATATATATATATATACACACACATATACATACATACATACATATATATATATATATATATATATATATACACATACATACATGTACATACATACATACATACATACATACATATATATATATATAACAAAGAGTACTGGTTCTAAAACGCTCTAAAGCATTTACTCACTCTTTGCACATGGTTGGAGTCTTGGAAAGAAAGGACTTCAACCAGCCAATTAAGGGGTCTCGAAAACCATATCCATGGTTTTTTGTCAGTAGTCGCTTATGAGGGACTGTGTCAAAAGCTTTCTTGAAATCCATTAGGACATCAACTGGTAAGTTGCTGTCGGCAGCTGCTGACCAAGAATCCAAAGCATTCAGAAGTTGGAGAGTGGTTCAACGGCCTTTCATAATACCAAATTGTTGGTCGCAGATCAGATTATTATGTAAAAGATAATCCATTATTTGCTTATGAAGGATAGATTAAAAAAAGTTGCAAATTATATGAGCAAGACTCAAAGGTCTATAATTGTCCTGTTGTTGCGGATTACCCTTTTTGTAGATGGCAGAAATGTTAGCTAGTTTCCACATGTCAGGAACTTCCATTGAATGAAGTGACTTGTTGAATATAATGCTGATTGGCTTGGCTAGGACATGAGCTAACTCTTTAAGAACATGTTGGTGAAGATTATCAGGACCTTGTGATTTGCTAGCATCCAAAGAAAGAAACTTATCAAGTACGTCATCCTCTGTCACTTGAAAATATGCTAGGTTGAGGCTTGAAAAATTTGGAGCGGCTGTGTTCTTCTTTACAAAAACACTGGAAAAGAAGTCAGCCAATATGTTGGCCTTGTCCTGGACAAGGCTAAGATATTGAAAATAGTATGATAGTATGACCAATTTCAAATGCTGAACAAGTTCAATCACGTGATCCCTGAAAATTCAAAACAAAAACCATTTCATCTATTTTACAAATTGTAATAAGGCCATGGGAATGAAAGGTTTAGATTTGCGTCCATTTTTTAAAAGGTATGAGGCTTTTGCATTATTTATTTCTAGTATAAAGCTTCTTCCACGATGTAATAATTTACAATCTAGAGTCAAGAGTGGATGCATGCATCGGAGGTTTCGATGTGTTAATGCACTTGTCAATTGTGTGACTCACCTCTACACCCCTGGACAAGTTGAGTTATTGCACCAAAGTGGGTGAAACCAAAACATGTACATTGACGCACCCCTTAGTCACTTACAGGTGACTGACATATTTTAAGAAATGACTTATCCCAAATCACTCATCTCTGTACAAAGTCAATGGGTCTCAAGTATATTGACTCACCCCAGTCACTCTGATGACTGACAATTTGGTTCAATGACGCACATGTAAGTCACTTTTTTTATGTATCAATGACTCATCTTTGACTGACATTGTCAGGGGTAGTAGGAGTGAGTCATACAACTGACAGTGCATTATGCACCTGTCAGGTGTCATTTGTACAAAAATGTCAGTCACCTAAATGACTGAGGGGTGCATCAATGTACATGTTTTGACCACCCACTTTGGTGCAATGACTCACCTTGTCCGGGTGTTGAGGTGAGTCACACAATTGAAAAGTGCATAAGATCGAAGTTAAGTGTTTGCTGCAACTGCATGCGGTACTAACTTAGGATGTTAATTCACCTACTATACTATTTGGCTATGTAAATAATGCGTAATTATACCATTTTACAGCTGTTTGATGATCTGGATCTTGAATTTTTGTAACACTGATAGAGAGCTGTTTTTTTCTTCATTCTAATGAATTTTTTTTAAAATAATGAAAAAACATGTATGCAAATAAAATCTTTAGACCTATACTGGAAAAATATATGCCTAAAGATCAATAACACCAAAAGTCAATGGAATCAAACACTTATAAAAAATATTAAAAAAACTTTCCACAGGTGTTCCTAGCGTTATGGCAGGTAGGTCACGCCAAACCATGACTTTCGAACGTATATAAAAATTCTTTTTTTTTTGACCACTTTATCGAATCTCCACTCGAATCTTAATTATATCTTTTTACTCAACTCTCATTTTCCGGAGACTCCCTTCTTCGATTATAAGCCACAGTATTTTTTTTGTTTTTGATAAGATGTACAAATGATGAATTTTCTACCCCATTACACTACAGTCATAACAGTGTAAATGCCCAACAATTTGCTGCAAACCAAAAAAGGTTGCGATGATGTCAGGACTTCGCGGCAGGTGACCTACCTTAATATATCATATGTAATGAGTATATAGGTTGCCATAACGCTAAGAACACCTGTGGCGTAAGCTAGCCTCAGTCAGTCAGTGCATTTTTTTAAGCAAAACTTGGTGAGATTTAATGTTAGGCCTAATTTAAGTAGGCCCTAAAACTTTTAAAGTTTAAAAAAAAAATCTTCACAGATACAGTAATTTAGTAAATATGACTTAAAAATTACTGTTTATAACTTCTTTACTTTATTTTAACAAGATTCTTATCAATGATTTTTGAATCTGACACTGAGTAAAGTTATGTTAGGCCTCATTCTTCATTGAGTTAAGGCCATAGCGTTAGGGCCTAGGCCTATGCACAGGTGTTCCTAGCGTTATCTGTTATGGAAACTACATTAAATTATAAAGGTCTGTAGGCCTAGTAGTAGTAGTAGGCTAGTACTATATTAGCTTTAGGCCCGGGGTCAAAATCTTACAAAACTTAAGCTAACATTACATCACAAAACAATATATACAGGTAAAAAGAATAACTGAACGTACCTTAACATGAATCTCAAACACCTTAGCAAATTAAAACCGAGTGCTGAAACTGGTTCACTCTCATTTGCTTTGTTTCTGTTTCAATCAAAGTTATCGTGCCTTTGTTTTGCCGCCTGTGATTTGAAAGATAACATATGAAATACAAAAGTCAAAGGTCATTTAAAAACAGCTGCAAAGTTATATCTCTAATTTCATTACCTGTAAAATGTATAATAATTTTTTTAAAAGTTAATAATAATAAATTAAAATTATTATTATCACGTTAAAATTTATAAATTTTAGTCTTTAGTTGACATAAAAAGATTTTTAATTAATTTAAAAAATAACTTTTAAATAGATATTTTATGATTAAGCCCCGCCTTTTTTTCGATCCTGCTATGTTGCAATCAGCTGGTTTTGTTTACTGTACAACTACAAGCATGAAAATTTCGCGCGAAATTTGATAAAGACCCCGTACGTACCCCAACTGCCAACGCTCGATATCGACAGACTGATTGTGTGCTGTGCTTTCTCCAACCTTGACCATCACTGAACCATTTTCCCTCAAAAGGAAGTTTTTCCCTATAAAGAATCAGATTTTATGTGTTAAAATGTTGGGAATAAAAACATTAGGTGAGTCTCACAAGGATAATTTAAGAGCAAAAACCAGTGTCAAAAGTATGCCAAGCGATCGAACAAGTCACCAATCTCGCAACACAATTGATGACCAAAACGGAGACCGGGAAAACTGTTATTTGAAAGAAAGACGTGATTTCAAACAAAACAGATATGGAGATCGTCGCAATAAGGACCAAGACAAAGGAGAAAGAGATTTAAAGTTTGATAATAAAAGGTATGTAACTTAAATTTCTTTCAAATTTTGTAGTGTAAAATTTGTCCTAACGTTAGGCCCTAACTTAGTTGCTCGTAACGTTACACAGTAAGGTTAGGCCTAACGTTACATCGCATTTCGCATCATGTAATATATGATGAATTGATAAACGTTACTCGTTAGGCAATACTATTAAAATTAGTTTTAAGTCTTGCCAGTACTGTTAATTGACATAGACTACTGTGCTACATTAAACTAGGCTACAACTGTAGGCTACATTCTATCTGAGAACCAAACATAATGTTAAACAAGTTTTGATTTAAATAATGCTGAATTCGAGTAACTAAATAATAGGAAGTGAAATAAAATGTAACATAAGGACTTGCGTAACTTTGTTAGCCCACTACCTTCACATTAGTATATTAAAGATTGAGAGTTAGTTCAGTCGGCCATCGGCTGAGCGTACAACTGAAACTGAAATGATGGAGCGTGGAGTTTGCAGGTTTGAGTCTGGCAACAATTCATGCTGTTTTCTAGTATAGATATGTGATGTCAAGCACAGAGGTATTCTTCTGTATCACACCTTCCCCATCCAGGCTTTAAGAAAAGTATTTTGGGTGGCGCTAAGTAACGTCCAGCAGATGAGGAAATTTAGTCCCGTTCCCGATTCCAAGGTTCCTCACTCTCTGATTTCTTCTTCAAAAGGTGCAGGGTGAAAACCTGATGCACAGTTTATTGGCTACTGACCTGGTCAAAATCCATATTCATCCAGGGTGATTTCGTGTTCCTCTGCAGGAATCATTTTCAAGTTTAAAGGAGCCTAGGCAGAGGATCCAGAAAAGAAGAAGAACTGCCTGATAATAATGCTAAAGAATCAATTAAATCATGTACAGTCTACACATGAAACCCATGGCAGGACAGGCAGGTCATCTACTGCAGTGGTGTAGCTAAAGGGGACTTTGTCCCAAAAATCTCTTGAGGAATTTTTTGCTCAATATATGCAACAATTTGCTAAAAATCTTGTAATTTTTGCTAAATATATTTGACATTTTTCTAAAAATAAATTGCCTTTTCCCTCAAAAATTTCTGAAGTTTTTCTCAAAATAACCAACTTTTTGCTCAAAATATCCAACTTTTTTTCTCTAAATAACCAATTTTCCCCCCAGTCTTTTCTTGCTCAATATATTTGACATTTTCCTCAAAATCTCCTAATTTTTTGTTTAATATATCCAACATTTTCCTCTGAATTTAAAAACAAATTCTGAAGTATATTTTGCTCAAAATATCTTATTTTTTTCCTGAAAATATCCCAAGTTTTTCCTCTAAATTTCTGAATCATTTGCTCGGAACATCTGAATTTTTGCTAATAATTTTCTTAAGTTCTCCCTTTAAAAAATATCTGACTTTTCCCTCAAAATTTCCTAAAATATTTGATTGGGTAGGAAGGGGAGGGGTGGTAGCTTGGATTTGGAAATTTTGTATGTAGTACAGTAGCCTAAAGTTAGGCTTATGATCATAGAATATAAAGACTATAAAATATAGGCCTAATAATAAGCTTGGGCATTATATCAATATTTTGATATGTTAGTGGTCATATGTTAGTGATATAATAATGGTTCAAGGGTCATATTGGTATATCGTAGTGCTTCAAGGGTCATATCGATATTATATTATGTTCATCAATGGTAATATGCAATACATGGACTACTAAACAGGTAAACATGACTATCAAACATCCAAGTATTTTTCAGTAAACATCCACAAAAAGTTAATTATTTTTGTTCATTTTAAATTTACAGACAGTCAGTTATGATAAAAATTAATTTCTTTGTTTTGTAGGAAATCATCAAATTTCAGAGGGAGAACAGACCGCTATGAGAATGTAGGAAATAGAAATAGACATAGAGAAACATATGACAGGTAAAGTAGCTCTTCACAAGTAATTTAATTTTATTTCATGTGAATGTTGATACTGATGATGTTTATTTATATATACTGTATATATATATATATTTTTATATATATGTATATATTTATATATACTGTATTATATATATATATATATTTTTATATATATATATATGTATATATATATATATATATATATTTATTTATATATATATATATATATATATATATATATACTGTATATATATTTTTATATCTATATATATATATATATTTATATATATATATATACTGAATATATTTATATATATATATATATATATATTTATTTATATATATATATATATATATATATATATATATATATATATATATATATATATATATATATATATATATATATATATATATATATATATATATATATATATATATATATATATATATATATATATATATATATATATATATATATATATATATATATATATATATATATATATATATATATATATATATATATATATATATATATATATATATATATATATATATATATATATATATATACTATATATATACATATATATATATACAGAAAGACAGACAGACATACATCATTCAAAACACATTAACATTTTAAAACTTGATTGATGGGGCATTTACTGCATTTAAACTGTTCCAAGCATTGATAATCCAAAAAGCAAAAGTAGATATGTGTTGTGTTGTCCTGCATTTATTTGTTTAGTTTCCGAGTGTGACTTCTTGTCCTGGAATCTTGCTCATTTCTGATCCATCTATACTGCAGTGAAGGTATGCCAATAATTCTTAAATGGTCACAATATAGAAGATCTTGAAAAAAGAATCAACTTATTTGCTCTTTTCTGTATTTTTCAATTTTCAGGCATCTTGCTTCTTATATAAATTCCAAACTGGCATCAATATTTTAAAACTGGTCTTACTAAAGCTTTGAAAATAACTCAGAACTTATCCACATCCATACGCTAAAAATATTTCTTATAAAGGCCGATGAATCTATTTGCTTTAGATGAAATATTGGCAATATGCTTTGAAAATAAAGTTGGCAATATGCTTTGAAAAGAAAGATTATTTTGAAATGTCACTCCAAGATTACACTCTCAGAAACAGCCATTAAGTTAAAATAAACTCCATCATATTACATGTGATAATTTATACATGGATTGTTCCTTTCAAGATGCATCACTTTACATTTTGTAGAATTAAACTGCAATTGTCAATGTCAGTTTGTGATGGTAAATAGTCTTTGAAGCAAGAAATACTTGATTATCAGCAAATAATCTGGTGTGACAGTTGACATAATCAGGCATGTCATCAATAAATACAAGAAAAAGAATGGGACCAAATACACTACCCTGGAGTATGCCACTAATAATAATGGACATCAACAAACCAAACCATTAATGGACACTCAGCTTTCTGTTTGTCAAAAACTTTTTAATCCTAGCAAGTATCTTGCTCCTGACTTCAATGGAGTTAATCTTGAGAAGTAATAGGCTTTTTTAAAGTCTTAATATCACAACAACCTCCTTCATGCAACACTGATCTGTCAATCAAGCATATCCTCTTAACCTGTCCCATATACCTCAACTCCAAATCACACCTCTCCCCCTCCACCTCAATTTCCAATCTTTTCAAGAACAATCCTACCTCCAACTTCCATCACCTTTCTCTGCAACAGCATTTTAATCCACCTCATCGAAACCTTCCTTTCCTTCCCTTCTGTCTCTGCCTTACCTTCATTTTATTACCTTAACGATTCACCTTTTCTTCCTCCCTCTATCCCACATCTCTTTCCTCTCTGTCCTAGCTCAAACACCTAGTTTTTAACACCCTCTTGGCACATTTGACTATCTGTCGCAGTGCTGTTAAACATCAACAAACCAAACCTTCATTGAGAATAGAAGAAATAACATGAATCATATCAGGTAGTTGCAGGTTACAGGAACGATCAGCTCTAAAGCCGAATTGCTTATTACTCACACAGAATGTTATATGATGTAAGAAAAGTGTTTAGTGCATCAAAATTACAACTAATAGGTCGGTAGTTTCCTGGATCGTTTTTTCAACCTTTTTTGAAGATTGGTCAAATATTGGCATTTTTCCAGTCTTGTGGCATCCAGAGACTTTTTAAAAATGATAGCTAGGGACTTAGCAATACTACCTGCAAGCCTTTTGAGGAGTGATGGATAAATATTATTAGGACCACAAGCTTTCCCTTCTTTCAGTTTACTTAACTTATCTGCAACCATGTCTAATTATTTCCAGATTAAGAAAAGTATGATTCAAGTTACATTAAGCAACAAGTACTGGTAAAGTGTGGAGATTTTCCTTGTTGCATCAAAAAATACTTGTTAAGAACTGACGCTTTATCACTGTTTGACGTACAGTACACATTTGATCTCTATCTTTCAGATCTGCAACAGTATCTTTCGTGTTCAATTTATTTCTAAAATATTTCCTCAAAGATTTAGAGTCAGATGCAACATTATTGACAAGATCTTTTCAAACTTACAGTATACTTTGCCTGCCTAATACAGTTACTGTAAAGTATTATTTCAAATATATACTTGTACAGTGTAATTTTACTCTTCTTTGAGATTGCAGTGATATGCAGAAATATGCAGTGTACAGTAATAACCAGGGTTTAATGTCAAGCAGATCCCTGATTCTATTATGTCATCATAAAATTACCATTTGTTTAATGGATATACTTATTAAATGAGAATTATTTGATTCTCATTATTTATGGGTATCTTATTGTTGTGGGGCTATGTAGCACATTAGTCGGTATTAGGACCCTTTAGTAATCAGCACTCTGTAAGAGATTTTGGACTTAAATCTTATTTAGCATATAAAACTTTGTAAAGGATTTATGAAGCCAGCTCGTTTTTTTTTTTGACATGAAAAGGCTTATAAGTCTAAAAACCAACTATCACAATTTTATCGAAAACATTTTTTTCTGCATGTCAAATTTACTTGCTAAGATATCAAACAATCAAATGTTTAATCAAAAGGCCACCATTTTATTTGAATTAATTATTTGATGATGTCGTATACAGTGCATTGTCCTAGTTTAAAATCCATTGTTATCTTTTTGGTAATCCATTGTGATACTTTTTGGTAAGTTGTTAAGTAACCTACTATTTTTCATTTAAATTTTTTTAGTTAATAATGCAAGAAATTATTAATATGTACAGTGAAAGCAATTTATAATAAAGTTAAAAACTTTGCAGCTTTTTTTTTTAATCGATATCTGCTATCTGGTGAAGGAATTGGTTCTCTAGATATGATGTCATTTAATCCTACTTTACATGTAGTGTGAAATCCAATCTTGTATTTAAAACATTGTAAAATTGTTCAATATTGACTGCATATAAATTACCATATCTATGTAGATTTACATTGTGTGTAGGTTTATTTGTAATATTTTTTAACCTTAACGTTTAGTGGACATAATATCTACTTGGTTATTTGTGGGTATTTACATACACATACTAATTTTGGATGAAATTCTTCTAATATTTCAGAGGTCAAACTGAGAATGTTGAACACAGACCCCCAAGAAGCCGCCCCTCGAGCTCCTCTTCAACCGGGAGTTCTGATTGGGTCACCAAAATGGAAGAGGACGAAGTGAGGAGGAAGGTTGTTCTTCTTGATCTGAAGAGATACAAAGATTACGTGAAGAAGTTTGAGAAGGAGAAAGAGAACACAGAAGGAGAAAACAGGTACTGCAGTAAATTTGAGAAATATCAAGTATTAAAAGTATATCAAAAGGCAGTACTGAATCGTTGAAAGCAATGTGAATGAAGGGGGACTCTCTATTGGGTTGTATTGCCCTGGAGGATTAATGATTGCTGTCCTGTGGGTGTAAGGCGACGATGTCACATATCATAAAACGTTTATTATTAAGCCCTCTATAAGTTTATAGTTCTACTGAATAACATTCACATAGAAAATTTTATTTTGGAAAGATTGATATAACAGCATAAGTTACATAACATGCACTTTTAATTGATTTAAATTTGCTAAACAAATAAGCCTTAAGTTCATTAGATGAAGCCAGAATTGAATATTTGGTATGATTTGGTACAATTAACAGACAATGTATACAGGGTTGGAAAAATACAAAAAAGTCACTCGCCAATTATTAATACAACTTTGGTAATAATTTACATGAATCTTAGTATTTCCACTAGCCAAGTATTTTCAACTCCTCACTAACACGCTCAACTGAAATTTGAAAGTTTCGCGCTACTAGTTAGTATGCCTCTGTAATGCCCTTTTCCTACACATACTAGGTAGTGTTTTGGACAATTCAAGTTGACGGCTAATGGCCAAATTTTGATTTATATTTTATATTATAATGGAAATACCACTTTTTTGAAGTGTGTGTTGGCATTTTTAGAAGATAACTTACCCAAAATGAAACGATTTGTTTTGAATATCAAAACAAGCTTTTTACTCGCCATGGCTTAATAAAGTGTGGCGAGTACCAACAGTATATTATAATATTTCTACTTGCCACAATTTTTTTTTTTTGGTTCGCCTATTTGCGAAGACGCAAGTGGTTTTCCAACCCTGAATGTTTTATACTTTAAGCATGAAATGAGTATTACTGTATTTCATCAAATTTCTCATGATTATATGAACGTTAAATTATTGGTAGAGCAGTCTTTTAAGGTTCATGGACGGGTAGAGACAACATAAGCTAAACTGGTTGAAATGTATCAAAAAAGATATATAAGTAGTGAAAAATTCATGTCAAAATTGGTTAGAAATTGACCATATACAGTAAAAGCTTTTTGAATTTCCAGGTCTTTATATGCACTGCCTCAGGATTAGCCACACCCACCTCACTCATCCCCACTTCCTTAGCGGCTCCTCCCACCCCTCGGCAATAAATGTCACTGTCCCCTCACTGTCTATCATGTTCTCATTGACTTCCCCCTGTATAAGAGCTTCCTTCATTCTTTATATTTCCATTGCTGAGCTCTTCCGCAAATTTTTTTACTTCACATCGTAAATTTGGAGCAATTTTGGTGTATCTCCGAAAATTACGGTACTAAACGTGTGTAAACGATACACGCTCGCTTTTTTTTTGCTGTGTACACGTTTACTAAAATCCCTAAACGTTCACAGCTCCACTCATCAAACAAACAAACAAACTTAATATGCAAATTTGTGATGTATGATTGGGGAGACTCCTATTTTCTGTTGTAAATTCATTGTTTCAATTCTATGCGGCAACATTTTGAAGGGGGATAGTTGCTTCAAGGAAAGGCTTTTGAGATATCAGATATACCCCTAACATGATGAAAATCTGTTGCAATGGATTTTCAGTCCAAAATTCTCAAAGCCTACAAGGTTGAACAAAAACATCACTTGAAATCACTCATCAATAAACAAACAAAACCTTCTCTGTTAAATACCATCCTATTTGTAAATTATTACTTCAAGCCAGACACATTGGAGCACAGTGGCCTAGTGGTTAAGGCGTCGGGCTCTGGTGTGGAAGGTACTGGGTTCGATTCCCGGCCAGGCCAGTGTGTTGTGTCCTTAAGCAAGACACTTTATCTTCATTGCTTCAGTCCACCCAGCTGTAATGGGTACCTGTGAGGGCAGTGACAGTTCTATGTGTTTGGAGCCCGGCGCCTGTATATGGCTGCTGATAAAACGGGCTTGTGACTCCCCAGGGAGTGAGAAAGTTTTTAGGAGAGTTAAGGCCCAGTGACCAGGGTAATAATTGTAAAGCGCTTTGAGACCAGTCTAGGACAGTATAAAGCGCTATATAAGCATTACGATTACGATTATTGACCGCAGGGAAATACTTTTGTCCTTATGTGAAAGTCATTGCAGCTGCAGTGACATCTGTTTACTATCAATGTCAGATTATGACGATGGAGAGTGAGGTAAAGTGTGTGAAAATCTCTGGTGTAATTGCTTGTGCTGCATTGTGGTTTCTGTTGTGAGCAATATAGAGCCCAACAGATTTGAGATTTTTTCAGGGCTTAAGACAAAAATGTATTGCGAGGTTTAGACTTAATGAATCAATTGTGGCAATTATCATGATTTAGAAAATTTGTAACGTAAGCAAATATAATGATGTATGAAAGTGAAGACAGCTCATTTAATCTATTTTAGGCCCTCTCATTCTTTTTGCACCTTTAACTTGTTCCATTTAAGTGAAAACCTGCAGTATCATGTCCATAACAGAATAAACTTGAACTGCAACAGCGCTCAGTTCAGTTTAATTGTTTTTAATCTTTACAGAAACAAACCAAAAATGGAGACAGATGAAACTGTGTTAGTTCGAAGACAAAAGCAAATTGACTACGGAAAGAACACTGAAGCGTATGACAACTACACTCTGATGGTACCCGTGTAAGTGAATTTCATATAACCTCGCTCCCCACAACTCAATAGCCGAGCTCTTCGAGAAAAACCCTCCAAATAATTTTGTTCGGAGGAATTAGGGAGGTCATGTGGGACAAGGTGAAACTGTTTGTAGGGCAGGGTGCAGTGGGATGTTGGTCAGATGTGTTGGCATGTTGGTCAGGATGTGTTGGCATGTTTGTCAGGATGTGTTGGCATGTTGGTCAGGATGTGTTGGCATGTTGGTCAGGATGTGTTGGCATGTTAGGCAGGGTGGATTGGCATGTGGAACAGGGTGGGTTGGCATGTGGAACAGGGTGGGTTGGCATGTGGAACAGGGTGGGTTGGCATGTGGAACAGGGTGGGTCGACATGTGGGACAGGATGGGTTGGCATGTGGAACAGGGTGGGTCGACATGTGGGACAGGATGGATTGGCATGTGGTGGGGTGTCATCTGGGTTTCAGTTGTGATGGCATGTGGGTCATGCAAGTAGTGGAATGACATACAATATCTAGTTTTCAGGTGTGATTGCATGGAGTATAGATGTGGGATGACAACAGTTCTAGTTTTTACTCAAACTTTTTTCAGGTGGTAAATTATAATTATCCTTCCTAGATTCTGTTTGACTACTTTCCTGACATATCCAATTGTTTTTAAGACACAAATCCACACGACAAAATATAATAGAATACTATGATATAATAGAAGAGACTTTCAGGAATTTGAGGTTATGATGTCACAAGTAGTCTAATTTCAGTCATTTCTAATCAAATAATACCAAACTCTATAAACTTGATTTCTTCACCATTTTGTTTCTTTTGAAGTCCTCGTTCATATAAGATGAACTTGCTTGACCACTGAACTAAATGGTCCAGCGAAGATCTGTGATTTACCATTTGAAAAATATTGAGAGCAAGAAAATATGTTTAATTTTGAAACAAAAGATATATTCAATTTTCAGTTAAATGTATTAATTGGTAATAAAATGAGGATTTAAAGTCATTCTTCTGTGGCAGACTTGATATACCGCAGATAATACTTCTAATCATTTTCATACAAACTTTTTGTTCTGATGGACAGGAATGGTAGGGCTAAGTACTACTTTCATGCACTTAATACAGTACTTATGCGGAGCTGGAAAAAATCCATGGTTCTGGTGGTTTTAACCAAAATGGGGATCAAAGTTTACGGCTAACGGCCAAATTTTGATTTATATTTTGGATTTTAATGGAAATGCCACTTTTTTTTGTGTATGTGGAGGTCAGGGGGCATTTTTTGATGAAAAAAAAAACAAGACTATTGTAGGTTAAGTATTTTAACTGAAATGACACAATTTATTATAAATATCAAAAATGAGATTTTTACTCGCCATGGTTTAATTAGGTGTGGCGAATACCACAGTATATTAAAATATTTCTATTTCTGGTTATACCTTACCTTCCATGCTATAAATATGCAATCTGGTCACATGACCTGATTTTAACGCACTTCTTACTGATCTAAAAACGTAGTTACCAGCCCAGTCCTGACCTCCATATTACCTCTACTAACCCTCACTGTTTTCACAACATCGCTGGAACTGGTCAAATTTTCTTTTATAAATTTAACCTTTTTCTAACAATTTTCTCCCTTGCAGCTTCTACCAGGCAGGTTTTTATGCTGCTCTTTCTTATCCGGTTCGCCTTTTCAAGTCTTCTGAGGTAAGACGAGGTAGCGATGGGTCCGGGATTTCTTCAATCCGACTTACAGGACTTTCCCGTGTAGCCTACACTTAGGATAGAGTGTTTTTGTCTCCATCTGTACAAAGCGGGTGGCTAGATCGAGAGAGTCCCACTCTTGCAGCGGGTGTTTTTAGGCCCTAGAGCACCTAGTGTGCCTGTCTAGTGGACCTCTTGGCCCTGGGTTTAAGTGTTTTTCACCCTCGGCCCCACCCTTCCACGAGGAGAGCCTAGCATTATACTATGCATTTTATTATCATGTTAGGATATCTTCAGTACAGGTTCTTGTATGCATTAGGCCAATTTCTTCAATCGATGTTGGGGCATGCCTATTGGGTCGACGTCACCACAGGGTGTTCAAGGAGTTGGCTTCTTACAGCTCCAAGGAGCTACAGTTGTTACAAGAGAGCCTATATTTTATTTAACCTTACCAGTGCATATCGTGTTTTCGTTTTTCTCGCATATAATCAAGACAAGTTTTTAATTTTCAAGCTTTAATTTTGGGGCATGGAGAGACCTTGAGGGGGTCTCTCCGACGTCCTCTTTACAGGAGATCTAATCTTTTTTTTTTATCTTCACAGATGCCAAGTTACTCAGTGGTTCGTGTTTTCCATGCTACCCCTACGCTATTTAAAAATTTAAGTTCGGTGCATTTTCTCAGATTTTCAACATTTTTCAGATATAAATTTTTCTGATAAAATTTTTGGATGTACTAAATTGCTGTGGCTTGCCTCTCTATATTTGACGACGGGTCGTAGGTACATCCCCCGTAGGGGCGTGTAAGTGTATATGTATGCATTCATATATATAATTTTAACTTTTCAGATAAACGCCAAGATGCGACATAAATCAATTAGTCTCAGATTTTCTACTTATGCGAGGGCCACTTTCTCGATAGGTTACTGAGTCGTGGAGGCCTGTGTTTGTAGTTTATTTTGTTAACTTTTTCCTGATTAACCCCCTAGAGGCCTCTGACTCGATAGATTACTGAGTCGGAAGGGCCACGGGTGCGGTCTATCAGGTGTAAGTTACCTGAGTCTATATTAATAAGCTAAGTGGCGTCCTAGACGTCACTTAGAATAAACCACTATAAAGAAGCGCCCCCTTCTCTATAAGATTACTGAGTTGTGGGAGGCACGTATTTTTAGTGGGTAAACATTTCGTACACCGCTGTGGTCCACGGTTCCGCGATAGGTACCGGTAGAGCTATGTAAAGGCGGCGCCCAAAGCGGTTATACGTGAGTCACAAGTGATTTCACGGGTCCTTTCTGGTCTGTACAGCTCCGGGATCGGATCCGTACGGTTCCATGGCCCGTGTGTTCACGGCTCTGTATGGGACCGTGACGGGTCCATTGGACGGGTGCACACGGAGCCGAGTCCATACGGCTCCATAGTTTTGTAACGGGATAACGTACACCATATGATTAACCCGGATATACACCCACTAGCTACGAAGTTACGTGGTCAGGTGACAAGTGATAATCTTCGCAAGAAGTATAGCACCACGAGAGCTATTTTCTTCTTGGTTCCGTAGCCATTAGCTATGCAGTTCCACGGCCGTGTGAACGCCATAAATAAGATTGTCCACGTTGAACGTTACAGTTCCGCAATTATTTTCACCAGTATCATGGACACGGAGGACAGGTCCCAGAGTGTCGGTGCGTTACGCATCCAAGATGTCTCGCGATGCATAGCATGTAAACGCTTCTTTAAATTACGCTCCGCTGACATCCATCTCACGTTTCGGCGTGTAGATTATGCTGCGAGTCCCGCCCTTGTACTCTATGCAGCGACTGGGATCAAGCGGCACGGTGGGAGCACAGACTCCACTGCTACCGGCACTTTAAAAAGCGACTGAGAGAATGGAGAAGCGACGGTCAGATAGGCTGTCTTCGTCTTCACCCCCCCCTCCCCACCGCCACCCAGGCTTAATCCGCAGCCCCCTCCCACCCGGGAGGCGGAGCCACCACCCACTCTCAGCAAGCCACCCGACGACGGGCCCCCGCAGCTGAGTACACTAACACATACCCAAGTGGTGCCAAACACTGTAACAGAGCCCAACCCTCCCCTCCCAGGTGAGGTCTCCTGAACGAGGCAAACCCCGGAGGAGAGACAAGGAATGGGATAGAGCATATAAGGGGGAATAGAGTCGACGTCACCAGTCCTCTTCCTCCCCTGAACCCAGGCGGAGGCGAAGGAAGGGACACAGGGAAAACCCCCTCGAGGACCCCACCTTCCAGGACACTCAAGAAAACACTTGAGACTTTGGTGTCCCAGGCGCTGGAACGGATGCTACCACTTCCTGCACCTCGCCCCCCAGCAGCTTTCACTGCATGGCATCCCCCCGACCCTGAGGTCTCGGAGGAGGATAGTCGATTTTTTGGATGATATGGACCCTCCGGTGGAGACTCCGAACACGCCCATGACAAGGGAGCACCCCTCTGAACGGGGATTCCTCCCGCTGCCCGCTTCAAGCTGTCCCCAGTGCTGCATCAACGATGCAGACCGCACTAGATAAGACCCCGGTATCCTACCAGATACCAGACAAGGTCCTCTTCCTGCCACCCCCCCAGTGGCCCCCTTTTACAAAGGGAGCAGGTTGCCCAGCTTATTGACTTCCTAGAACGGGAAATCAAGCTGGATATTGCAGAAGCACCTCTCGTAGAGGCTGGCTTACCGTAGACAGCTCAGCTCTGAGGGATACTAAGCCAACGGCTAGACAATTTCCCATTGATGCCTCCCTGGTGACCAGGATTCGGCATTGGGCCAGGACTCGGGACAGGGACTGGACAGCCTACAACAAAGAAATTGACAAGGCCACGCGTGTCCAACCAGCTGCCTATCAGGCGCTCATAAACACCCCCCTTGATCCCAGAAGGAGTGTGGCAACTCCTCCGTTAGCCGGCGAGCGGCACCGCAGCAGTGTCCAGCTCCGTGGCCAGGGCTAAGAAATTTCTTAACACTGCGGTCCAGTAGAGGGAAGATTCCCTAACAGCTGTTGACTGGGCCGTACGGTGAGGTTTTAAATACCAAGCCCTTGCCGTATGGGTGACAGAGGGCTTAGACTCGGCGTTGCGTAGGCATCTACCAGCCGACGTCCTTACAAAGACCGCACCTTTGTTAACCAGACTCTTGGATTTGCTCGATGCGACAGTTGACCAACTTGCCTGAGCCTCCGCAAAGGTAGCCCAGGAGAGGCGCGAGAATGTTCTCCCCTCTCCTTGGACTCCCTGATGCCACTCAGACGGACCTTCGGCACTTACCAACAGAAGGCCCAGACCTATTCCAAGATGTTCTGTTGCACCAGGCTGGCCGCCAGGACGATCTTCGGAAGACTCAGAAGCTGTTAGCGAAGATGAAGTCTTTTTCTTCTCTTCCCGCACATCGCCCTTCTGCCCCCGTACAGGGCCGGGGTGCGTCTAACCAGGGACAGGTCCATCGTCATCATAACGCAGTAACCGGACCCTATACAGCTTCTGCACGCAGAGCAGGTACCTCCTCCCGAGGGAGGGGGAAGGGCAAGGGACAGTGTTTTTGACCCGAAAGCCCTGTTGACGGGTGTTTCAGTGGGGGAGGGGGTGTTTGGGGAAATTTTCGGTGGCATGGGAGAGAGTCACCACAGACAAATGGGTGCTACGAACCATTCAGCAGGGTTACCGTCTAGAGTTCACGATTCCCCCGCCCCAAAGAGGTCTTTCGCCCCACCCCCACGCCTTACCTGAGCGAACAGGCAGAGTTGTTGAGGACAGAAATTGGGGAGCTGCTGGCGAAAAGTGCCATTACCCCCATTTTGAATCCTCCTAGGAACCTCGTAATGTCCACGTTTTTCCTGGCCCCCAAGAAGGGGACAAGTGGCGCCCGATAATCAATCTTGAGACCACTCGTCCGTTGAAGTTCAAGATGGAGACTCTTCACTCCATCCTCCCTCAGTTGACAAGGGGCCTGTGGGCCACCTCTGTCGACCTTGCAGACGCATATCTCCATGTGCCGATGCTCAAGGAACACAGGCGTTTTCTGTCCTTCCAATTCGAGGAAGTTACGTACACATTCAGGGCATTACCCTTAGAGCTATCGACTGCCCCCAGGGTCTTTACCTGGATAACGAGAGTTCTAGCGGTCTTCCCAGGAAAGCAAGGCATCAGAATCTTTATGTACCTAGATGACTGGTGGATCGTCGCAGTAGATGTGGCCACCATTGCGGAACACACGAACGTAGTCATAAGAGTGGCACAGGACTTAGGGTGGGTGATCAACCTCGCCAAGTCCAATCTAGTTCCTTCTCAGACTCGCACTTTTCTTGGAGCAGTCCTGGATTTTACTCAAGGTCGTATACGACCGACGGAGGAGCGGATCCTAGCCATGAGGGCGGGAGCCGATGTCCTTTTCTCGCCTCCGGCTTCGCCGGCAAAAGCTTGACTGGTATTCTTAGGAAACCTAGCCAGCCTAGAAGATGTAGTTTCCATGTGCAAGTTTTACAAGCGGGATCTACAATTTCATCTACTGGATCATTTCATACTATCCAGCAGAGACCTGTGTCCTTGTCCCCCATACGCAGGCGGTGGTCCCTCACATTTGGTGTTGGTGCGTCCACTCTCACCTGTCACAGGGAGCGATTTTTCTACCCGTCAGACCTTCAGTGTCAGTGGTGACCAATGCGTCTTTGACGAAGTGGGAGCGCATTTAGCGTGGTTCCAAGTCGTGGGATTTTGGATGGACACTTCGTGCGGTCAGCACATCAATCTGTTGGAACTAGAGGCAGTACGCAGCGCTCTTGTTCATTTCCTACCATGGGTACGGAACAGGACTGTTCTCATACCACCGACAAGACCACGGTAGTGGCATTTATCAACAGGCAAGGAGAACATATCGCGGATCTGTTATCCCGCCTCCAAGGAGCCCCCACAGAATGGGCCCTCCTCCCGCGGGTGGCTGGGGCGATCTGCTTGATCTTCGGTCTCCCAGACGTAGATCTGTTTGCGTCCATGGACAACCACAAGCTACCAATTTTTTGAGATCTGACACGTGACCTGAGGGTCTGGAAAGCCGATGCATTCACGATCAGGTGGACCCACTTCGTGGGCTACGCCTTCCCACCGTTCGCTCTGGTACGGAGAGTACTGGGCAAGGTGATATATGATCAGTGTCCCATGTTTCTTCTGGTAGCTCTCAACTGGCCGGGCCAACTATGGTTCCCTCAGCTGCTAAATTTTGTCGCAGGTTTACCGTACGAGCTTCCGGTCACGGACGAGTTAGTCTCAACCCTGGGCACTCTATTTGACTGTGTGGCCTCTATCCGCGAATCCCCCTTGTGTCGCAAATGGCAGCCCGAATTCGGAGGTCTTCCACTGGGATGTATGCTTCCAGACTCGGAATGTTCCGAGACTGGTGCCAGGATAGATCGGTTTCTCCGCATACGGCTCCTCTGGGTGACATAGTGGATTTTTTGTTTGTCTAGTTTAACCTGAATAAATCCATCAATACATAAAAGGGGTTCAGGACAGCCATGGCAGCTATCCACCGGGGCTTTTAGATGGCTTGACTGTCACCGACGCACAGCCTCTGGAAAGATTGATTAAAGGAATGTTCTTACAAAGACCTTTAGTTCGGAACCTCGCTTCCCCTTGGGATATGCAGGTGGTTTTCGATAGATATTAGCACGGGCTCCATTTGAGCCTTTGCCAGAATGTCCACTCAATGAACTGATGATCAAAACGGTATTTTTACTCTCCGCATCCTTACTTTCAGACCTTAAGAGTTTTTACCGAAACCTATTTTCCTTCCATTGCTCGCTACTTTTTCTGACACGGCAGAGGACAAGGCCTGGTGCCCTGTACAATGTCTCAAACACTATGTTAAATATACGCAATCCTTTTGGAACCACGTTACCGCCTTATTAGTGTCCTTACAAAATCCACATCGTGCCGTCTTGCGTGATACGATTTCACGTTGGATTGTTCAGGCAATCACTTACAATAAATCTGCATTATTCACGGAACGTTCGGTTAAGGCACATTAGGTACGAGGCATAGCTACATCAATTGCACTTTTTGGTGGGGTTCCCCTCAACGAGATTCTTCGTGCTGCGGTATGGGAAACACCAGCCATGTTCGTCTCCGCATATCTGAAGAATATACCAGACTATCAAGGCGTAGCTGCAAAAGCCGTTTTTTCAAGAGGAGGACCACCCCTTTCTTGAGGTGCATATTCTCGTTTTCAATTATTCACGTTCTCTCGTTCTATTGGAGTTATTACGTTAAATTTCTTAACGTCTTAATCGCTCACTAACGAATTTCGGCCGCTGTTCTGGCACATTTAATTCGTTTCTTTTTACTAACAAAACATTTTGGCCATTGTTTTGGCGATTGTTCTTTCCTTGTTTTACTAACGGAATTTTGCCGATCTTCGGCATCTTTTATTTCGTTTATGTTTTACTAACACGTTTCTGCCGCGGTTCTGGCAGCTTCTGCTTAGTTTAATTTTACAGATGGTTTGATCCCTAAACCGCTCCGGTCCTTTGACGGACCTGTTGAGTTTTCGTCATGGCGTTTTGAGCGTTGTTTACAGTTTGATTCTGTTCACTAACGGATTATGTTCGCATGTTTTCGCGGATGATTAACTTTTGTTCTGTTAACATTTTATCTCGGTTATTCTCAACAGAGTGCTCTCTGTTCTCTTGTCATAACCAGCAGTGGGTTACTATTTTTGATAGTTCCTATTCGGAGGTCTTTCGTCCTTAAGAGGAGAAGGAATTTCGTTCTTTAAGCAGGATCAGACTAATGCGAGTCTTAGTACCAGCCTTTAGAAAATTGTGCTGCGACCTGAACTCCTTTCCTTCCTATCCTCGGTTGCAATCTGTTTGCATATTTATAGCATGGAAGGTAAGGTATAACTAGAAGTAAATTTACCCCGCTAAGCATAGCGGGGATATTTAAGAGAGTTATACTTACCTTCCATGCATCCCGGCCCGCCTCCCCTCTCATTCAGGCCTCGGTAAAATGTTAAGTGAGGCTTAGTAGAGGTAATATGGAGGTCAGGACTGGGCTGGTAACTACATTTTTAAGGTTGGTTAGAAGTGTGTTAGAATCAGGTCATGTGATCAGATTGCATATTTATAGCATGGAAGGTAAGTATAACTCTCGTAAATATCCCCGCTACGCTTAGCGAGGTAAACTTTCCTCAACTTACTTTTGCTCGCCTATGGTGAGCAAGCGTCGATTCCGCCGAAAAGGAATGGCAGGGTCAAGTACTACTTTCATGTACTTAGTACTTGAAATTCAGATACTTTGAAAGGTACATTTTTAGTACTAATATTTAGATTGATGTGTAAAAAAATTAAAAGACAAAACTTATCCAATAAAAACTATATTTATTTGACTTTCATTGTCAGTTCTATAACAATTTTGTGATATTTCAATGTTTTCATTTTTTACAAAAAAAATAGTTGAGGAAATAATCTAACTCCGACTTGAAGTTTTAAGTTGAGGTTCACCAAACTCATACGAATTTCTAGCTATAAATGAAATTTTAAAAGTTACAAAACTATTTTATTTTTACATCAAAATATAAAGAATTACATAAAGAACTTAATTACTTGGCAGAATCATCATAAGTTGTAAATTGTCTGTTATTTTTACATTTCAGAAAGACGCGCGTTAAGGGCAAGCACCCAGTCACACCAAACAAATTTCAAGTAGTGAGCAGAAGATCCTGGGAGTCTCAGATCAAGAATTGGAGAAGGTCGCTGCATGAGTTTGAGGAATCCATTCCTAGTCGATCAAAAATTGCAAGGTAATGCTATACTGTGTATTCAAGGGTGGCTGGCGTATTTTAAAAACGAAAATAACAGTGGGCTTTCAGACCTCTAGCTTGATTTAATTAGGGGCAGGGTGCTAGACTTGTTGAGGGGCACATTAATGCGCATGCGAAGCACTGGGTCTTTTCGGCATGGAGTCCAGGGGCCCCTTTACAAACAGGACAATTGCTTATAATGCTATCATTCTGTGTTCTGTATTTATTCATGAGGTTAATTAAGATTATTAAGTTTAAAAAAAAAAAAATCTATAATTTTTAAATATTTTATATATATTTTTTCTCATGAGGGGAAGGGCGGTCCCACGGGGCAGGCCGCCCCTGTAAAACAGCAAAGCTAGGGGTCTGGTGCCTCTGATTAAGCAGTGATGGACTGGGGAGGGGGTTCATGATCAAAAATGCCATCACTTGCTACCAGTAAATGTCCCTTTCCTGTTGTTTGGCCCAACCCCTAACTCTAAAACACTCCTGGTTGTATCCGGAGTGCACCTACACTCATGATAAAAATGATTGGGATCAATTCAGAGAATAATTTTTGTGGCATTTATTTCCCCTCTTCCCCCATGAAACCACAGCATAGGTCTATTTTAACTTTAAACAAAGGTAGTAGGGTTTTGTCCTAAGTAATTATTTTTGGCCATTAATGTTGACTAATTTATCTGCTTGTAAACTTCCTTCAACCAGATCTGCAACAAGTCCGGCAGAGTGGTTGAGTTTAAATCATATTCTAGAGGGTATAATACAGGATGTGATGGTCCTCTGACAGCCTGGTCAAATTTAGAACACCTTTTGTTATACTGGCAGTTGTATATTATTTCAGTCAAGATTTGTTTGCAAACTTGATTTTGCAATATTTCAGTCATTTAAATCGAATAGCACTGCATATAAGTGCAGTAAATGCTAAATAAAATTTAAAAAAATATTGATTGGATGGGTAGCGACCAGGTTTTAGTGAGGCCCTCCGTGGAAAATTGTTTGCTGTAAACCTTAGCTAAGTTGGATATTTGTTGCATATAACATAACATAACATGGTGACGGACGGAGAAGGCTTAGTCATCCCATAAAAAGTACAAGGTAACACTATCACCACAAAATCAAAGGCGCCCAGAGTCATTAAGAACTTATCAACGTTGACTTTGAAATTATGAACAGGATTGGAGCTACATGTAACCACCCACTCTGACAAACCATTCCACTCATTAACAACTCTTTGCGAAAAGCTCAAACGCTGAATATTTATCCGTGAGAACTCTTTGGTCAACTTTAAACTGTTACCACGTGTCACATGAGGATTAACTGAAACATGCTAGAAATAACAGGAAGTCAAAGCATCACTACCAGATAGGAATTTAAAAACCCGAGTCATATCACCAGGTACTCATCTCAAGTGTGGTCAAACTAAGAATTAACAACATAAGATTTATAAAAGAGATTCCTTACTTCTGGAATAAAGTCTAGTGGCTCTTTGCTGAGCCTTCCCCAAAATATACATGTATGATAAATGTTCAATTTGATCTCATCAATTATTCATTCATTTTGCTTTTCTAGGAGTCAGAGTTCAAGTGAGGAGAAGTCAGATGCCTCGTCAGAGGTCGATGCACACATGGACGTAGAAATATCCTCCTTGGATACATCCCTAACATCATCTCTCAGCGAGTGCGCTTCAGTTTCTCTAGAGGGCAGCAGAGGACAAACGCCTATCGAGGAAATGGATGTCATGAGTGAGGATCAGAACGCTCCAAACGAAGGTCACATGGAGGAAAATGATGAAGATGAGGTCAAAAGTTATCATCAAAACATCAAGAATGGTGACAAGAATGACAACGAGGGGGAAAATTCAACAAGAATTACCAATGGATTGATTCTAAGCAATGTCACAAATATCCCTTGCACTAAAGTTTCTTTCACTAAGAATATCACCAACAATAACATTTCCAATACTTGTCCCGAAGAAGGTGTTTTTCTCAATCCAATGATTTCAAAGTTTTTGGTACCAAAGACACCCACTGGTACTCCAACTGAACCAGATATCATCCCAGTGAAGCAACTTTCTCCACCTTTGTTTGATGCTTCAGAATTACTGGAGGCCCTGAAGAGAGCAGGGATGAGCGTGCCTTTGGTTGGTACTGGTACGCCCACACCCCCCACCTCTGGGCGAAATCTTGCAGCCAAGTTTGAAAATATGAATTCCTCGGGAGATGTGCCTTCTAAGCCTTCTAAGAAGGGGGAAAATCTCAACAAGAATGAGAAAGAGAACATTTTTGACAAGTTTGATTTGGACCAGTGTTTTAAGGATGATGGGTTTAAAATGGATGTCTTGTAGATTGGTGAGAATAGTGTAAACTCAGAACTCCTTGGACATGACACCAAATTGATATCATATAAATCTGTCCCAAAGTAATTTTTCAGATTCAATTTGAGTACTATTTTAAGAGAATTTTGTTTCACATTTTAACATTGATCTGTGCCTCTCATTGGTATGGAATGTCAGTCTATAAATCAACTAGTACCCAACTACTAAGGATTGTCTTGCCTTAATAATCTGATAAAACCATGTAAACAGCACAGCCCTTCATTGGCAAGAACAGAAATTTGCAACCAATTCTTATGAAATATATATTCCACAAATATACTTTTTAGTGACTCGAGAACTGAGTCACTCTTTCTCTGTAGAACTGTTGTTAGTTTTTTTTTTTTTTTTTTAGGGGGGGAGTAGAGGAGGATTCCACAAATATATTTTTTCAGTGAATCGAGTAACTGAGTCACTCTTTCTCTTGTGATATATGTTTGTTTTTGTTTTTTGTGGGGGGAAGGGTAGGCGAGAGAAGGGGGTGGTTTGTTTGACAGACCATCTTTATCTCCAAAAATAAGAGAACATTTAGGCAACCAAAAAAATAAAATTTGCCGATGTAGGGACGATGGGATAATTTGATGAACAAAGAAAAAAAAAATATCAAATCTTAATTTATTCCAGGAATGTATCAGAACTCTGGGGTAAAAACATTTTTTTTGTTGACAAAACTCACAAGTATTGATAAGAATGATAAAGTTTGAGAAACATTTGTTGTCATATCAAATTATTGCCTTCGTAAAGAAAAAAAGTTTATTGTCATCTTGTTTCTGTGTCTGTATGTACATAGTAGTAGAAGCAGTTGTCTTCGTAGAAGTAGAGAATTGAAAGATTGTAAACGGTAAACAAGTATAAAGATTCAGAGTGCTGTAGATTTAGGAATATTATCATATTCTATAAGCAAAATACATTCATTGCTTACAGAAATGATCATTTCGAGAACTCGGAAAAATATTATTTTGCAGATTTATAAAATGTTATCATTTTGATCATACATGCAGTTTAGATACTAATCTTTAAATTCAAGATTTTGTTTTCTTGAAGAGGTTTATTTATACGATTGACTTTTATCAACTTGACGTAACAACTAGTTGGAATTTCTGCCACTATTCATTTACATATGTTATTATTTTTTTCATAAAGGATTCAGGCCCGTAGCCAGGAATTTAAAGTGGGGAAGGGGAGGGGGTAGTTTTTAGTATCAAATGCCAACAAACTTTGAAATTCCAGGTGCTTATTATTCTTTGAATTTTATTTAAAAGGGTACATTCTCAACAAAAAGGGGTTTGCTCAGACAACCCCTCCCCACACTCCCTAGCTGCAGGCCTGGGTTTAGTTTAGCGGTATGGCCCTTCTATCAAAGAGAGCAATGAATAGAATGTTACAAAAAGTATTATTCCATTAAAGGATTAATTCAGTGGTCAATCTTATATGAAAAGGACTTAAAAGAAACAAAATGGTAAAAAAGCATTTAAAAATCTTATTCCGTTAAGGAGATATTTAAGTTGAAAGCTCCGTCTTATCTGTGTAGAAATGACTGGTGTAGTAAGTTTACTATGGTAAGTTAGCGTCTTCATCCTCACATTCTTAACAATTGTTAATTTATTTGAAAGAGAGTTTATTTAATTTTTTCACTGTTTAAATAATTTTTCCTCAAACTTTCTTCAGGTGGTATATTATAAAATACCTTCCTAGATTCTGTTTTACTGCTTTCCTGATACATCCAATGGTTTTTAAGCTACAAAATCGAAGAATAAAATATGAAGAATACATAAAGACAAATTTGAGGGTGTGACATCACAATAGTCTGATTTCAGTCTTTCATATAAGATTTTTTGAATGCTGTCTTCACCACTAAAATCTAATCACTAAGATTGAGAAGAAACTAATTTAAGAAGATATTAAAGTTTGAAGTTTTTTCAATTTTGTCAAGAAATAACTAAAAAAATACCTCACAATCCAAAAAGGGGATAATAAATACCCTTCAGCATTAGTATCGTTAAGGTGATCCTTCAAAAAATGTGTCTGCTACTCCACATTTGAATTAACATTTACGTTACATCACAAATTGAATAATATCCAGTTTGTGATGTTAAAGGCATAACATTAGTAAGACTTTAAAGGTGTAAAGTAGCAAATTGTGAATTGAAATTTTGCCGTCTCCATCATTTTAAGAGTTAAAAAGCAATCCTGTAAATTTATCTTCAAGATATCGAAGAGTCCTCTGTATGAAGCTGAATCTACTCAAAACATTCTCCAAGAATAGCTGTAATGCTAAGTTGCCAATTTACATCTGCATCAAAAAATTGTTGCCAAACCAAGTAAAACTGCTTCAGAATAATACTGGAGTAAAAGCCATGTCCAGATTTTAAAGAAATCAAAAGTGTTTCGGAAATATCTTTTGACTATTTGTAAAAAACCTTTACATATTTGTTGTGAAAGATTTCTATTTATATCGGGAGTAAATAAGTTACTCACCTCAAAATGGCAGTTTCTGGATTTTAATCAAATACCAATCAATCATACACAGTGTAGGGGTGTGGGAGGGGGGGCTGGGGATTAGGAAAATTATTGATATAAATTGAACGAAATTTCCCTTAATTGACAAACAGTTCACTGCAATTTTAAGGAAAGTCTGATTATGAATCAAAATTTCCCAAAAGTGATGGGAAACTTCAAGGAAAATTTGGTCAAATTATTTAAAATTTTGGTCAAAATCATTTGTCAACAAATTTCCTGAAAAGTGACAAAAATCTAAGAAAATATCCTAAAATGAAGGAAATTTGACAGGCAATTCACTGAGTGTAAATGTGAGTTCACTAACAGAAGTGTGGTAACCCTGTACAAAAACAACATGAAATTTTCCAGGACTGGATAACCCTCAAAGCATATGGTCCAGTTGCTTTCAGGTTGAGTTTGTTGAAACCTGGTTAGTTTTGCCTCCAAAGTTATATATATGTAAGATGTCTATCAGTAATTTTAATATTTGAAAAAAAAATCATTGTAAATTGTTCATTTTGTATGTTACAGTTTTGTCATTTTGTAGATTTTTTCAGCAAGAAAAATATTGATAAGACTAGTTCATCTCTCTTGTGTTTTATCATCTAAATTTTACTTTGTGATACCTCTTGTATATTCTAACATTCTATGCCCCACTCCAAAAAGTTGGGAACATTGTGAATGACCAACTCTGTATTGGAATAACTGCCTTTATACTGCATGTGATAGCTATATTACATACACTGGGACAAAATGTTTATGGCATGCACCCCAAAAACATTTTTGGGAACACTTTTGCACAGTTGGATAGTTCTGGGTCATTCCGTGTCCATTCACCCAGTACATAACACCTGTGACTTAGATTTTGATGAAATTTGGTGTGCGTGATTGCTATATTGGGAAACAAAAAATCTTAAATTTCAGCAAAATCGGACCTTCCGTTTAAAAGTTATGGCCCTCTAAAAATGGCCAAAAGTCACTAAAATGGGTGTATTTTCCCAAGTTAGCAATCAATCACACCAAATTTCATCAAAATCCGAGTCGGAGGTGTGTTAAATTAGATTTTTAAAAATAATAAAGGCAGCAAATAACTCTTGACACAAATTAAAGCAGCGGGCAAAGTTTGAATTTGGAGGGTCACACTGATTGGTTCAATTTGAAAGTGCTTCTATGCATATACTGTATTCAATGTAGAAAGTTGGTGCCGATGACTGCATCTTTATGCAGGTATTTGGACATATTTTGAAATAAATAAAATGTTTGCACCCTTCATGCTAATTGTTACCCTAAAACATCATGTTTGCCTATTGGTAAAGCTTTTATTTCAGGTACCATATTCGACGGGCGCTTACGAAAATAGAATTACACCACTTTTTAGGCCCAAAGTTTCTTCCTAATAAGCGCCCATGTCCCCTGCTCCAATAAGCACCCACCCCAACATTTTTTGACTGATAACATAATTTATTTGAAGACATAAAATTCTTAAGTTTTGTTACATTATTTGCTTATTTTGCATCTAATCCTCGCGATATTTTTGTGGTGGTTATTGTGAACCACTTCATGCAATGCAGTTCGAATAGCAATTTGGGACATGGGCGCTTATTAGGAAGAAACTTTGGGCCTAAAAAATGGTGTAATTCTATTTTCGTAAGCGCCCGTCGAAATATGGTACCTGAAATAAAAGCTTTACCAATAGGCAAACATGATGTTTTAGGGTAATAATTAGCATGAAGGGTGCAAACATTTTATTTACATTACTTCTTCTGCTCCTTAAAGTTTCTAACAGTCAGACCCGACCTGATAAATAACCAGGTCGGATCAGATTTTTGGTTCGCATGCGTAGCATTATGCAAACCTATGTAATGGCGATTACGTTTGGCCGTCCCTTCCTGAGATTTCCTCAGAAATGTTAAAGTTTTTGGAGATTTCCTCAGAAAAAGTTTCTTCAGATATCCTTATGGAAGGTTAGAATTTCCTTATAAAATGTTAAAGTTTTTCAGGATACTTATGACAGGATTGAAGACTACTTTCCTTAAAAAGTCTACAATACATTTGATATTTTCTTAGAAGATAACTGTAAAATGATATAATTTTCAAATTTTCTTCAGAGATCGAGATTTAAAATCCTTCAAAATATTTGGGCACCAACAGTTGTATCAGGCATGATTTTTTAAACTCCACCTTTATTATTGTGCTCATTTGCATAAAGTTGCTACAGTATTATGACCTGACCAGACTTTTTTTATTTTAATATGCTTAGTCAGGGAGTGTGACAGGATGTGATTGCATATAAACATAGGGAGGGATGCCATGTGGGACATGGATTGGGCCATGAAGGACATATGATTTAATATTTACCATGTTGTATACACCAAGGGCTATATCAGGCATAATTATTTGACTCCACCTTTTTTCTTATTCAAGAACTCATTTGCATATAAGTTATTATATAAACTGACACTTTCATATGCTATCTACCTACTGTATTATCATACCTGCTCAATCAGGCCTGATAGCTAGGATGAGACTTGACTTCTGAGCTTATGGGATGTCATGTCAGACATAGGGTGGGCATGCCATGTGGGACATCGGGTAATTGGAACTGCCATGTAATGCCAATCATTTGATATGTTCTGGTGGAATGCCATGTCAGACATAGGGTGGATTGCCATGGGATGGAATGTCATTTGATATGGGACATGGGATTGTCATGGGATGGAATGTCATGTGGGACATGGGATGTCATGTGGGACCCCACCCCATTTCAACAAGTCATTTGCATATAAGTTATATAAACTGACACTTTCATAAATATTATGCTCAATCAGGGACTGTGATAGCTAGGAAGAGACTTCTTATGGAGCCTATGGGATGTCATGGGGTGGGATGCCATGTGGGACATGGAATGGGATGCCATGTGGGACATGGAATGGGATGCCATGTGGGACATGGGGTGGGATGCCATGTGGAACATGGGGTGGGAATGCCATGTGGGACATGGTAGGATGCCATGTGGGACATGGTGGGATGCCACGAGTAACACAGAATGTGACATGGCTTGGGATGCCATGTGTGACATAAGGTAGGATGCCATGTGTGACAACGTAGGATGCCATGTGTGACATTGGGTAGGAGGCTATGTGGGACATAGGGTAGGAGGCCATGGGGACATGGGATGTAATGCCATTAAGTAGGATGTCATTGGGACATTAGGAGGGATACCATGTGAAACATATGGTGGGATGCTATGTGGTACATCAGGTGGGAAGCCACTGATGCAGGACACAGGAAGGGATGCCATGTGGGACATAGGGAGGGATGTCATGTGGTACATATGGTTGGATTAATGTGGGACATACATGTAGGATGGGATCCATGTGGGTCATAGCGTCGGATGCCATGTGGGACATATGGTGGAATGCCATGTGGGACATATGGTGGAATGCCATGTGAGACACTGTATGGTGGTTTGCCATGTGGGAGATATGGTGGAATGCCATGTGGGACATGGGGTGGGATGTCATTTGGTACATGGGATGTGGGACATAGGGTGGAATGCCATGTGGGTCATAGGATGGGATGTCATGTGGGACATATGATGGAATGCCACATGGGACATGGGTGGGATGCCATGTGGTACATGGGATGCCATGTGGGACTTAGTGTGAGATGCCAATTTTATAATTGGCCAGGTCATATAATATGGGTGTCAATTTGCATGGGCATGCGAACCATGACGGTATTTACCGTTCTAGTTCCTCTTTATTTTGAAAACCTTAGTTGTTGTGGAAGTTGGTGCTGAGTATCATATTAGCAATGGATGAAGTCCTTATTGTGTGGTTCTTTTTATTAGGATAAAGTGGTCTCACTATTTGCTACAGTAAGTTTGTGGTTATCATTTTCTGGAACAAATTTAAAAAAAGGACAAGTCATGATTTTAAAATATATGTCCAAATACCTGCATAAAGAGAATGCATAGTCATCGGCACCAACTTTCTACTAACTGACAAACTGGTACAAAGCAAATAAATGGGGCAAACCACTAGTGTTCCAAAAATAGTATTTTACTACATGACAAGCATGAATACATGACAAGCATGAATAGGACGGAAAGTGATATATTGCCCAATAGACAGAGAGTTTTGAATCTTAAACCTAACCTTAACCTGTTAGATTTCAAAACCTCCCTGTATGTTGGGCAATATATCACTTTCCAAATAGGACGGAGTCTGCATTATCAATCTCTTTATGTGTACTCACCCTGTAAATCGTGGTGAAGCTTAATTGATTTGCAACATAAGCAGCTTGGTATGAATCATAAATGCTACCCGCAGCATTGATTAGCCTGTTTGAGCAACATCAGCAGCTTGGTAGAAATCATAAATGAGCAGCTTGATTAGCCTAGCAACATCAGCAGCTTGGTAGGAATCATAAATGCTACCCGCAGCATTGATTAGCCTGTTTGAGCAACATCAGCAGCTTGGTAGGAATCATAAATGCTACCCGCAGCATTGATTAGCCTGTTTGAGCAACATAAGCAGCTTGGTAGGAATCATAAATGCTACCCGCAGCATTGATTAGCCTGTTTGAGCAACATAAGCAGCTTGGTAGGAATCATAAATGCTACCCGCAGCATTGATTAGGCTGCTGGAGTAACGCAACTCGCCCAGGGCACAAACGTGCAACTTTTGAATAGCTCTGATTATATTGCAAATGCAGTGATTTATTAGTATAGGAACTACATTAAATACCTGACAAACAAATTACTGTAAGTGGGCGCCCCTGCTTAATAAGCGCCCACCCAGCATTTCAAACTAATAATGCTTCCACAAATCCCTGTTGTTATGGGGAGAAAAGTATGTGTTTATTAGCATGGCTCTTTCCCTTTGTTTAACCAAATTCAAGACTCACAAGCATTGGCGCTTATCAGAAAGAAACTTTGCGCCTAAAAAGTGATACAACTTTACTTTCGTAAGTGCCCTGCATGGGAGCTTATTACATCAAATATGACAAGTCAATACTATAATGGTACTGAACAGGGGTGGCTCCCAGGATTCAATATGAGCAAAGTTTTGCACTTCATAAAGTAATACAAAATAATTAAAAAAACTCAAAATGAAATTCAAATTCATGTTTATTTAATTCAAAATGAAAGAAACCATTTTCAGAAAATAACATTCAGAGCATCAAAAATGACTAATACAAGGCTTTAACTGCTTGAAAATGCAACAACTCTTCAAAAAAGATAACCAAACTTTAGCTCAATTTTCCTCACTGTTGGCCTGAAATTCCCCTAACTTAAGTGTAGTGGTCAATATTTATGTTTTTTTTCTCTAACTTCTGCAGGTTTCCCTGGCAGCCAAAATTATCCACACATGCAACCCAAACCTATTAAACATATGTTTATTGATCTACTTTTGATCAGTACTTACTAGCCTATTTTGGCACTGACTAGATTTTTACTACATAAGTTAACAGTTAATTCACACAAAACTTAATACCTATAAGTGAACAGAGATATGAAAGTAATGCCTTTATCATAGACAGCGATCTCAGAGGGAGGGGGGGGGGGGAATGCATTCCCCCAATAATTTTGTTGAGGGAACACATATCATTGTCCCCCTAAAAAATGAAGCCTTCAAAAAGCCTATATGGCTGGGTTTGTACCCCCCAATCTTGAAAAGAAATCACCGCCACTGATAAATAAATGGTCGGGTTAGTATTTTCCTGCTTTATTCTGAAAACCATAGTTTTTGTGGAAGGAATGTGAGTATTTATGATTATAATGGAAACAACATCAAGTTAGCTTATTTTAAACCTTTCAAATTGTTAATAACTATTTGCTAAAAACCGGTGGTTATGAATTGCTGGAACTATAATTTTTGAGAACTCAACTGGAACCTATTTGAAAAGAAATCACCGCCCTGATTTCAATGTCTTTAGTTAGCTCAGTCACAAAAATACTTGCAAAGAGGAATGTATTATTTATGATTATAATGCAAACAACATAAACTTAGCTTCTTTAAACCTTTCAAATTGTTAATAACGTAAAAAAAAAACCTCGGGTATATAGCTTATAGAGGTACTATAATCAGGTGACTAACTCATCTGGAACCTATTTTGCCAGGCAAGCGTCCTTGCATTTCACATGTCTTTACACAGCTCAGTCACATTACACATACAACAAACATTTTGCATGCTAACGTACCTACCAGTTCAGCGAATTTTGTTAATTGCAGTTTTTTTTTTTTCGCTTCCGATTTTACTTCATTTTTTCCTTACGTTTGATATTTTACCGGGAATATGAAGAGTAACTTTTACGTGAAAGCCATCTGATTGTTGGCTATATGCAGACAAAGCCTACATACCTGATATAAAGTGCTCGTTGCAAATCTTAGTGTGAACCATAGGTTGAAAGCCGTTGCGTCGTACAGCAGAAACCCACTTCAAACGTCGATCAGGATCAGATGGAAATCAAGAAAACATCTTTTTATTCCCCGGAACACGTCTATTGGGGCAACCAACAGCACAGTAAGATTCCGGCATAATTATCTTACAAAAATAATGTTATATAACAACATGCAAACATTTGTAAGTCTAATTAAGTGTACAGCATATGACAGTGTACTAGCCCGACAAAATGGCGATCTAAACAAAGTCACGTAACCTCATGGCGTCAGCTGAAACATCTTATACATGTTGTTTTAGGAATAAATGTCTTTGTAGCTTCTTATAACTTTAATTAACTTCTTTCAATGCATTGCAGGTGGTTATGACTATCAGGGACAAGTCTTGAAACTTTGTTACCCTACAACCCCTATTTAATGTTGGGATGCAATTTGAAAAGATAGTTCTTGGTAATAGATGTGAGCAGGGTATAAGGGAAGGGAAAAACCCAACTACTATTGTCCAGGATTGATGGGCTACATCAATTTCAAATACAACTTCATGTCAAAATTCTGGAAGGTGAAAAATTTATTGGGAATCACAGCTTGCAAAATATTTGGTTTACAGTCTTTATCTGCAAGAGTGTCATATTTCTCAAAATTTACAATTTGAATAATTCATACAATAAAATAAGAAGCTCACCATGAGTTGAGTGCACATGACATGAGTTTCACTTAAAACTAACCTCTCGATTTTCCTTTAAGTTTCCTTCTAAAGCACTGTAGAAATAATTTAATCAAAATTGTAGCTCATGGAATATTTATTCTCCACTATATTTGCATGTTTTTAGACACATTCTGGGGCAACTTTTTGTTATTGTTGTTATTTATCTTTTTAATGATTATATTTGTACATATCGTACGTGTTAAAAATCCCTTTACATTCTTCACGTTATATTATAATTTCAATTTATGTGACATTTGTAAATAGTTGTCTTTTTGGGAAATGTTTGTAAAATGTCTCGATGGAGCACCACCGCCTCCGGGGCATTTATGGTTTGGTTTGGTTTGATTTGATGAGGTTTAACGGCACCGCAACAGTCAAGAGTCAAACGTGCCAAGAGGGTGTTAAATAATTACGGTGTACAGGTTAGGAAAGAGATGATTGAGAAAGGTGGAAAGGATGGAGACATGTGAAAATTTGAGAGGAAATGAGTTGGGGTATTTATTATTTTGTTTTAAAGTGGGGACAATAAAGATTATCTAAAAAATAAAAAATATAAATAATAATGTGAAGGGAGAAGGAAACCAGGAACGTTCCCGAATTACACAGAAGACTAAAATGTTTCATCCACATTCCTCTTTTAAGCTTGAATTTAGTTCAGGGCTGAAACCACTTCTAAATGTGTATAACTCAAAATAAGATTTTTGTGGGGTATAGATATGGTCACCCCTACCCCCATTGCACGCACATTGAAGACAATTGTCAACCATGGCACTAGATGATCCTAGATCCACCAATAGCTTGGAAGAAATGAAAATGGAATGTATATAAATGTAAAGAAACTTCTTTAAACAGATTATAATCCATTTTTTGTTCTTTTGGCATAATCCCCTGGGGGGAAGGGGGGGGAGGGGGTATTTAGTAATATCTTATGCTTTGGCATTGTAATAACTCTTGATTGGTTAGGTTTACAGGCCACCTTTTGTATTCACTGAGGATTTTGCTTTCTGCATCTTAGTTTCTTGCAGTAATCCTTTACAGTACCATTGCATTTCAGTTTTCTTCCATCATTTACATTAAAAAAAATATATATATATTTTGAAAGGTTTGAAACAAATATAAGAGGATTAACAAGGAAAACAGTCATGCAACACTAAAATGTCAGTCCATTTGCTGACTGAAATTGCAGCACCAAAACACATGGACATCACTGACAAAAAGATATATGTATACTTACTTCTCTCTCAAAAAACCCAAAACACAACTTATGGAAGCATTTAAAATTTGACACATTTGGAAATCATGGTAAAGAGAAGTTACCATGAGCATTAATTACATTGGCTATATGGCTAATATAGACTAACTAGAAATTTAAGTTAGTCTGGCCTGCCATATAGATTTATTTTCTCATTTTACAATTATCATTAACAATGTATGTTTGTAGTGATAGATTAAAAAAGTGTTAAGACCTGTGTGGTCATGGTTGGTATTGTATCAACCCAGGTAATTAAAAATGCAAACACAACCACCAAGATACAAACTGACCTGTTCCACAAAACTCTATTTCTATGCAAACAACAAAATATGAACACAACACTTTATTTAATTTACCTTTGGTATATTCTGACCACATCCTTACTATTTTAAGAGATATATATCAACAAGTATTTTAATTGTTATGCAAATATGCTAATTTAAATGAACACAGAACTCACAATACTCATCCATAATGTTCAATGCTTTCAATACCTGCAACAGTAAGATTGTGAATATACATGTAAAGCATTCTTAACTTAGTAATGAGCAGAGATTATGCAAATAATGTAATATGCATACTGCAACCTCATCATTAAGTGTGAACAATGCTCTTCATATAAATGATCATTTTTGTAAGCAAAATCACCACACTCACCTTAATTTAAGATGTCATAGGTACTAATATGTTCATTGTTATGTAAAGTTTGCTATTAAGTATGCATACATGACCCCTAATCATGCTTATCTGAACAGTACTAATGCCCTCTACCCCTGTGCCAACTTATGTTATTAAATGTACATCATTCATAACATTATGTTATGATCTCAGGTCAAACATTTTTACAAAAATGTATTGTTATGCAAATAACCTAATCGATATGCACCTTTCACCCACCATTAAGTGTGAACAATGCTCTTCACACATATGATCATTTGTGTAAGCAAAATCACTACACCCACTTAAAATCAAGAGATTTTTCAACATTTGTGGATGCCGACAACTACCCCATTGGCAACGACGACAGGATGATCCCTATGTCTCTTTTCTGCTTCGCAGGTGAGACACAAATGGGGTACCGTCTTGTTGTTTTTCTTATTTTCCAGAATTTAACAGCCCAGAAATAGTCTGCCCCTTCTATACCCCAAAAACATATCAAAAAGTTTGCTTAAAAGTACGATCCTTATGCAATAGTACATGTTTCACCACTGTCCAAAAAAAAAAAATGTTTTTGTTTTGAGTATACAATTATGTGTAAAGATCCTATATATCATTGTATAATAATGTATACTTGATAAAGCGCCGGTATCCGCCAAAAGGCGCTCATGGCGCTTTGCAAAAAAAACAAGCCAGTTAAACACTTCAAACTCATCCCAGGCTGGAATAAACATACAACAGTACAACATTAACAAGAAAGTTTTTTTGAAAACGAATGTTTTTAAACCAGTTTTGAAACTGTCCAGGTAACTAGCGGATCTTACAGTTTGTAGGAGACCATTCCACACTTTGGCCGCTGCGACATATTATGATCTTGATCCCCAGGATGACCCGTACTATATAAGCACATCTCGACAAATCAACACAAATTCTACTTGCCTGGCGAGCAGGGATATATGACGTTGTGATTGTCCTGGAAGTGAATACGGATGCCTGTGGAATTTCTTTGTATACATGCAATGCAAATTTTGCTGCAAACTAATTTGTCAGTCTGGGCAGGAGTCCAGTGAATATCATGGTTGCCCGTATAAGATTTTTGGTTGTCCGGGGCAACCAGATGTATGATTTGTTAAACTAACCACACATAACATACTTAAATCCACCCCAAATAATAGATGGAAATTGAAAACATGTATTGTGGTATAAGCACACAAATCAGCTTATATTGCAGGTTGAGTATCAAATATAATTTTTGATAGGATTTGTACGCATAATGCTACATAAAGGAATCATAATCTGTGGTTTACAAATGGCACTGCTACAACACAGTGCACACACCAGCATCAGACAGTTTATGCAAATCTTGTGGTATGTAGTACACAATGTAAATAGAATATTTATAACACATGGTTGGTTTGGTTTGGTTTGTTGATGTTAAACGGCATCGCGACAGTCATAGTCAAATGTGCCAAGAGGGTGTTAATAAATTATGGTGTAAGATTTAGGATAGTAGGGAAAGGAAGGTTTGTAAGGGAGAAAAGGGGGAAAAACAGAAAGAGAAAAAAGGAGGTGAGTAAGATTAGGTGTAGAGAGGGGGTGGGAGGGGAGGGAGGGGGAAGTTAAAAGTGTTGTTGCGGAGGAAGTTGATGATGTTTGAGGAAGAATTGTTTTCAAAAAGGTCCGAGATTGAGGATAGTGAGGAGAGAAGAGATCTGGAGTTCTGGTATAAGGGACAGGTTACAAAGATATGCTTGATTGAGAGTTACAAGTGGGGCAGAGAAGGGTAGGGGAGCCGCATAAGAGATGGGAGTGAGTGAGAGAGGAGTGGCCTAGGCGGATGCGGGTGACAACTATGTCTTCCCTGTGGTTGCGACTGTGCAGAGGGGTGTTGGTCCCGACTTTGGGTTTTATAACACGTAATGAAATTAATTTTTCATCTTTTTTAATTTTCGAAAGAAAACTGAAATTGTTTAAATCTATAATCAAAATGAATATTCCAGTTCTGCAGGCATAAAGTTCTAATAAATATGTCATTTCTGCTACGAATAAATGATGGTACAACAAGGTAGAGAGTACTTTTGTATAACTTGTATTAATAACTTCTAAATGGCCATACAAATTTACATATATATATATATAAGTACTTTATTGTAAATTTAGTGTTTTCCTAAATTCTACAATTTCATTACCCAATCATACAGGCCCAATTATCCCTGGTAATACAAAATATACAAAAAAGGGAATTAAAATGCATATTAAAACAAAATGGAATATTTCGTGTAAAAATGTGAAGAGAAAGGAACACTGCATTTTGTATACTTGTACTTTAACATAAAACATTGCACATAGTGCATAATACCCTAATACAGTCAGTGTTATGCATCTTCTTTATTTACAATATATCCCGGAGTGATGACTTGACGCCAGTGTATTCCATCGCCTTCAGGGGGGTGGTTGGACGGAAGTAGAACATGCCTCCAAAACGATCTGTAAAAGTAGAATTAACCAGAAATTTAACCCTTACTCTACCACGCGGCGATATTATTGCCATTTTGGGTTCCCCATCTTTGACTCCGCCTCCTGAGCACATTTTCAAAAAAGTGCTGGTAGAGTAAGGATTAATGAATCTGCGAACAAGTGTGCCAACTCGAAAATATATGCAGCATGATCGGTGGGTGGCCCAGTGGGTCACTGAAGCGGAAGACAGAGGACCTTCAATAAAAAGCCCCTGATTAACCCTTACTCTACCACCGGCGATATTATCACCGTTTTGGGTGCCCCATCTATCATCCCGCCTCCCGAGCGCATTTTCAAAAAAGTGCTGGTAGAGTAAGGGTTAAAAGATGTTACAGTGCCCTTACCTCCTATATGATACACACATAATAGCTTGTCCTTCTTTGCAGTGTTCCTGTTGTTTATCATGTATATGATAACTAACATTACAAACATTTAACATTTGTGAAATAAGTACTTCAAAAATGGGTGAAAATTTTAATGGCATTCAGAAAAGCATGTTTACCCTTTTTATGTAAAACTTTGTGGTTTCAACTATATTTGGACAAGGTATCATGAATGACATGATTTTTAATTATCTTCTAATTGGGTTTCCTTTATTAATATTATTATAGGTTACTTAAAAAGTGCAAAATACTATCACACATATTCAAATGCACTGTACATGCAATAAAGGTATCATAAAAGGATTGGAAACTGTACAATATAAATACATAAATAACCTAAAATACCTGTACACAATAAAGATAACGATAATAAATTCAAATTAAAAGGCTATAAAGTAAAGATGTAAAAAGGAAAATAAAATGATAAAACAATGTTTACAAAATGTAAAATGAGCTAACACCCTAAAATCCTCAAATTTAGCGACTGAAAAATTGAAAGCTAATAAGAAAGCAAAAATAAATAAATGGAAATAAAAATGATTTAAAATAAGCTTCACGAATAAAATAGGTTTTAAGTTTAAATTTAAAAAGGCTAAAAGTATCACTACATCTAAGATTCTCAGGAAGTGAATTCCACAATGAAGGGGCAGCATGACTGAAAGACCTAGGACAAAATTTGGAGGTTCTTATCTTAGGTACATTTTAAAATATATGAGATAGAGAACGCAAGGTTCTAGTTGGGGTGTAGATGGATATAAGATCACATTATGGGGCTAGGTTATTAATGCATCTAAAAGTCAACAATAAAATCTTAAAATGTATTCTAGAATTAACCAGAACCCAGTGCAATCTGTGTAAGATGGGTTTTATATGGTCATATTTAGAAGTGCCAGTCACTAGTCTGGTGGCAGCATTTTGGACTTTTTGCAATTTGTTAATGAGATAAGCTGGTAAGTAGAATTACAATAGTCAATATAAAGTGAGGTTACAAATGCATGGACAAGTGATTTACAGGAAGAATCATCCAAATTTTTCTGTATATGCCATAGCTTATGAATACTGAAGGATGCTTTCTTACAGACATTCACAACATGTGGTTCAAATAGGAGAGTTTTGTCAAATATGACACCCAAATTGCGCAGCTTGTCAACTGTGCCTATAGTTGCATTCCCCACTTGAACAGAGATCTCAGGTAGTTTTAATAATTGCTGCTTCGAGCCAATGATAATTAATTCAGTTTTTGAATCATTTAAGCTCAGATTAATAAATAAAAACCAACGACGGGCATCTGCAATACAATTTTCTATGTTTTGCATTCATGTCATCATGAATATTCATGTGAATATTAAAATCTCCTAATATAATTAGGTGATCTGCACTAGAAACTAAATTTTCTAACAAATCACTGAATTCCGATAAGAAAGTTGAAAAGACACCGGGTGGGATGCAGAGCGTGGCAGTCTGTATACAACGATCACCATTAGTCGAAGATTGTTATAAGCAATCTGTTATTCAGAACCTTCAAATGAAGTAACTCTGCTGATGTTGAAGGCACTCTTGAAAAGGAGAGCCACACCCCCTCCAATTCTATTGGTTCAGCATACATCCTTCAAACACATAACGGTTTACATCCAAGAGTTACGTAAAAAATCAGCGTCAGTCTTGAGCCAAGTTTCATTCAAAACACAAATATCAATGAATAACTTTTCACTTTCTGGGATTACCTAAGCCTTAGGTGAAAGCCACCCAAATAATAATTTCCAAAAAATTTGTAGAGTCATTTGCATATGGCTTCATCCCCATAGGAAGATGATATATAAAGTAGTTGTGAAGTTGACCAATTGTTTTTTTTACTTCTTTGAAATTATTCATTGTTAATATTCTTGATAAAAGAAATATCACAACCTTTTGAATCTTTGTAGGTAGTAACATTTGATACATCCTAAGGGTACAACTATAATATTATCAACAACCATGAATCAATCCTACCTTCCTGAACCTTTGCTGATTCCAAGAATTATTCTCCAATTTTCAAGCACTCCAAAATCATAAGGGTTTCTATAAATCTGTGGAGACAAATAAAATAGACTGCATGCATGCCAGGATTTACAGCAAGTAGTGTTCTACTTTCATGTATGGAATTATAATCTCTTTCCTTCACATCAGAATGAGAAATTTGATGTGAAATACTTTTTCTGTTGGTCTGTTATGGTATGTTCTGAGGTTGAAAAATACAAAGAGTACATATATTCAGTGGCATCACCCAAATCCATCAAAACCCGACAACGACGAGTGAACACACAATTACAATGACGGGGTCGTCGCCTGCGTATTCGGACCCCCATCCTTTCCTATTGATAACTGTACTTAAAGTCCCTCCTCTACACCTTGAAAACATGACCAATATTTCTTTATGGGTGGAGTCAAATAAAGAGGTAAGGAATATTGCAAAATTCATACGTAAAAACATCAATTTCCAGTTCCTAATGTGACAATCAATTCAAAAACTGTTTGTAAGTGTAGAATAAAGGAGTCGGAATTTACATTTTTTGCCACTATTCCAGAGAACAGTACTTTTTCAAATAATACTGTTCTATATCAGATTTCACTGTTCCAAACTTTTTTGCCGAAAGCAGAAATAATTCCTTTCTTTAAAATGAGCTTAATGGGGCTTAATGGGCTAAATTTACAACTAATTTATAGGTTTATGAGCAAATATGTATGTCGGTTGTTTATTACATGATGTATAGTGCAAGCAGCCTTGCTTAATATGTATTCATGATTAAATGTGTTAACAATTACAGGCAAGATGGGAAAAGCTTTTCCTTACTGGAAGAAATTATTTTTATGATAATTTTGTGTGACAACATGGATTTTTTTTTTTATGAGCAGAAATCAAGTTATTGGACAATTGATGCCACATGCTTCTGAAAGGAACACTGTTCCACTGACACGTGATGTTTGAAAATTCACTGTTCCTGCAGAGAAAGCACTGTTTTCTGAACAGCGGAACAGTGGGAAATTTGATCCCTGACTTCCAGTCCTTTCATTCTCAATCAATATAAAGGGATCTTATAAGTACATACAGACCACCTATGTACTTGTGTCATAAAACTGCTCATAAAACTGATGATGACCAAAATCTGACTTACCACATTCACTTTCTTGAGTCTATTTCGCTCCTTATCATTAACATGTTTTTCTATACTTGTCTCTCCCTTGGATATAAGCCGCACATGCCAAGCTGTAAGGAGTCCGAGGGCGATGGTAACACTCAAACTTATAAAAAATACAAATATAATTGATTTATGCAAAACACTGTCGTATTCTGGCATGTAGGAGAATTCCAGTTTATCTTCGCTATTAGTCATGTTACGGTATGCCTCCTGTGTGCAAAAAAAAAATAGTACTTAATGAATTTTTACTATATTCAACTTCTACTTAACAGTGTAAAGAATCAGTACGATTACCACCATAATACACTACAGATGTGCAATTGCACTTTAAAAGAGATTCATTTAAAACATATAGCCATATTCTTCGTCCCGTTCACTTCGTTCTGCCACCATGATTCTTCTTTACACTCCAAAATGGAAGCTTACTATATGGCTGTCGAGCATTCTCTGCTGCCGCTCCAGTGCTTTGGAATACACTCACCATGGCCATCATGAGGAAATAACCATCCTTATGAAGAATGGTCCATCAATCATTCATGGATTTTGCACAAAGTACTCCCAAGCATATGATATATATTTTTTATTTAGGCTCCGCCAAGGACTAATCTGATTCGTATCACTGAACAGCACTTATGTAGCAAGCTACATAAGATGAATGACCTATTGTGTACAGTGAAACAGCAGCTGGTTGCTAACAAGTGAACTGTGAATAGACTATGAAGATGTTATCAGATAGGAAGGTATAGATTACCCCTGTGTTGTGTATGGTGTAGCAATAGCTGGTTGCTAGTCAATGAAGTGTGAAGAGTCTCTGGGGTTGAATGGTGTGGATTACCCCTGATTGTAAGAAAATCGGGGGTGTCGGGTTGGAGGGGTCTAAGGGCCAAAAATTCTTAATGATAAAAACAGCTCCAAATATCAATGCCTTCAGAAAGAGACTCAAGAATCATCTATTTTTGAGAGCATTTTCTTATTTACACTAAGCGCCACTGAACATTTTTTTTTTTTTTTTACTTTGGATATTGGCGCTATACAAATTATATACATACATTAAGTCAGGGCAATATTGCGAAGAAAAAGCAGGATTTTAACCTTGTATATTGACAGCTCAACTGCTGGAAAGATTAAAACAATACCAATTAATGAGTAGAAGAGCTAGTTTAAATTTTGATAATAGCAAATTAAGTTTTTGAGTAATGGCTGATCAAAGAGCAGAAAGGTCCAAATTCTTATGTAAGTTTGAAAATTTAAATTTGAAAACGAAGAATTTTCTTTTCCTCTAGACATTGATTGTGGGTATACCCAACACTTTCGGTTTCATAAATGAAAGCGGAACTCAAAAGAAACAAAACGGTGAAGAAAGCATTCAAAAATATTATTCCGTTAAGGAGATATTTAGTTTAGATTTTGATATCATTTGGGCATCACAGCCTCAGATTCCTCAAATTTGTATGTATTCTATCATATTTTGTCCTGCTATTTTGTGGCTCAACTCCCCAGCCAAGACTAGTACTCATTTCACAGCTGAGTGAGCTAAAGCAAATGGGATAAAGTGTCTTGCAAGACACTGTCAAAGACCCAACACAGCGTCCTGGCTGAGATTTGATCTTGGTGCCTTTCGAGTACGTGACTGACACCCTAAACACTGGGCTACTTCTAAAAGTAAAAGGAACATCTCATTGAATGACACATGTGTTGGTGTCTCTTATTTTAATTTATACAACAAAAGAGAGGTCTGCCCATTCTTACATCCCAAATTAGCATAATAACCATAATATTTGCATAACAAATAGTGGTCAAAAAGTGGTAAAACTGTCAATTACAAATGGATGAATGAATACATTTTGACAAAGCTCTATTCATGGTTTTAAAATTTTGACAGTGCAAAAGTTGAGCTTTGTATGACATTAGATCTTTAAGTTTAGTTTTACACACCATCCTTTCATATTTATTTGTAAGCTTTTCAAAAGTATGATAAGGTATGTATACTAATAACACACACCAAGATATCCCACACACAAGTCATACACAAGACTGATCGCAAACACAAAACCACTTTGAACTGCAGCTTTGGGCTATGTTTGTTTGCAAAGCGCTTTTGAATATACCTTTATAGAACGGGCGCTATTTAAAATCCTTGTATTATCATTATTTGTAGTAAACACTTCATGTGAACTCAAAAAGATGAATGGAAAAATATGGAAAACAAATTTTTACAGTTCAAACTAATGTAGTCTTGACAATGTGGTTACACTTGAATAGCTTTCTCGCATTATCAAAACAAGAGCAGGAATTTTGTTTTGTTCAACTTGAGGTAGACATGATTATGTTAAAGGGGTACGTACCCCTTCAAGACTGTTTAGATCACAGGTTCTTAATTAATTTTTCCAAGGGCCATCGTTTCACAACAGCCTCAGGCTGTGGGCCAATCACGTGGCAAAACCAGTGTCACATGACAAACAAGACCCTTCAAAACAATCCCTGAGAGCGAGTGCTAGAAGAAGGATGCATCCCAGATGTTGGCGGTTCTCTTATTACCCTTCCTTTGACAAGCCGCGAGTCTGCCCATTTTATAGCGGAACTAAAAATAACATTTTGCCGGAAAGCCATGCTTTTAGAGTGCACTGATCTGCCTAGGAAAAATCTAAAATAATTATTTTGGGATTTTTACAGATCTCATTCCGATTTTTTTCCGCTATGGCTATTGTTCATGGGCCAGATTGGATTGTCTGGCGGGCCAGATTTGGCACGCGGGCCACCTATTAAGAAAAGCTGGTTTAGATGCTTCAAGTACAAGCTCTTCGGGATGGGCTAAAATAAGCAGCTTCTACCTTGGGCTAAACTAAGTGGCTTTTACCCTCGGATATGAAATAAGCAGCTTCTACCTTAGGATAAAATAAGCAGCTTCTACCTTGAGCTAAAATAAGCAGCTTCTATCTTGGGGTAAAATAAGCAGCTTCTACCTTGGGCTAAAATAAGCAGCTTCTACCTTTGGCTAAAATAAGCAGCTTCTATCTTGGGCTAAAATAAGCAGCTTCTACCTTGGGCTAAAATAAGCAGCTTCTACCTTTGGCTAAAATAAGCAGCTTCTACCTTTGGCTAAAATAAGCAGCTTCTACCTTTGGCTAAAATAAGCAGCTTCTACCTTTGGCTAAAATAAGCAGCTTCTACCTTTGGCTAAAATAAGCAGCTTCTATCTTGGGCTAAAATAAGCAGCTTCTACCTTTGGCTAAAATAAGCAGCTTCTACCTTGGACTAAAATAAGCAGCTTCTACCTTGGGCTAAAATAAGCAGCTTCTACCTTGGGCTAAAATAAGCAGCTTCTACCTTGGGCTAAAATAAGCAGCTTCTACCTTGGGCTAAAATAAGCAGCTTCTACCTTGGGCTAAAATAAGCAGCTTCTACCTTAGGCTAAAATAAGCAGCTTCTACCTTGGGCTAAAATAAGCAGCTTCTACCTTTGGCTAAAATAAGCAGCTTCTACCTTGGGCTAAAATAAGCAGCTTCTACCTTTGGCTAAAATAAGCAGCTTCTACCTTTGGCTAAAATAAGCAGCTTCTACCTTGGGCTAAAATACGTGACTTCTAACTTGGGCTAAAATAAGCAGCTTCTACCTTGGGCTAAAATAAGCAGCTTCTACCTTGGGCTAAAATAAGCAGCTTCTACCTTGGGCTAAAATAAGCAGCTTCTACCTTGGGCTAAAATAAGCAGCTTCTACCTTAGGCTAAAATAAGCAGCTTCTACCTTGGGCTAAAATAAGCAGCTTCTACCTTTGGCTAAAATAAGCAGCTTCTACCTTTGGCTAAAATAAGCAGCTTCTACCTTTGGCTAAAATAAGCAGCTTCTACCTTTGGCTAAAATAAGCAGCTTCTACCTTGGGCTAAAATACGTGACTTCTAACTTGGGCTAAAATAAGCAGCTTCTACCTTTGGCTAGAATAAGAGCTTCTACCTTTCTGGGAGATCATAAATGTAACACTTCAAAAGAACAGGAAATAAAAACTACTTTCTGAATCTGAACAAGTCTAAATCAAACATACCTTTCACATGTGCAATGATGCAGAAGTCTATTGACAAGATTTAACATTTTTGACAGTTTCAAGTGTATGGTGCAATTCACTTACAGCAGCTTATGTATTTTTCAGATTCTCATTTTATAACAACTGCTGAAATAATCACAAATTTTGAAGCATGTATCAGAACAATACTGAACATCTAGGATATATAAGTTGCCAATCTTACAATTTAAAACACCATAAAAACAGTTAAAATATGACTCTTTTTGCTAAAATACCTTTCAAAAAATATCTTTATATTATATGACAAAAACCTATTTGGAGCCAAGTATGTACATTAGATGGGCAGACTGGCCATTGGGAGATTCGGGATTCTCCTGATGGCCTGGCCCAAAAGTGACCTGGGGCATGTTAACAAAAAATAACAAAATAAAAATAAATAAACCAGACATTACAAATGATACAAATTCCCTCAGGGCTACAAAACACACCTTCCACCCTCTGTCCCACATGCCATCCCACCCTCTGTCCCACAATCCATTTTAACCTCTGTTCCACATGCTATCCCATCCTACATCCCACCTTACCAGAAATTATACATGAAATAAAGATGACATCCCACCACATGCCATCCCTTCCTATACCACAGCATCCTGATCCACAAGCCATTTCATTCTATCCCACATGCCATCACACCTGAAAACCAGATAACACTTTACATACCAAGCCACCGTGTCTCACATACTACGCCACCCTGTTCCACATGCCATCTCTCTCTGTTCTAACACCATCCCATCTGGTTCATCATGCCATCCTGTCCTGTCCCCACGCCATTATGTCCTGTCCCCCATGTCATTCCACCCTGTCCCACATGCCATGTCACCCTGTTCCACAAGTCATCCCACCTTGTCCTACTGTATATGTCATGCCACCACCTTGTCCCACATGCCATACTACCCTGTCCCACATACCACCCCACCTGTCCTACATGCCATGCCACCCTATCCCACATGCCATGTTACCATGTCCCACATGCCATGTTACCCTGTCCCACACACCATGTTACCCTGTCCCACAATCCATCCCATCCTGTCCCCATGTCATCCCACACTCATCTCATCCCAATTTCTGTCTACCAATCATTATGCCATATACCACCCAACATTCTTTTCTCTAACTCTCATCCCGTCACCTCTATCAACCTAACATGCCCATTCACCTACCATCCCCATTCACCAACCATCCCCATTCACCTACCATCCCCCATTCACCTACCATCCCCCATTCACCTACCATCCCCCATTCACCTACCATCCCCCATTCACCTACCATCCCCCATTCACCTACCATCCCCCATTCACCTACCATCCTCTATTCACCTACCATTCCCCATTTACCTACCATTCCAATTCACCTACCATCCCAATCCACCTACTACCCACATTCACCTACCACCCACATCCATCTACCTTTCCCCATTATCATACCATCCCCCATTCACCTACCATCCCCATTCACCTACCACCCCATTCACCTACCACCTCCCATTCACTTACCATCCCCCATTCAGCTACCATCCACCATTCACCTACCATCCCCCATTCACCTACCTTCCTCCATTTACCTACCATCCCCATTCACTTACCATCCCCATTCAGCTACCATGCACCATTCATATCATCCCCATTCATCTACCATCCCTTATTCACCTACCTTCCTCCATTCACCTACCATCCCCATTCACCTATCATCCTCCATTCACCTACCATCCTCCATTCATTTACCTTCCTCCAATCACTTATCATCCCCATTCACCTACCATCCCCCATTCACCTACTATCCCCATTCACCTACCATCCCCATTCACCTACCATCCCCATTCAGCTACCATCCACCATTCACCTACCATCCCCCATTCACCTACCTTCCTCCATTTACCTACCATCCCCATTCACTTACCATCCCCATTCAGCTACCATGCACCATTCACTTATCATCCCCCATTCATCTACCATCCCCATTCACCTACCTTCCTCCATTCACCTACCATCCCCATTCACCTATCATCCTCCATTCACCTACCATCCTCCATTCATTTACCTTCCTCCAATCACTTATCATCCCCATTCACCTACCATCCCCCATTCACCTACTATCCCCATTCACCTACCATCCCCATTCAACTACCATCCACCATTCAGCTACCATCCACCATTCACCTACCATCCCCCATTCACCTACCTTCCTCCATTTACCTACCATCCCCATTCACTTACCATCCCCATTCAGCTACCATGCACCATTCACTATCATCCCCATTCATCTACCATCCCCATTCACCTACCTTCCTCCATTCACCTACCATCCCCATTCACCTATCATCCTCTATTCACCTACCATCCTCCATTCATTTACCTTCCTCCAATCACTTATCATCCCCATTCACCTACCATCCCCCATTCACCTACCATCCTCATTCACCTACCATCCTCATTCACCTACCATCGCCATTCACCTACCATCCCCATTCACCTACCATCCCCATTCACCTATTCCCCATTCACCTACCATCCCCTATTCACCTACCATCCCCAATTCACCTACATGTACCATCCCCATTCACCTACCATCCCCATTCACCTACCATCCCAAATCACCTACTATTCCCCATTCACCTACCAACCCCTATTCACCTACCATCCCCAATTCACCTACCATCCACCATTCACCTACCATCTCCCATTCACTTACCATCCCCATTCAGCTACCATCCACCATTCACCTACCATCCTCCATTCACCTACCTTCCTTCATTTACTTACCATCCCCATTCACTTACCATCCCCCATTCAGCTACCATCCACCATTCACCTACCATCCTCATTCACCTACCTTCCTCCATTTACCTACCATCCCCATTCACTTACCATCCCCCATTCAGCTACCATGCACCATTCATATCATCCCCATTCACATACCATCCCCATTCACCTACCTTCCTCCATTCACCTACCATCCCCATTCACCTATCATCCTTCATTCACCTACCATCCTCCATTCATTTACCTTCCTCTAATCACTTATCATCCTCATTTACTTACCATCCCCCATTCACCTATTATCCCCATTCACCTACCATCCCCATTTAACTACCATCCTCCATTCAGCTACCATCCACCATTCACCTACCATCCTCATTCACCTACCATCCCCATTCACCTACCATCCCCATTCACCTACCATCCCCATTCAAGTACCATCCTCCATTCACCTACCAACCTCCACTCACCTACCTTCCTCCATTCACCTACCTTCCTCCATACATCCCTACCTTCCTCCATACACCCCGTCCTTTATCCACCCACTCAATCAGAGGTTGCGTTATAATTTTTTGTCTGGTGTATTTGTTATTTTTTGGTGTATTTTGTAAATTTGCAAAATTTGCCCTTGAATTTTTCCCATCGTATTTTGTAAATTTGTCGTCGTATGTATAGCGCACTGCGTAATGTACAGGGTACTGTGCGCTAGCGAAGCTTACAAGTAATTGTTAACAAACACACTTGTGTAGGCCTGCCTCGCTAAATAAAGTGAATGAAAATTAGGCTTAAAATACCAAAAACATAAAAAATTCAAACTATTATAATCAATAAAAAAATATATATATATAAAGAAAAACAAGTTCATACCCAATCCTTGTATAATGTTGATTGTTGAAACCTGAAATTTGGGTAAACAATCCCAAAGTCAACTAGAAAATATTTTGGTTTATCGTATCCAAACTTTCATGAGGTTTTAGTAAACTTTGACCAATTGTCAACAATAATATACTATTCAGATCTTGAACATGCCTACTTCTTTACAGTATAGTAACTTGACTTGCAGATTGTGATCACTTCACAGATACACGATCAACACAATACAGGCGGAAAGTAGAATCCTAGCTAATAATATCATTGACAATTGACAGCCTGCATTCAAAACAACATCAAAACTTTCACATACATGTCTACCTACTGTGGTGTAGCGGTTATCATACATGTCTACAGACCACTAGGCCCTGGGTTCAAGCCTGGGTTGGGTAGACACGCCAGTGCACCACAACTGGTTATCAAAGGCCGTGGACATGGTATGTCTGTTTGTACGACGAACCTGTGTTCTCGTCTGGGTCGTATTAAGCGTTTCATGATTCGTAATGTTACTATCATAACCAAATATGCAGGCAACGACCCCATCATTGTAATTGTGTGTTCACTCGTCATCGTCGTCACATACCTGTACAGTGTACGTACATCATGCATAGGGCCTATGTACTAGCCAATATGTGTTTATGTACAGTACTACAGGCATGTTGAATTATTCGGCTGTTAATCTCGTAGTTGTGTTATTTTTCTTTTATTTATGAGTAATTCAAAACCATTTTTGTGTGAAATAAAACTTTGAATTGCATCAGAGAGGTAAGATGTTCATGATTTTCATTTAGGTAAATGAAAAACTCTGCCGAAAAATTTCACATGCTATATCTAAATATTATGACGCAGGTACAACCTGTGTTGTAAGAAATTTCAGCCATGGCGTAATATACGACAAATTTGTCGTTAACGCGATCTCTGCACTCAATCACCAAATTTACTCTTAACCAACTCATCATTCCAACCTTCACTCACTCCACTGCACCACAGCTCGAGGCTATCTTCTTTACATAAACAGAAATACAGTAACCCTGAACATAAATCTCAAACTCCCCATAAAATCATACTCAACTTGATATTTTCCCTAATAAACCAAATAAGGCTGATATTTTTACCAAACAGAATGAAAATCCATTGCAGATTAATTTGGAAACTTTTTGTTGTTTTCCTATTCATCCCAGAGACACTTAATTACAAATTCTTTTGAAGGGCCAGAGTTATTGTATGACTAATTGCTATTCATGTCAAGAATACATTTTGTTGTAAGTTCTTTATAAGCAAGAGTCGCCATAATATAATTCCTATTCAGAGGCGCTAGAAAAATAGTTAGAATTACCTTTCCAAGGGCAAAAATCTTTTGTTCCCCAGTAGCTGAGCAATGCATGTGGTCAGACAGACAATAGATGTGGACGAATAAACAGTAAAGATACTATCACCTTCACCAACTTTGTTGGGGAGGGGATAATAAGGCCAAATCCAAGCTAGGCTGCTATGAGCCAAAATCCTCTAATCCAACTAGCTTTAAGCCCCCTCAACCCCCTCCCTGCCAGATCCTCCAAAATGGCCTGACTTGGTTTGTGTTTCCCGACCCACTTTAACCTGCCAGTCTGCCCTGAAAGAAAGGGTATATGCCCCTAAACCAACTGTCCATCTCATAATGACTGAATTTTGAAGCACCAGTCAATTTACTTTTGTTTTTGTCACAAAATTGTTATTCATCCAAACATAAATTATGTTTCTTCATCAAAATGTATATTCTAGAAGGTCTAAGGATGTGTGGGCTCCTTTTATTGTCCACTCACGCTCAAGTTAAAGTGATCCATGATGATGACAAATCATCAAATCATCAATACTTACCGCCAAAACTTTAGATGTACTCTCATCTATAATCCACCTGAACAAGTACCCTGTGAACAGACTCTTAAACGTTTTCTGTAGGAAAAGACAAATTTTCAATTTCAGCCACTTTCAGGTTCAAAGATATACGGTCAATAAAATTTTAAAATACATAATTATATTCTTGTTCTAACAAAGTTAATGAATGGCTAAAAGTAATTATTTATTAAACAATTTATGATATCACACATCCAAGTAGGGAAAAAGATGCCTGATTCAAAATTAATAATAAATATTAATTGTGATTTATGCTTTTATGGCTGGATTTAAGTGTTGGTCCAAAGCTCTCCTTAAATTGGCTCGGCTGGTTGTGTCAGCCATTTATAATAATAATATTCAGTTTTATATAGTGCTTTCCTACAATGCTAATACCTTTTGTCAAATTGTCTCACAAGCTGAAAACATTCTTAAGTCCCTGGGAACTATTATCAACCATGCATCCATCTCAGTGTAGCGGTCATTAAAACCGACCAGGTATTATTACCCTGCTCCAAGTGAGAGGGCAGCAGGTGCCATTTTTAAAGTCTTTGGTATGACCGGCCAGGAAACAAACCAACAACCTACCGGCTGAAAAGCGGGTGCTCTACCAATTGAGATAAGCAGTCGGTTATAATGAGGACCTGGCACTTTTACATTGATTACTATTCCATAAGGTACACATAACAGAACCGTTTGATAGATTACCCAAAAGATACTGAGAATCGCCAAATCAAAACAAAATCCACCAAAACACAAAATAAAATTGACCATGTCTATTGAGTCATTTGGCCAAATCAATATACAAATATGATAGTGAAAGTAACTTTTTAATATTTTTGAAGAAAAATCTTACGTATTTAACGTCTTCAATGGGAGGAGTGTGTTCCAATAAAAAGTTTCTTTATAAAAACGCAATCACCAGCAAATAAATGCATTTAAAATGTCTTACAACACAGAATCATTAAGTTTGGCAAATATCCATCAAAACACTCCGATCAGTGATTTCCTTAAAAGTGATATTTCTGTAAATAATAAAAATTGTTTTTCTGACGTTTGAAACCAATATCTCAATAGCAAACAATTTCATTTCCTTTAAAGATCGTGGTCCTTCAGAATATCAAGCATTCCTACCAGGTTGCAGAGTTCGGAAAGGGTTCTTCCATTTCAATAAGATGCGAGGGGAGGTGAAAACTTCAAATAATGGGGGTGTTGACAGTGTTTGACAAATCTGGTGTCTACTAACAGAAATATTGACATTTTTCAGTACCTACATCCTGATTTACTCCTGTACATAAATGCACCAGTAACATATGTTTGTGTTTTCTCCTAAACCTGATTTTGCTTTTAGGTAGCCGCGACATGTCTCAAACGCTTCAAGAGGGGCACTTGGGCAGGTTCCCAATATACCTTTGTTATATATTTTGTTTGATTTTATGCAAGGAGCACTGACCTTCGCATGGGGGTATGCCCTCCCCCCTACCCCTGCCCACACCCCAAGCTGGCTACGGGCCTTTAACTACAGTATGCACTATCCGCTTTACTCAATAACAACGATTGATAAAGATAAGAATGCACATAAAACATAGCGAAAACTCACCATAAACTCATTTTTAGATTTAGTTAATATGGAGAGTTGTTTATTTGGCACTTCTTAGTAAGTCAAACTGTCCATTTTAAACAGAGTTAATCTAAATCATTGAAGAAGATAGTGTTTATCTCATTTTTGTGCTAATTTCACACAAGCTTACGTAACAGCGGATATCATTGTGTGCACTTTGTTCATTCCCACTTGCGATCCACCCACTCTCTCTGGACCTGGATTTTGTCAAATATCATCAAGATTTTAGAAGATAAATGAAGATATAAGAGAATAATATAAGAGCGCACACGTAACTTCATTTATCAAATCAGATCAGATGAAAGCTTCAAAACATATTATTGAGGTCACTCATTATTATGGTCAGCAATATATAACAGATGATATCAATGTGAATAATTCTGCAAGGCACAATACAATAAAATGCCTTGGAAATGGCCTAAATGGTGATCAAATTAATAGAATGCATTACTGAGACAAAGTAGCATACAAGAATGAGAAAAATAAACTAACAGCTTGCACTAAGGACAGTAATGGAAGAGTTTTTCTTTTCATTTTTGAGGGGAGAAGCTAGCACAGTAATGCAAGAGTTTTTTGTTTCATTTTTGGGAAGGGGGAAGTTTCACCTTGCATTAAGGACAATAATGGAAGAGTTTTTTTTTTCCTTTTGGGAGAGGGGGAAGCTACAGCTTGCATTAAGGGCAGTAATGGCAGAGGTTTTCTTTTTGTTGTTTTTTGGGGGGGAGGGAAAGCTACAGCTTCCATTAAGGAGAGTAATGGAAGAGTTTTTCTTTTCCTTTTTGGGAGAGGGGAAGCTACAGCTTGTATTAAGGGCAGTAATGGCAGAGGTTTTTTTGGGGAAGGGAAGCTACAGATGCATTAAGGACAGTAATGGAAGAGGTTTTTTTGGAGAGGGGAAAGCTACAGCATGCATTAAGGACAATAATGGAAGAATTTTTGTTTTTTTTTGGGAGAAGGAAAAGCTACAGCATGCATTAAGGACAATAATGGAAGAGTTTTCAGTTTCATTTTGGGGAGGGGAAGCTACAGCTTGCATTAAGGAGAGTAAATGGAAGAGTTTTTTGTTTTCATTTTTGGGGAGGGGAAGCTACAGCTTGCATTAAGGATGGTAATGGAAGAGTTTTTACTTTTACTTTTTGGAGGAGGGGGAAGCTATAGTTTGCATTAAGGATGATGTATAATAGAAGTTTTTTTTCTTTTCTTTTTTTGGGAGGGGAAAGCTACAGCTGCGTTAAGGACAATGTATAATGGAATAGTTTTTCTTTTGTTTTTTTTTTTTTTTGGGAGGGGAAGCTACAGCTTGCATTAAGGACAGTGTATAATGGAAGAGTTTTTCTTTTTCTTTTTGGGGAGGAAGAAGCTACAGCTTGCATTAAGGATGGTAATAAAAGAGTTTTCTTTTCACTTTTTGGAGGAGGGGAAGTTACAGCTTATATTGACAACAGTATTGGAAGAGTTTTTCTTTTTTTGGGGAGGGGCTACAGCTTGCATTAAAGACAGTAATGGAAGAGTTTTTTTTTTTTTTTGGGGGAGGAGGGGGAAGCTATAGCTTGCATTGAGGACAGTTATGAAGGGTTTTTTTTTCATTTTTTGGAGGAGGGGAAAGCTACAGCTTACATTAAGGACAGTAATGGAAGAGTTTTTCTTTTAATTTTTTTTTTTTTTTTTTTTTGGGAGAGGGAGGGGAAAGCTACAGCTTGCATTAAGGGCAGTAATAAAGAGTTTTTCTTCTCATTTTTTTTTTTTTTTGGGGGGGGGGAGCTACAGCTTGCATTATGGGCAGCAATATAAGAACTTTTATTTCTATTTTTTGGGAGGAGAAAGCTACAGCTTGCATTAAAGGACAGTAATGGAAGAGTTTTTCTCTTCATTTTTTGGGAGAGGGGAAAGCTACAGCTTGCATTAAGGACAGTAATGGAAGAGTTTTTCTTTTCAGATTTTGGAGAAAGAGGCATTGGGGTGGCCGGGGGATTCAAAATAGCGACAAATTTATCCTGTAAGGATAATCAAGAGTGATGTATAATCAAGATTTGAAATCTCACTCCAAAATAGTTTCAAAGTCAAATTTCTTCTTTTTCATGTAACCAGTACTTCAAGCAGAAGAGGAGCAAGAGGGCAGGCTCTTACAGGATTAGTTCAGAGGTCAAGCTAGTCTATCTTATATGAATAAGGACTTCAAAAGTAACAGTATAGTGAAGAAAGCATTACATTAAGGAGAAGATATTCAAGTTTAAAGTTTGGTATCATTTGCGTAGAAACGACTGAAATCAGACTAGTTGTGATGTTATAGCCTCAGATTCCTTAAAGTCTTTATGTATTCTATCATATTTTGTCGTGCGATTCTGTGGCTTAAATACCATGGGATATGTCAAAAAAGTAAAATTGAATATAGGAAGGGTATTTTCAATATACCACCTAAAAAAGGTTAAAGGGAAAATAATTTAAATAGTGAAAAAATTAAATAAACTTTCTTTTAAATAAATTAACAATTGTTTAGAAGATGAAGATGCTAACTTTCCATAGTAGACTTACTACACCAGTCATTTCTAAACGGATAAAAGCTTTAATCTTGAATATCTCCTTAATGAAATAATATTTTTGAAAGCTTTCTTTCTAAACGGATAAAAGCTTTAATCTTGAATATCTCCTTGATGGAATAATATTTTTGAAAGCTTTCTGCACCATTTTGTTTCTTTTGGAGTCCTGTTTCATATAAAATGGACATGCTTGACCCCTGAACTAGTCCTATAAAGATACGTAGGAGAAATTGCATTTACCTTTCAGGAGAATGGAGCGTACTTACCCTAGCATCAAAAAATTCCATTGAAAACATAGGCCAGGCTGCTATACTGATGTAAGCAGTGCCTAGCACCATGTAAAGACAGAACAGTATAAAGTGTCTGTGGTTGTTGTGTCCTACACAATTGTTTAACCATGCTGAGAAAAAAGGTCAAGGAACATTAGGAAGATGACTGCTCCCCTGGAGAGGGGGGGAAGGGAGAACTTCTATATGTGAGATATATATATATATATATATATATATGCAGCCCGAGCAGGTGCTTTTTTGCAACGTTTAGTTAAAAACTTGTCATTTTTACATAATTTTCGTAGTGTAGGTCCCAAAAATTGAGGTTTTACTGTGTTAATTTTGTACTGCTGGTCCATTTTTACAATATTTTCATTGAATACTCATACTGCAGGTATCAAAATTGACTTCTTTCAGACTGCAGGTATCAAAATTGTAGAATTTCATACTACAGTTACCAAACAATCTGTCATACAGGTATGTTTTTTGGTTGGTGGGCTGCACACCCCTACCACTTTTAGTATGAAGTGCCCCCCCCCTCCCCCCGCATCCCCGGGACATCTCCATGCCTGCCTTTGAGAAGTTGACTTGGTATCTTAAACATCTTGAAAAAGACTCTCTTACTCTCAATTTAATAATGTTGGTTTTGACACTTAATTCAGTTTTGCAGCTTTCCAAGGATCAGTTGTAGTGGTCCGACATCATTTTATCTGGTGTGATGACGGCTAGCAACTAAACGAACACTCTTGTAAAGAAACTGCACAATTATCTTCTTCTTGCTACATCATGAAATCATCAATTTCAAAGGTATCAAAAGTTGATTTGAAATCCTCATGAGTAAATAACACCCAATTTCTCATGAGGTTTTAATGAACCTTAATTAAAATTAATTTTAAACTTGAAAACTTTTTAACAAAGTTTCTTCATATGTAAAATCACAAGTACTGTAATTGCCTAGACTATGTTTTACTTATCTGCTGACATACCCAATGGCCTTAATTTGCAAATTTCAAGAAACATAGTAAAGTTGTGATACCGCTATTAATATCAGATTCTATTGTTGTCTTCCATTGTATAAGATGGCATGTTTAACCGCTTAACTTATTTCTGAAAAGAGTTCAAACTATTGTTAAAAAGATGTTGATGTGGCTTTGTGGCAACAAGTTTCTCCTAAAAACCACTACAGAAATGATCTAAGGAAATAAATGCCTTCGAAACTGTCGTCAGAAATACACTGTGAATTATGAAGAAATTTTGTTTTTATAATGATGGACAAATTTGATGAAATACTTTCAAGAAAACTGATATGATGCAGTGGCTCAACTGATGCAGGCCTCCCAGTGACTCTTTTTTAAAATAAAGGTTTTTTTAAAGGTTGGAAAAGTTGAAGTAAAGGTAAAGGTTTTGGATTTAAATAAAACGGTTTATAAAGGTTAACTCATGGAATACATTTTCATACAATGAGCATATTCTGGGGCAAAAAGCAGTAGGTGGCGCCAAAAGTTCATTACTTACGTGAAGTTGGAAATTTTCTTTTGGTCCTGCTACTTTTTAAATGTGTGTTGAGAAGAGATATGCTATTAAATGGATGTGTATACTTACCAATGAAGCTAAAACCTTGGCACTCGAATCATTTACCTTACTTAACTTTGAAAATAAAGGTTTTTGAAGGTTTTAAAGGTTATTTTGAAAGGAATAAAGGTTCAATTTGTCAATAAAGGTTTTTAAAGGTTTTAAAGGTTTTTAAAGGTTTACCAGGAGCCCTGCTGATGCAATGTTACACGGAGAAAAAGGATACGACAGTGATGATCCATCTTCATCACACACTGTTGACATAAAGTACAGTGGTGCGTTCGAGGAGGTTTCGGTGCGATGCATTTCTTGCAAATTGTGGCAACTCCAATATCGGATATAACCTGAACAAAAAAACAAGGTATCAAGGGTTACATATTCCATTAGGTGAACATCTTAAGGTAATAGATAAAACTAACTAGTTACACCACCCATACAAATAACATATTAAGGTAAGAGATCAAACTAACTAGTTAGACCACCCTTACAAATAACATCTTAAGGTAAGAGATGAAACTAACTAGTTATACCACTCTTACAAATAACATATTAAGGTAAGACATAAAACTAACTAGTTCCACCACCCATACAAATAACATACTAAAATAAAAGATCAAACTAACTAAGGTGAGAGATGAAACTAACTAGTTAGATTACCCATATCAATAAGATCTTAAGGTAAAAGATCAAACTAACTAGTTATACCAACCTTACAAATAAAATATTAAGGTAATAGATAAAACTAACTAATTAGACCACTCTTACAAATAACATCTTAAGGTAAGAGATGAAACTAACTAGTTAGACCACTCTTACAAATAACATCTTAAGGTAAGAGATGCAACTAACTAATTATACCACCCTTACAAATAACATATTAAGGTAAAAGATCAAACTAACTAGTTAGACCACTCTTACAAATAACATATTAAGGTAACAAATCAAACTAACTAGTTATACCACCCTAACAAATAACATATTAAGGTAAGAGATAAAACTAATTAGCTAGACCACTCATACAAATAACATATTAAGGTAAGAGATAAAACTAATTAGCTAGACCACTCATACAAATAACATATTAAGGTAAGAGATGAAACTAGCTAGTTCCACCACCCATACAAATAGCATCTTAAGGTAAGAGATAAAACTAACTAGTTACACCACCCTTACAAATAACATATTAAGGTAAGAGATAAAACTAACTAGTTCCACCACCCATACAAATAACATATTAAGGTAAGAGATAAAACTAAGTAGTTAGACCACTCTTACAAATAACATATTAAGGTAAGAGATAAAACTAACTAGTTAGACCACCTTTAAAAATAACATATTAAGGTAAGAGATGAAACTAACTAGCTATACCACCCTTACAAATAAGATCTTAAGGTAAGAGATGAAACTAACTAGTGATACCACTCTTACAAATAACATATTAAGGTAAGAGATCAAACTAACTAGTTAGACCACCTAACAAATAACATATTAAGGTAAGAAATAAAACTAACTAGTTATACCACCCTAACAAATAACATATTCAGGTAAAAGATCACACTAACTAGTTTGACCACTCTTACAAATAACATATTAAGGTAAGAGATAGAACTAACTAGTTAGACCACCCTTACAAATAACATATTAAGGTTAGAGATAAAACTAACTAGTTAGACCACTCTTACAAATAACATATTAAGGTAAGAGATAAAACTAACTAGTTAGACTACCCTTACAAATAACATATTAAGGTAAAAGATAAAACTAACTGGTTAGACCACTCTTACAAATAACATCTTAAGGTAAGAGATGAAACTAACTAGTTAGACCACCCTTACAAACAATATCTTAAGGTAAGAGATGAAACTAACTAGTTAGACCACCCTTACAAATAACATCTTAAGGTAAGAGATCAAACTAACTAGTTAGACCACTCTTACAAATAACATATTAAGGTTAGAGATAAAACTAACTAGTTAGACCACTCTTACAAATAACATATTAAGGTAAGAGATAAAACTAACTAGTTAGACTACCCTTACAAATAACATATTAAGGTAAAAGATAAAACTAACTGGTTAGACCACTCTTACAAATAACATCTTAAGGTAAGAGATGAAACTAACTAGTTAGACCACCCACAATATCTTAAGGTAAGAGATGAAACTAACTAGTTAGACCACCCTTACAAATAACATCTTAAGGTAAGAGATCAAACTAACTAGTTAGACCACTCTTACAAATAACATATTAAGGTAAGAGATAAAACTAACTAGTTAGACCACCCTTACAAATAACATATTAAGGTAAGAGATAAAACTAACTAGTTAGACAACTCTTACAAATAACATCTTAAGGTAAGAGATGAAACTAACTAGTTAGACCACCCTTACAAATAACATCTTAAGGTAAGAGATCAAACTAACTAGTTAGACCACTCTTACAAATAACATATTAAGGTAAGAGATGAAACTAACTAGTTAGACCACCCTTACAAATAACATCTTAAGGTAAGAGATCAAACTAACTAGTTAGACCACTCTTACAAATAACATATTAAGGTAAGAGATAAAACTAACTAGTTAGACCACCCTTACAAATAACATATTAAGGTAAGAGATAAAACTAACTAGTTAGACCACTCTTACAAATAACATATTAAGGTAAGAGATAAAACTAACTAGTTAGACCACCCTTACAAATAACATATTAAGGTAAGAGACAAAACTAACTAGTTAGACCACTCTTACAAATAACATCTTAAAGTAAGAGATAAAACTAACTAGTTAGACCACCCTTACAAATGACATATTAAGGTAATAAATCAAACTAACTAGTTAGACCACCCTTACAAATGACATATTAAGGTAAGAGATAAAACTAATTAGCTAGACCACCCTTACAAATAACATATTAAGGTAAGAGACAAAACTAACTAGTTAGACCACTCTTACAAATAACATCTTAAGGTAAGAGATGAAACTAACTAGTTAGACCACCCTTACAAATGACATATTAAGGTAATAAATCAAACTAACTAGTTAGACCACCCTTACAAATAACATATTAAGGTAAGAGATGAAACTAGCTAGTTCCACCACCCATACAAATGACATATTAAGGTAATAAATCAAACTAACTAGTTACACCACTCTTACAAATAACATATTAAGGTAATAGATCAAACTAACTAGTTACACCACCCTTACAAATAACATATTAAGGTAAGAGACAAAACTAACTAGTTGTACCACCCTTACAAATAACATCTTAAGGTAAGAGATCAAACTAACTAGTTATACCACTCTTACAAATAACATATTAAGGTAATAGATCAAACTAACTAGTTACACCACCCATACAAATAACATATTAAGGTAAGAGATAAAACTAACTAGTTGTACCACCCTTACAAATAACATCTTAAGGTAAGAGATGAAACTAACTAGTTATACCACTCTTACAAATAACATCTTAAGGTAATAGATGAAACTAACTAGTTATACCACTCTTACAAATAACATATTAAGGTAATAAATCAAACTAACTAGTTACACCACTCTTACAAATAACATCTTAAGGTAATAGATCAAACTAACTAGTTACACCACTCTTACAAATAACATATTAAGGTAATAGATCAAACTAACTAGTTATACCACCCATACAAATAACATCTTAAGGTAAGAGATGAAACTAACTAGTTGTACCACCCATACAAATAACATCTTAAGGTAAGAGATGAAACTAACTAGCTACACCACTCTTACACATAACATCTTAAGGTAAGAGATAAAACTAACTAGTTAGACCACCCTTACAAATAACATATTAAGGTAAGAGATAGAACTAACTAGTTAGACCACCCTTACAAATAACATATTAAGGTTAGAGATAAAACTAACTAGTTAGACCACTCTTACAAATAACATATTAAGGTAATAGATCAAACTAACTAGTTATACCACCCTTACAAATAAAATATTAAGGTAATAAATCAAACTAACTAGTTAGACCACTCTTACAAATAACATATTAAGGTAATAAATCAAACTAACTAGTTACACCACTCTTACAAATAACATCTTAAGGTAAAGATCAAACTAACTAGTTACACCACTCTTACAAATAACATATTAAGGTAATAGATCAAACTAACTAGTTATACCACCCATACAAATAACATCTTAAGGTAAGAGATGAAACTAACTAGTTGTACCACCACCCATACAAATAACATATTAAGGTAATAGATCAAACTAACTAGTTATACCACCCTCACAAATAACATCTTAAGGTAAGAGATGAAACTAACTAGTTATACCACTCTTACAAATAACATATTAAGGTAAGAGATAAAACTAACTAGTTACACCACCCATACAAATAACATATTAAGGTAAGAGATAAAACTAACTAGTTACACCACCCATACAAATAACATATTAAGGTAAGAAATAAAACTAACTAGTTACACCACCCTTACAAATAACATCTTAAGGTAATAGATAAAACTAACTAGTTGTACCACCCTTACAAATAACATATTAAGGTAATAAATCAAACTAACTAGTTACACCACTCTTACAAATAACATATTAAGGTAATAAATCAAACTAACTAGTTACACCACTCTTACAAATAACATATTAAGGTAATAGATCAAACTAACTAGTTACACCACCCATACAAATAACAATGGGCTACCACTCCTGAGCTGGGGTGGCAGACAAAAGATGCATGTACCAACGCTCAAATTGATACAAGGGTCAAAACAATTTGTATTTCATTGTACACAAATAAGAAATTGTTCGCAGAACTGGTACATTTGGGTGACGTTTAAAAAAAAACCCATTCATTACACTGGTTTGACTCCCTAGACTTACCTATTATACTGAAAAAAGTATCAAAAATAATTACTCTTACTTCAAATACAAAATTTTCTTGATGGGAAATGTGTTTTTGATGAACAGTTTTTCCTCCACAAGTAAGCTTTGTGGGGGAGGGTGTTATGCTAAATTTAGTGTCTTAAATGAAAGACAATAATTCCAATAGCTTTAAACAGGCATACAAATCATTCCATTCAAAATTATACATGTAGGAGAAATAATTTTTTGAAATTTTGTTTCAAAATGAACCAGAAATCATGGAAAATTGCATAAATTTTAGAATTTATAACACTTTGATTAGATTTGGAATCTATCTGTTTAGATGAGTTTGGGGTAAAATCATAACCTCATTTATAAGTGTACCCTGAATTATTCAATTTTTGGCAAGTTTTTGAAGAAAAAAATGAAAATCACCCACCCATGTTTGGCTCTTAATTACTCTGAAAATCTCAATGTGACTAAAAAAATAAATGGTTGAAGCGAAAGAATTCTTTCAAATGATACAAACATCATCTTGATGTAAAATGAGGAGTCTTTCAAGCAATTTTCTAAAAAAAGCACATTTCAAAAGTTGAATAATTGTACCTTCGGTATTTAAGGGTTAAAAATTTGATATAACCATGACAATACTGTACATGGCACTCAACATTAGTAATTATCCGCGTCTTCTGCAGGGTTTTAAGAGATCCGCGTAAGAAATCCTGTCTATGGGATTGAAGCTTGTTACAGTACTCAGGCCGCACAGGATTCCCAGCTTGGGATGACATGGTCAAAACATGGCAGACACAAATGGAATTGGGTTGGCAAATGTTGACAACCTTGTTACAAGCATGTGGCATGTTGAATTTGCATGCTATTTTTTGCTAAGTCAAGAATGACTGTATTTCCATGTTATGGAAGAAGTTCCTGTATCAAACTTAGGAAGTACAAGGTCGAATTAGATGAGGATCCTTATCTAATTTATGATTTTTGGTCTTCAAGTTTTAGCATTTAAGGCTTAGGAATTTTTTCTCATAAAATGTTGATTCACTTCTTGGAGTGATCAAGTTACGTAAGATATATTTGTAACGGTCAGCTGTATTACTTTAAATTGCTAGGACAGAATGATACAAATCAATGCAATAAACTCTAGCCATGACAGTCAGTATAAAGAGCATATATCTGAGCACCCTTTATATATCAAATTCAGCTGAAAGACTATAGACCTTTTTAAATCTGAATCGGCATTTTGCGGATAACTAATTTGAATAATGTCACATGGCTGAGATTCACGTGTCCATAATGAACCAATCGTATACTGGAGGAATTTTATTGACCAATAAAATTATGGAGGAATCTTGGCCGTCTGCTCAATTCATGCCGGTATGGGACCAAGCGTATGAAAAAATGTTTTCAAGCGCACGTATCATACATGCGTCATACATGAAGGAAATACGCGCTAGTATTGCTGCTTACATTTTTTCCCTCAAACCTGCACCTGATTGGTTGGGAAACAAAGGAGAAGTTCCCCCCCCCCATCTTCCCCAGCATTTGATTGGTCGAAGTACTAAAGAAATCACATTCGGCTAAACTCGGTTTGAAAAGGTCTATAGATGAATAGAAATAGCTATTCAAACATATGACTGATTGTCACACAAAGTATCTAACAAGTACAAAGCAGGTAACATGTCCTTTATGCCATATCTTCAATCATTATTAGCGACAAATCGATTTCATAATCTCTTCAGATAAGTGAATGTTAAAGTCATTTTGTAAATGATTTTACCTTAAAAGTTTATTTCCACAAATTTTACAACATTTTAGTTCAAAAAATCACTTTCATGCCATCATAATTGATTTCTTGATGTTTATTGCAGAAGCAGGAAATAATGCATTAGTTTGAATGATATGATAGAATTTACAAAGCATTGGCAATAATATATATCTATACATCTACCATACTTTTACATGATGTAAAAGAAGCCTTGGGAATTTACAAATCAACTAATTATCTTTTTAGAATGACAGAGTTTTGCCGGTTAAGTATACATAATTATGTTGATAAACCAGACATAAATCATGCAATGGGAAGGTTTGATATCCTACATGAAACTGGCATTAACTGAAACCAGCACAATTTTGATAGTGGTTTTCAAAGCTTTTACAAACCTTTCAAAATATAAGAAATAATTCATCAAATTCTAATCAATAATTGAAGTTTATAGGAAATAAGTTTTTACTTAAATGACTAATGGAATGCATGAACATCATGAAAACTGTACTACCTTGAGAGAAAATATCTTGAATTCCTTATGCAAAAGAATATGCTAAATTTTATATCTGGCAGTTGTTTTTATATATTTTTTTTATTCATTTCACCCATTTACTGTGTGCTCAACAGAAGTTACTTGAGGTAGTAACATTACCCACAATGCATTAAAGCAAAATGTCCCCTATTCAAATAAGACATGTTTCCAAAAATCAACTTCATTACAATGATCCCGAAGAAAATTTATTTGGCATACAGAAAAAAACAGTACTGGTACTAAGGTATATTCTTACTTTGTGTCTTTGTTAGTTTAAATACAAATATATCTTATCATATATCATATCTGTATTTTGCCTTATGGGTTACAAGGAATATTCATTTTCATAAATATGATAGCAAACAATTAATGAAACAAACTGGTGAAAAAACCATGTTAACATCTTTTTCTGTTTAAAGTAATTGCATTTCAAGTAAATGTTTATACATTTCTTGAAAATTACTTGCCTCTTTCTAAAATTTTGGAAATATATTGTTCAATTATTGATATGGGTACAACATGCATATTACAAGAACATACTTTGCCCATCTGCTTATGTACCTTACCCTCTATATAAAAGAAAATATTTTATAGAAAACTTAAAGGAATATTCCCACGAATTTTCATTTTCATACATATGATAGGACTATTGGTGTAAAACTAAGTTGATATCTTTTTCCGTTTAAAAGTTATTGCATTTCAAAGATTGTGTGAGTGTATTGAAAAGTGACATCTTACAGGCAGATCCAAAACAATTCTTATGTTTTTCTGTAAAACAAAAACAAAAAATTATGTTCCTTATATATGAAAATAAAAATTCACAGGAATATTCCATTTTAAAGAATTATCTTGGATGTACAATCATAATACAACACTTTACAGTTTGCCATGCAAGGCCACTTTTCAACACATTGGTGAAATCTTTCAATGCAATAACTCCTCAACAGAATATAAAAGATATCTACATGGTTTTTCTATCAATTTGTTTGTTTAATAATCCTGTCATATACATGAAAATGAAAATTTGCAGAAAAATTCCTTTTAAAATTCCTTTTAAACCTTCCATAAGGAACTCTGAAGAAACTTTTACATTTTCTGAGGAATTCTCAAAAAACTTTAACATTTGTGAGGAAATTTCAGGAAAAACTGTTGATAGCCTGACGAAATCGCCATTACATAGGTTCGTATTATGCTTCGCATGCTCACCAAAAATCATTGAAAATATTTATGTTGCAGTTATTCTTATTAAATAATTTTTAACAAATCTCTTACAGCGTCATTACACATTCTACCTTAAATGTATACTCCTAAGATATTCTCCCTTTCCATAATTCGTTTTGTTAATAACTTTTTTCTATAATGTTATCCAACCAGATTTCATCTAAGATCCGGCCAAATCCGGTTCCACAAATTTGGATCTAAAGGATATGATTAAGATAAGGAAACCCACACGTAAACTCAGATCGAGTAATGACTCCACCCAACTTCACATACCCCATAATACTTGCAAATACTTGCATCCAGATCCTGGAACACTTTACCCACCCACATAGAACTTCTCCATCCACCACAGTATTTAAAAAAATCTTAAAGACCCACTTATTTTGATATTTTTCATTTTGTTTTATTTTACTTTGCAAGCGCCATGGTACTTTGGTGAATGGAATAAACAGAATTTGTGCTGTTTACAATCTACTTGGCCCACTACAAATATCAAATCTTTTATGAACTTTTAATAAAACCAACCAAGAGCAGCCGTAAGTCAGAAACTAAAAAAATAAACTTAAAGTTTTTAATGTTTAACCCAAACAACAAATCACTTGTTCTTTTAACAGAAAGAGGTAACATTTATACAAACAGGAAAAAACAAAGAAATTGCTGGGTAAAAACATATTTTTTTCCCAATTACATTAGCATGAATTTGCCATCCTCCACACCCACTGCCTCTCTTTGATGATTTCACAAGAGCCTTAATTGCCTATTTTTATATTGTAATAGTTTATAAGAAGTGCCCACACACTTTTGAATCTGAATGCCCCAAACGTTTAAAATTTAGTGCACAAAATGTATTGTATACTCATCATATACTATTTTCAAAGAAAACATCCCTAAATTTTTTATCATAAAGAGGCTTTGATCTGAGGGAAACCAAAGGAAATTGACCATTTTAAGCGACACTGCAATATTTATGACGAAAGGTGGTAATTTAAGATAACCTGGTAGAATTCTTTAATTGGGTTTACGCTTGGTTAAGTATGAGGAAGGTAAGTGATTTTGTTGTTCATTATTATATTTGTTCTTCCTGTGCAGTCATAATCTTGCAATAATGCCCTTGGGGCTTCATAGCAGGCTCTTTCATTTCAGAAATATGCATTTATACTGAACAATCTACAAAACAAGCCAGATATAGATAGTTTAAAAAACAAAGTTGAAAGAATTAACAGACTCTGAGAATTATGTTCTGTGCAAAGCTCCAATATTTTTTTACGTTAACCATTACTCTACCAGCACTTTTTGGAAAACGTGCTCGGGAGGCGGAGTCAAAAATGGGGCACCCAAAACGGGGATAATATCGCCACGTGGTGGAGTAAGGGTTAGTCCAATGCTTTTCGATTAGCTGATACAAAAGTTTGAAGAAATGTAGGTGATTTTAACAAAAGATTTCTTGAAACAAAAGTCATCCCCTCAATAACAGAAGTAATTCACCCCTAAAGGCTGTTACACACCGCGCCGCGCCACAGCGAGCAATAATTTAAACAAATTCGAATAAAACAAAGGGAAAGAAACATCTTGACCTCTTTGTTTTGAGAGATGGATCGTCATCAACTTTGCAGACGATAACCGAAAAATGATAAAAGGGGCATTTCTACACCAAATTCATATGGTGACAGATAATTCCCCCCTCCTTCCACCCACTAAAGCGATTCGACAGTTTGAATAAAAAAGCATTTCAAGAAAATTTCACAGAATCACCAAAAAACATCAATTGTAAACATTGTGTGTAAACAAAATGTAAAAGCATCTCATAACATTTGCTTCCTTACTGATTACCTAAAAAATCGCTCGCTGCGTCACGTTCGGTGTGTACCGGCCTTAAATCACAATTTTCATTGCGTGTTTAGCACTGTACTACTTTTACGGTAGCTGCATATTCCAAACTCAAATTAAGATTAATTAGTTCTAGTGGGTATGTTGTATGGAGGTTATGGTTGTATTTTGTGGGTAAATTTGGGCACAAATGAACAACTTTCAAGTTTTGACACAAAATGTTATAAAAATATATAATTATTAAAAATATTCAAAATATATTTAGGTTTTGAGTGGTCCGCTATTTATCTTTTAGATAGTCCCTTACACACACACACGGTTTGTTGTTATTTAAAGGCACCGCGACAGTCAGAGTCAAATGTGCCAAATGTGTACACACACACAAAGCTGGAAAAAATCTACGTTTCTGGTGGTTACATACATGCTGAAATAACCATCCTTGTGAAGAATGGTCCATCAATCATTCATGGGTTTTGCACAAAGTCCTCCCAAGAATATAATGTATATTTCTATTTAGGCTCCGCCAAGGACTAATCTGATTTGTATCACTGAACAGCAGTTATGTAGCAAGCTACATAGAATGACCTATTTGTGTAGTGTAACAGTAGCTGGTTGCTAACAAGTGAACTGTGAATAGACTATGAAGATGTTATCAGATAGGAAGGTTTAGATTACCACCTGTGTTGTGTATGGTGTAACAATAGCAGGATGCTAGTCAATGAAGTGTGAAGAGTCTCTGGGTTGAATGGTGTGGATTACCCCTGATTCTGAGAAAATCGGGGGTGTCGGGTTGGAGGGGTCTAAGGGCCAAAAATTCTTAATGGATAACTGCAGGAAAATCAGGAATTCAAGGGAAGAAAATAAATCCCCCCAAAAGTTTTTTTTGAGTCCAAACATTCTTTGGGGGATAGGTCCTTTGTTGTTTCTGCCCCTCGCCTTTGGAACCAACTCCAATTAAAAGTCAGACAAGCAGCTACTCTCTTTAAATTGAAGAAGAATCTAAAATCTCATTTAATAACAAAAGCATTTGCAAAATTTTGTAGTACCTTAATGTTTTCTATTTCTATCAATGATTGTATTATCATTATGTTTCATTTGTAGGCCTATCATTTAGGGAATAAAATATCAGGGTGCCCGGTCAGAAATTTCATTTAAGACAGAGGATGACGTCATCATGGGGTTTGAGCGGACCGAGGCAATAGCCGAGGTCCGCTGGCACCTTGATGACATCATACAAGGTCTCAAAAGAAATTTATGACTGGCACCCTGATTTGTATTCCCATTCATAAATTGGTTCTTGAAATTTCTTTAAAACATTAATGTTAAAAACTTAACATTTGAACAAATTTCTTTTTACACAAGAAAAATACTCCCAACATGTGTAACCTCATAGCTAAAGAAATTTGTCTCTTACAAGAAAGAACACAAGACGTACAACCTCTTCATTATAAAATTGAAAATATCAACAACTTCAATCTATAACATCATAACTTGTAAAGAACCTTGGACGATATATAAGTACAAGCGGACTGTAATCCAGCCTACACTTCATGCTAACATAACATTTTGGCCCTCAAATGACCTTTCTAAGGTCAAATCAAGTAATATATCTTGGTTTTGTTGTTGTCAAACTCAGCCTCGCATTAATTTGCATAGCAGACAACATGGGCTGAATGAAAAGGTAAGGTAGTAGCATAGCAAATGACACTGGCTGAAAGATAAGATAAGGTAGTAGCATAGCAGATGACACGAGCTGAATGGTAAGATAAGGTAGTAGCATAGCAGATGACATGGGCTGAATGGAAAGATAAAGTAGTAGCATAACGGATGACACTGGCTGAATGGTAAGATAAGGTAGTAGCATAGCAGATGACACTGGCTGAATGGAAAGGTAAGGTAAGAGCATAGCAGATGACACGGGCTGAATGGAAAGGTAAGGTAAGAGCATAGCAGATGACACGGGCTGAATGGTAAGATAAGGTAGTAGCATAGCAGATGACACTGGCTGAATGGTAAGATAAGGTAGTAGCATAGCAGATGACACGGGCTGAATGGTAAGATAAGGTAGTAGCATAGCAGATGACACGGGCTGAATGGAAAGGTAAGGTAGTAGCATAGCAGATGACACTGGCTGAATGGTAAGATAAGGTAGTAGCATAGCAGATGACACGGGCTGAATGGAAAGGTAAGATAGTAGCATAGCAGATGACACTGGTTGAATGGTAAGATAAGGTAGTAGCATAGCAGATAACACGGGCGGAATGGAAAGGTAAGGTAGTAGCATAGCAGATGACACTGGCTGAATGGAAAGGTGAGGTTAAGATTAGACTATGATTTTCAATTTCAACCAAGATGAAGAAGTTTGCAGGTTGAGAAGGTAAATCGGAAATAGATGTAGAGTAACGTAAAAAAGCCGGTTTATTGGGATCCAAATTGCCTGGATGTTTGAAGGTCCTGTCTTGCTGAACATTTTTTTTAACTTAATGCAAACCTAACGTTATTGGTGGACTTGCAATAACTTTCGGTATGTTGCTTGTAGTAGTACTAAGCTTCAAGTTGTTTGTAAGTGTTAACGTTATGTTCAAGGTATATTCCCATGTTTCTTCATAGCATTTCATAAGAAAGAAAAAAAAATTAGAAACAAATTAGTACAAAAATCATGTTGATATGTTATTCCTACCTGGAGATATTCAAATATAAAGATTCACAAAAAATTCCAATAAACGAATAGAAAAAGGTTCAGAATGACATCACAGCAACATATTCTCCCACAAAGTTGAGGTATTTCATTAAAATCTATAATCCTTTTTATCAGTATAACCTGCTGAAAAAATAATTAATTGATGAAAGTTAGGTATTTATATACATTGCCAAATATACCCTACTTCAATAACTTTTGAAAAATTGTTTCTAATCATACAGAAACAACCACTTAACATTCAAAATAATGCATACACATTGGCGATGGAATTGCCTCTATGACAATCATCAAACACAAATTCATCATACTGTACAAAAACTTTAAAATGCAATTAGGAAAACTTTAAAAATCCATCTCCTGAACGGAATATGATATCAACCTGATTTTTTGTTCCAAATTTGCTCTAAAAATATGCTCTTTTAAATAAAATTTTACAAAAAAGCATGGGAATATTCCCTAATAGCCTGTAGTAGTGTCTCACTGTTTAAGTACTACCTACACCACACATGTCAGATGAGCCGTATTAAGTTTTCTTGCAGTGCACACGTTTGGTTCCTGTTTACATCCATTGTTTTGACGTTCTGTGGGATGAATGCAGCAGTGCAAATTATGACTATGATGTAAGTATATATGCAAGGCCCACAGACTCAGGATGTTGTTTTCAGGGCTGCTCACTGCAGAAAAGAGTGGCAATGGGGCTTGTTTGAAATTCTGTATGCATTGGCCCTGTGAGCTCCGAGAGCTAAACAAATATTTTTACAGATATTTAAAATGTTCTCAATAAGGATGTCTATATAATTTCTAGAACTTTTTCAAAACAACATTCACATAGGAAGCCAAGTTCAAATGAAACTGCAGTATTAAGGTCACTTTAAATTTTCCTGCAGTTGCATTGGCGTATTACATGTTCTGTTCAGGCTCATAGTCTGTCATGATGTCTCAAGTGAGAAGGCAAAGAAACGATCAGTTTATCTAAAGTTTTAAGAATTCTTTTTGTTTTGCTGAAATAATTCGAGAATAATTTGAACATGACATTTGTAGGAAGATCGAAAGAGAAAAATTGGTTTTAGGTCACTCATTTAAAAAATAAAAGTTCATGACACTATGGACTTTTTTTTAGTAAAAAAGAAGAGTGCAGAGCAAGTTTTACCCTTTGTGAATGTTAACATGAATGTTAACATGACAACTTCATTTTTTCTAAAATGTAGATTACATGGATAATGATCATGTTCATCAATTCTCCTTATTTGCATAGTGCTGGTCTCAAATCCGATTCAAGACCGGTCTTGAATAAATTTCAACCACTTAGAAAGCTAGAAACTTAATTGACTATTTATGGATTTCTAATTTACGCCATGAAAATTCTTTGAATGGTATGTGTGCGATATAAGTCTTATTATCATTATCATTATCAATTTTATTATCATTATTATTTGTATTATTCTTCTTATTATTATTAATTTTGTTATTATTATTATTATTAATTTTATCATCATCATCATCATTATTATTATTATTATCATTATTATTATTATTAATTTTATCATCATCATCATTATTATTATCATTATTATTATTATTAATTTTATCATCATCATCATTATTATTATCATTATTATTATTATTAATTTTATCATCATCATCATTATCATTAATGTCATCATGATCATCATGATCATCATCATTATTATCATTATAATTATTAAACAGTATGTGGTAAATACAGTATGTGCTCTAAATTCGTCCCGCATGTAATTGGGCGATTAACATTAAATTGTAGTAATCACTACATTAATATCATTTCTGTTGCAATTTTTCGTGGTAAGATTTTCAACACCTCCATTCAGAACCGTGGGAAATTGTATGATTTATTCCAAATCTAGTTTGTGTGGAGGTCCTATTTAGATTTTGTAAGTAAATTTGGGCAAAAATGAATAACTTTCAAGTTTTAACACAAAATCTTCAAAATAGAATTATCAACAATATTCAAAATACGTTTAGGTTTTCACGGTGAATTTTGTTCTGATATTTATCACAAAGTCACAAAACCACAAATTAAATTGTTCAGAAACAAATTAACTTTGACCATACCTATAACAGATTCAAACATTGAGCAAATTATGAAGAATGTTGTGATATTTGGTCCATTTTGAAAACAAATTAAATTGTCTAAATTACATACTTTTTGTCCAGTTGCAAAAGCAGGAAGTAATAATGGGTATTTTGGGTCAAAGCTGATTTTGGATTCTGACCACAGGTATATAAACAATATCCATTACGGTCACAAGAACATTGAAATCTGAGCAGATCAATTTTTGAATTTTAAAAATAGCACTTTCAGTTTTTTAATATGGCTGATCAAAGCTTGATAAGTGTTTTGTGTTTAAGATTGGTAGTTTTTACCACTTTTTACTGTTTTATCTATTCATGTATCTGAACTGAATTTTAAAACTTAATTATTTCTTGTATTCGTATACTGCTGATATTTTAGCTTTCACCTATTATGGGGGTTTTAGGTGTTGAATCATTTTTATTTTGTTTCTTTTATGTATTGATAAGTAATTAACTTTTCATTTTTTCATGCTCTTTTAAAGCACTTAGAGTTTCTATTAAAATAAGTGCTATATAAACATAATTTAATAATTTAATAATAATACTACTACTACTACTAATAATAATAATAATAATAATGATAATGATAATAATAATAATAATAATAATAATAATAATAATAATAATAATAATAATAATAATAATAATAATAATAATAATAATAATAATAATAATAATAATAATAATAATAATAATAATAATAATAATAATAATAATAATAATAATAATAATAATAATAATAATAATAATAATAATAATAATAATAATAAGTTTCTCAATTTGTGATGCATGACTGGTCGCACAGCTCAAAATTTGTATGTTATAAATTTCTTTCTTTTATTTCAGTCATGGCAAAAGATGGAACACTTTATTCCTGCTAGAGTTTGAGCTAGGGCTGGGTATGGTAAGACTCAAAAACTTTTGGTCAGACATTGCGGCACTACTTCAAAGATTTACGACAGACATTTTAAAAACAAAGGATTTACAAGAGCAAATACCAAGGTCATAAATTTGCATAAAATTCTTCAAATTGATGCCTGAATTTCAAAACCTCTGCAAAAAGATGTTTTTTTACAACTTTGATGTTTTGAATAGAATTTAAACGATACAGATTATGTTGCCTCTCCATGTCCATATGCTTCTCAGCATTATCACATGAAAGTGTACATTGTAGTATTTAATTGTCCGGAAGTTAAAGTCATGTTCCATACTCATTGCTGAGTTTTTGGGTATGTAACTCGGTAAAGTGCCACACTTCCTAAGCCATGGCATAATCAGGTAGGGTGGCCACTTCCTTTCCTTGCCACCTGTAACTGTAACCTTCCCCAGCTAATGCCAGGTATGTAGCAGGAGTTTTCAAATATCTGTCCAAGCCTGGGCTTGAACCAGGGACCATCAGCATGAAATTAACCTGTCTGAGTTAGATGATTGACAGCCTTTTCAACCAATCACCACATGATTTTACCTAGCAACAAAATCTGCGTAACTTAAGTGGGGCAAACATCCTATGGTACGGTGCTGGTACAGTACAGCTAGCTAGTGGCGCACGCTCATGTAGTCAATGCAATTTACTGTACAAAACAAATTTCTGCACACAGACTGAATGACTGCAAAATGGTGAACAAACATTGTGCTGCGGGCTTTGTAAATCTAACTGCTGTTACTCATAATGGTTAGCAAACTGAATTTTGTTCATCCCATTTGCTAAAAACTCTAAAGATCCAGAGAAGTGCCATAAATGAATCAAAACTTGTGGCGGGCTTTACGAACATCTAAATGTCAACACATTGGTACAGTGATGCACGATTGTGGATTTGAGGTTTGTTTGACCCACTTGTTACCGTGTTGCTATGGTGGGCGTGGCTTATTTTGTAACTCAGAGACTTTTATTGTCCTAGTCACCCGAAAACAATACACCCTGCTTCTATTTCACACACAGAAAGTAGATATGATATAAGTGTAGTTGCAATACTGCATAACAACTACCTACAATGAAAATTTGTTACACAATGAAATGCAATCAAAATATATTACAACTAGAAAAATCCAACTTCACTAATGATAAACACATTTTAAAATTATGTATCAAAGGTGTTCTGACAAGTCTAAAAAATTGCATCATTAGAATCAAATCATTAGAATCAAATAAAACTTCAGATTAATAGCATTTGAATAAATTTAAACACAGTTGTAACATCTTTCACACATGATATTTCCTGAACTGAACACAATATTGACTACTAAGTTTCTTCAAAATTCTGCCAGACCTTGAAAAAATCTAGAGTTCTGAAGCTTATAACCCTGGGAATAACAGGAATTTGCAGAAGGAATATTTTGTTTTCATAAAACAAATTAAAATATTATTTAAAAAAAGGAGATTTCTTAAGTGAAACAACAATGTATATGGTAAATATGAGCTTTAAAAACATCCCTCGTGTATTGTGCAATGAATAGTACATTTAATTGCAAAGGAGGGAAGCATATAACGATGTACATTAAATTTGTTCCAGTAAATTATGACCAAAGAGGGAAGCATATAACGATGTATTTACTCATTAATGTTATTTCTGTCACAATTTTTCATGGGAAGATTTTCGACACCTTTATTCAGAACCGTGGGAAATTTTATAATTATTTCCGACATCTGAATTCTGTTAGTCTATTTCTGTTCTAGTACAAGATAAACATGTCTGAGTGGCCACTAAACTACACTTTTGTAAAATGGCTTATAAAAGTTTAAAAATAAATTTAAAACTTTATTAGTTTCTTAGGTAAGGTTGGTCAAATTCTTAAAATGCACGAATGGACAGATACTTTTGTATGTCCTGTATTTCTTTAAATTGTTTTTAAAATTTCATTCCTACAGTCCGGGAGCATGCCTAATTAATGGGAACCCAAATGATCCTAAAAATAGGAATATTTTGCTACATGGAAGCCGCCATTTTGTGATACTTCCCATGATCCTTTGCAATACTAATGTTAAAGCCAAGCTTATGCTATGATACATATTCAAATTTGAAATAAGTCTGGAAAAATATCGTTTATTAGGGAAAACTTTAAACTCATGAAAATACCTTTATTACTGTCATGGCTAAATATTTTCCACTCCCATTTTATATGTTTACCACGCCGTTTTCGAAATATTAGAAATAATAGACAATACAACTAGATTCTTTGGCACAATTAAGTTGATCTCCTGCCTCCAAAAATTACTGCTGATAATTAAAAAAACAATGCATATGCACATAGGATATTATAGAGGTCTTCTACTCAATCGTATGACCGAAAAATCTAGGAAAATGTAAATTTACAAAAACAATTATTAGACAAATTAGCTTATTTTACGTGTTTATATATCTATGCAATCAAGTGTTGAATAAACACATAGACTTACTATTACAAAGCGAAATGTCACGTACACCAAAATGAGTAAGTGTTTAAGAGAAGAACACAAACAAATTAAGATTATTAACGAAAATGACAGTGAAACATTTTGCACTTTCCACGATTAAAGTTGACAGTAAATATCACTTTAAAAACAAAGTGATTTGAAAAGAATTAGAAGCCTTAAACAATTTGTTATTAGTACTTGGATGATTGAAAGAGTTGCTTTATGATCTATGACAGTGGGGAAGAACAGGAAATATTTTTTATCCACTTCAAATATAAATGCAAAAAACAATTATTCTACAGATTTCAGAAATGCATCAATGCTTTTGTGATTTATTAGAAAGAAAATGGAATGGAATTGATGAAATTAAAGGTTAAAGGTTCACTTCAAAGTCAGAGATTTGGTTTGTTGATGTTTAACAGCAACCGTGACAGTCAGAGTCAAATGTGCCAAGAGGGTGTTAAAAACTAAGGTGCTTGAGTTCAAAACTGCAAACTGAAAGGAATCTCTTTCCTCATCACTGCATTAAAGCAAGTGCAAAATAAAAATGGTGGAAAATAAAAATGGCGGATACCTTGCATCTAACCACTTGCATTCCCTCTATTTTCTTTGGTAGAAAAATAAATATATTGAAAATGTCAATGGATGGGTTGCAACAAAAAATTAATATAAAGCACATATAAAGCAAAGGATGAAGAAAATGTACAAGAAAATAATATTTTCTCAAATTGAAATTAAAACTAGTAGCTTTCAAAACGTTAAAACAGTTCTGATGGAAACTAAAGGTTACTAAGTCTATGGTTTCCTTAATCAGTTATAAAATGTTCACAGGCAAGGATGGACTGGGAGAATTTTGAAACTCGCAAAAGGAGATAATTTGTGGTTTCAGACAAATCAAGGTTTAGGGCTCACAGACCTGGCAAACATCTACAGTTCTGGCGGTTATATAACTGTGAGAAAATCAGGAATTCACGGGAAGAATGTTTTTTTTTTTTTTGATAAACAATAGTATATGTGGAAAATATGTGCGCCAAAAACATCCCCCATTTTGTAATTATGCGATGAAAAGTACATTACATAGCAAAAGAGGGAATTACTCATGGGAAGATTTTCGACACCTTTATTCAGAACCATGGGAAATTTTATAATTATTTTCAACTCTGAGGGCTCACTCGAAAAAATTAGAACATATATGTGAGCATTTTGGCCTTCAGGAAAAATAAAGGTTTTTAAACTTACTTTCCTCCCTTCAGCAGATAACGTATAATAAATGGTTTTTACATTTACTACATCGCCTAAGGTCATCTAACAATCATTCCCTTCAACAGTTGGTACTTTCTCTTGTTATTTCTAAGCTTGACTATTGTGGTATGTTGTTTTATGGCTTGCCAAGTGTGTCAATAACTAAATTACAAAGGGTTCAAAATTTGCAGCGAGATTGATTTTAGGGAAGAAGAAATTTAATAGTGCTTCAGGATGCTTGAAGTCCTTACATTGGTTGCCACTAAGGTCTAAAATTTTATTTCGGTTCCTATGCATGTCTTTCAAATGTATAACTAGATTAGCTCCAACCTACTTAACAAGTTATTTTCATGTAAAACAAAGCAATTATTTACTGACTTCAAGTTGTTTTGCACATTCGAAATACCAACAACTTACAGAAAATTCATTGGGGATCGTGCATTTTCTGTGGCTGGGCCAAAAAAATGGAATAGATAGCCGTCCGAGATGAAATGTATGGCTGGGCCAAAAGAATGGAATAGATTGCCAGCCGAGATCAAATGTATAACCTCTTTTTTCCTTTAAAAAAAAACATTAAAAAATATTTCACCAAATTGCCAGTTTGGGCTACGTGCATGCCACACTCTTTGGAAAAGTTTTTTAAATATTTTATTTCCTTTGTATTTTTCAATGACCATTTGCAAAATAATACACACATACATACATACATACATACATACATACATACATACATACATATATATATATATAGATAAATATATATATATATTAATTATCATATTCATTACATGCACTCTAGTAAACCCTCCATTTATTAGAATACACTCATCTGATCAAGTAGCACTTTTATTACTACCTAAATCCATAAATGAATCGTACATTCTTCCGTTCCTTCAAATTTACTTATTTACAAGTAAACCACAACCATCACCCAAGTTCTTACTGGCTTAACTTATTGCACTGGTTATTTATTTTTGTATACAATTTCTTTGCTGTGCTTTGCTTCTGTGTTGTTAACAAGATATGAGTTACAGCTTGGGTGACAGTCAAGGTTTAAATGGACTTACTGGAGGTGGATAACCAGGTGATGTCGTGACTCCCTTGTAGTAGTGAAAGACTGTGTTAATGTATAGCCAGTGACCAACGATAATGTGAAAGACCACCATATGCCATCCCTGATGCTCAAGCACCCATGGAGCACCAAACACGTACATTATTAGAAGAAACATGACAGTCAGTACTGCTACCATGATAACCATCACCTGTATTAGAAGAATCAATAAGACACACGTCAATCTTTTGTGATATATAATTATGATTCTGAACAATAGAAATGTAAGTACGATTCAAACTAGAATGGTAAATACCGTCATGGTTCGCATGTCCATGCAAATTGACACCAAAAAATGGCATCTCACACTAAGTCCCACATGGCATCCCATGTCCTACATGGCATTCCATGTCCCACATGGCATTCCATGTCCCACATGGCATCCCATGTCCCACATGGCATCCCACCTCGTGTCCCACATGACATTCCATGTCCCACATGGCATTCCACTATATCTCCCACATAGCATTCCACCCCATGTCCCACATGACATCCATTCCAACCCCAAGTCCCACATGGCATTCCGCCATATGTCCCACATGGCATCCCATCCTATGATTCACACGGCATCCCACCCTATGTCCCACATGGATCCCATCCCATGTGCCAAATGACATCCCACGTACGTACATGACATCCCATCCCATGCCTTGTCCCACATGGCATTCCACCATATCTCCCACATGGCATTCCACCATACAGTATGTCTCACATGGCATTCCACCATATGTCCCACATGGCATTCCACCATATGTCACACATGGCATCCCACCTTATGTCCCACATAGATCCCATCCTACATGTATGTCCCACATTAATCCAACCATATGTACCACATGACATCCCTCCCTATGTCCCACATGGCATCCCTCCCTGTGTCCCACATGGCATCTCTCCCTATGTCCCCCATGGCATCCCACCATGTGTCCCGCATCAGTGGCTTCCCACCTGATGTCCCACATGGCTTTCCACATCATGTCCCACAATGGATCCCACCATATGTTCCACATGGTATCCCTCCTGATGTCCCAATGACATCATACTTTATGTCCCACATGGCATTACATCCCATGTCCCCAAGGCCTCCTACAATATGTCCCACATAGCCACCTACCCTATGTCACACATGGCATCCCAACCTATGTCACACTGTGTGTTACTCGTGGCATCCCACCCCTTATCCCATATGGTATCCCACCCCATGTCCCACATGGCATCCCATGTCCCACATGATATCCCATGTCCCACATGACATCCCATGTCCCACATGACATCCCATCACATGGCATTCCATTCTATATCCCGCATGGCATTCCACCATATATCCTACATGGCATTCCACCCTGTTCCACATGGCATCCCACCCCATATCCCACATGGCATCCCATATTCCACATGACATCCCATAGGCTCCATAAGAAGTTTCATCTTAGTTTTCAGTCCCTGATTAAGCATACTATGTATGAAAGAGTCACTTCAAATAATAACTTATATGCAAATAACCTGTTGAAGAAAAAAAGGCGGAATCAAATAATTATGCGTAATATATCCCTTGATGTATACCACATGGTATATATTATAATCATATGTCCCACATGGCATCCCTCCCTATGTCCCACATGGCATCCCTCCCTATGTCCCACATGGCATCCCTCCCTATGTCCCACATGGCATCCCTCCTATGTCCCATGGCATCCCTCCCTATGTCCCACATGGCATCCCTCCCTATGTCCCACATGGCATCCCTCCCTATGTCCCACATGGCATCCCTCCCTATGTCCCACATGGCATCCCTCCTATGTCCCATGGCATCCTCCCTATGTCCCATGGCATCCCTCCCTATGTCCCACATGGCATCCCTCCCTATGTCCCACATGGCATCCCTCCCTATGTCCCATGGCATGTCCCACATGGCATCCCTCCCTATGTCCCACATGGCATCTCTCCCTATGTCTCATGGCATCCCTCCCTATGTCCCATGGCATCCCTCCCTATGTCTCACATGGCATCCCTCCCTATGTCCCACATGGCATCCCTCCCTATGTCCCACATGGCATCCCTCCCTATGTCCCACATGGCATCCCTCCTTATGTCTATATGCAGTCATATCCTGTCACACTCCCTGACTCCCTCCTAAATAAAAAAAGTCTGGTCAGTTTATATACTGTAGCAACTTTATGCAAATGATCACAATAATAAAGGCAGAGTTCTAAATAGCAGGTCCATGGTTGATACCTGATACAACCTGATATCATGCCTGATACCACCGTTGGTGCCCACAAAATTTAAAGAATTTCAAGGATTTTAAATCTCCAGGCTACGAGAGAAATACTTGAGGATCTCTAAAGAATATTGGAAAATTATATCATTTTACACTTATCTTCTAAGGAAATATCAAATGTTTTGTAGACTTTTTAAGGAAACTAGTCTTCAATTTGTCTTAAGTGTCTCTGAAAAACTTATAACATTTTGTAAGGAAATTCTAACCTTCCACTTTTAACTTTTTCTGAGGAACTTTGTAGAAATTTAAGGAATTCTTAAAAAACTTTAAGATTTCTGAGGAAATCTCAGGAAAAACTGTGGATTGCCAGACAGACAAAATTGCCATTACATAGGTTCACATTATGCTTCGCATGCTTACCAAAAAGAATACTTACCATTTTAGACCTTTATTCTGTATCACTACAATCTATGGGATATTTCATTCAATCATATTAATGATGATGATAATAATAATCATTTAATACTCATTAAGTGCTTTCAAGTGATTCAGAAAGAAGTCAACAGTCCACACAAACCAAGATCATTCACACTATGCTATAAAGGGTGATACAGTCAATAGTGGTGCACAAAGGAAGCATGTCGCTCGTAAGGCATGGGCTGGTGTCACATGCACATCATTTACTGGACCTACCCATGCTTGCCCCACATGCGGAAGAGACTTCCGGGCACAAATCACACCAAACCCAACCACAGACCCAATCACAGACTCGCCGTGTGTAGCCTTGGTCACCATCGCTTGCAATGGACAAACAACAGGTAGTGGTGCAACATGCCATCAATCACACTATTACCCTGCTCTGTCCTCTTAATGCCAAGTGCCAGACAAAGAAGCAATAGGTCCCATTTTTAATGTCTTTGGTATGACACAGCCCAGGATTGAACCTGGGCCTACCAGATAAAAGTTAGTACAAATTATGATACTAAGAAACAAAGGCAAATTGATATAAATCCCTTTGCAACATGATAACCTGCTTTGCACACATATTACTAACAATCATTACACCACCTCCTACTCACCTTTCAATCCCCCCTTCTCTCCCTCTCTCCTTCTTCCATCTACTCCTTCTCCCTCTCTCCCCTTCTTTTATCTACCCCTTATTACCCCTTTTTCCTTATTCTATCTACCCCTTCTCCCACTCTCTCCTTCTTCCATATACCCCCTTCTCCCCTCTTCTATCTACCCCTTCTCCCTCTCTCCCCTTCTTTCATCTACCCCTTCTCACCCCTCCTCTCTCTCTCTTCCATCTATCCCCTACTCCCACTCTCCTTCTTCTATCTACCCCCTTCTCCCCTCTCTCTCTTCTTCTATCTACCCCTTCTCCCTGTCTCCCATTCTTTCATCTATGCCTTCTCACCCCTCTCTCCTTCTTCCACTTACTTCCTTCTCCCCTCTCTCCTTCTTCCATCTACCCCCTTGTCACCCCTCTCTCCTTATTCTATCTACCCCTTTTCCCTCTCCCCTTCTTTCATCTATGCCTTCTCACCCCTCTCTCCTTCTTCCATCTACCCCTTCTCTCCCTCTCTCCTTCTTGCATTTACTCCCTTCTCCCCTCTCTCCTTCTTCCATCTACCCCTTCTCCCACTCTCCCATTCCTTCATCTATCCCTTCTCACCCCTCTCTCCTTCTTCCATTTACTCCCTTCTCCCCTCTCTCCTTCTTCCATCTACCCCTTCTCACCCCTCTCTCCTTATTCTATCTACCCCCTTCTTCCTCTCTCCTTATTCTATCTACCCCCTTCTCCTCTTTCCTTCTTCCATCTACCCTCCTCTCCCTCTCTCCCTTCTTTCATTTATCCCTTCTCCCCTTCTCTCCTTCTTCCATTTACTCCCTTCTCTCCCTCTCTCCTTCTTCTATCTACCCCCTTCTCCCTCTCTCCCCTTCTTGCATCTACCCCCTTCTCCCTCTTTCCTTCTTCCATCTACCCCTTCTCTCCCTCTCTCCCTTCTTTCATTTATCCCTTCTCCCCCTCTCTCCTTCTTCCATTTACTCCCTTCTCTCCCTCTCTCCTTCTTCTATCTACCCATTCTCCCTCTCTCCCCTTCTTGCATCTACTCCCTTCTCCCACTCTCCCCTTCTTTCATCTATCCCTTCTCACCCCTCTCTCCTTCTTCCATTTACTCCCTTCTCCCCCTCTCTCCTTCTTTCATCTACCCCTTCTCACCTCTCTCCTTATTCTATCTACCCCTCCTCCCTCTCACACTAAGTCCCACATGGCATCCCATGTCCCACATGGCATTCCATGTCCCACATGGCATCCCATGTCCCACATGGCATCCCATGTCTCCCACATGGCATTCCACCCCGTGTCCCACATGACATCCTATCCCATGTCCCACATAACATCCCTCCCTATGTCCCACATGGCATCCCTCCCTATGTACTACATGGCATCCCTCCCTATGTCCCACATGGCATCCCTCCCTATGTCCCACATGGCATCCCTCCCTATATCCCACATGGCATCCCTCCCTATGTCCATATGCAGTCATATTCTGTCACACTCCCTGACTCCCTCCTAAATAAAAAAAAAAAGTCTGGTCAGTTCATATACTGTAGCAACTTTATGCAAATAATCACAATAATAAAAGTCTCCCCTACTTTCATCTATCCCTTCTCACCCTCTCTCCTTCTTCCATTTACTCCCTTCTCCCCCTCTCTCCTTCTTCCATCTACCCCCTTCTAACCCCTCTCTCCTTATTTTATCTACCCCTTTCTCCCTCTCTCCCCTTCTTGCATCTACTCCCTTGTCCCACTCTCCCCTTCTTTCATCTATCCCTTCTTACCCCTCTCTCCTTCTTCCATCTACCCCTTCTCCCCCTCTCTCCTTCTTCCATCTACCCCCTTCTCACCCCTCTCCTTATTCAATCTACCCCTTCTCCCTCTCTCCCCTTCTTGCATCTACTCCTTCTCCCACTCTCCCCTTCTTTCATCTATCCCTTCTCACCCCTCTCTCCTACTTCCATCTACCCCCTTCTCTCTCTTCTTCCATCTACCCCTTCTACCTCTCTCCCTTCTTTCATCTATCCCTTCTCACTTCTCTCTTCTTTTTCCATCTACCCCTTCTCCCTCTCTACTTCTTCCATCTACCCCTTCTACCTCTCTCCCTTCTTTCATCTATCCCTTCTTACCCCTCTCTCCTTCTTCCATTTACTCCCTTCTTCCCCTCTCTCCTTCTTCCATCTAGGGGCCTATACCCAATTCTTCCATCCCATCTCTAATCATCAGTCAAACAGCCCTAATCCCTATCCATCTACCTGCATATACCATTATGCATGTACTCTCCCCCTCCAAACAAATTCCTTACCCAACCCATCCATCCCAAGTATACTTCTTACTTACTATCTGAAAATCCATCTATGAACCTCCATTAATCTACCATTCCCCCATTAATCTACCATTTCTCACTCACCTACCATGCCGAATTCACCTAACATGTCCCACTCATCAAAGTTCACCCGTATTCACTATTCATCATCCATTCATTTACTTCCCAACCATCATACATCTTGTTTAATTTCTATTCAAGCCATTCAAGGAAACAGGATTTCAAGTTCTATCAAGTCAGGAGTCTCCACTTTATAAACTTCCTTTCATGCTTGACATGCTTCAAATTTTATTCGTTATATTCCTCTCCAAAATATATTTTTCCATGTAATAATTTTAGTTCTTTTGAAGTTAGTCTCTATTCTATACATTTCATTTTCAAGAGAAACAGAAAAATAGTTGTAATTCCTTTCAAATGGAAGAAATTCCTTTTTAAGTCCTCATAGAAATTCATTGTTTCCAATTACTGAAGATTGCATGTTTGAACAGACATATGGATGGATATTATAAAAGCATAATGATAATAAACTCCCACTCATCAATGGTGAGGGGATACCAAGAATCTGTACTTTCAAAAAAGAAACTTCCAAAGACAAGCTTTTTCTGATCAACCGGAATGCAAGTACAAATCACATAGCTCTTGAAGACAAGAAACTATTAACTTAACTTGCTGCTTTTATAAGCTTCCAATAAAATCTATCATGTGATAGGCCAATAATTTCCCTTACCTTTTCATGTACCGTATTCGACATAATAAGCACCTGGGGTGCTCACAGCAATAGATATAGTCACTTTTTAGGCCGGAAGTTTCTTCCTAATAAGCGCTCATTCTCGAGGAATGCATATAATGTACTATCCGAACTGCATTGTGTGAACTGGGGGTTCTATACTAGCCCCACAATAACCACCGCAAAAAACATAGTCAGCATCAGATGCAAACTAAGCAAATAATGTAACAAAACTTGAGTAGGGAGCCTATTTGAAGTCTTCAAATCAATCACATAAATTATGTTATCAGACAAAAAATGTTGGGTGGGCGCCTAACAGAGCAGTATCAACTCTATTTTGGTTACTCTTTGCAGACTATTTAAGGGTTAATTCATAGAGTGCTATGTTTTCGGCACAGGATATTTCATAAAGAAGCTGGGTATATATTAAGTGATGCACGAGAGCGTAGCCCGAGTGCATGCAGGGTCATCTCTGCCCAGCTTCTAAGCATCATCCTGTGCTGAAAATATAGCGCATTGTTTGTTTTTTCACCAAAAATCGCAAAAAATCGGGATAAACATTTGAAAAATGCACAAACCTTCACTTTTGGAATAATTTGTTTAAGATCATGAGAATATAAACATGCATAGTATTAACATGCATCATGTAAAGGTACGCACATTGTACATCGCACGAGAACAATGGAAAATTGAGACGCACTACCTAATCATGTAGTGTGCGTGCATGGTTTGACACACTCACGCATTCAGCACAGGATAATCAATTGGTTCTTGCATTAAGTATATAGAGTATATATGAACTTGTCTTAATGGACACCTTCACTGTTCATTATACTATATATTCATTGCTGATGAAAGGAAAGTTGAAACAAAGACTAAATACAAGAAAATACTTACCGGACCAAGGTATTTTGTGATGTGTTCCACAAACCACAAGATGGGTTCCATCGCTACATCGATCACCACATCTCTGTTAGTAAGGCTGTTATATGTGATGGACCTTACTGCAAACTTCATCATGCTAAAGGTCTCCAATACTCTCTCCACCACAGATGCTTTTGTCTTCCTCAATTTCATAATCTATGAGGCAAAATTAAAGAGAAACAGAGAAAACTACTAGATTATGTTTCTTTGGTTTGTTATTTCCCTTACAAAAAAGAGTGTCAAACCTTGTCTGTGTTCTGCAGGAACACATGTGGCAGACAAAAGTTTTAACGGGTGGCAAGCAAAAGTGACACACATGACAATGCATGAAATTGGAACTAATCCCATGCGTGTCTAACAGGTAATCCCACATGTGTTCATGTGTGGCTGACATGCATGTAAATGTGTGAAAATAAGTGTTTTAACAAGACAGGAAAGAGTGTGGTATTCAAAACGAGTTCCAAACTGTGTTAAGAAATGTGGCAAAACGTGGCAAACTTTCAAGTAATTTTGGACCAGCTGAATGGGCTGTTGCATGAAGAAATATTTTATGGTGTAGCACTTTGTCTGGTAGTTATGACACAGGTTTTCTCTTGTTTCCTGTATGACACACATTGTCCTGTTGAACACAGGAAAACCTGTGAAGTGTAGTTTCCATGTTTTATGTGTAAAAGAGTAGCAAACACTGTTTTTTGTGGAATGAGTGAGAAAGAGTGTCAAACTAGTGCTAATACCAAGGATTACCCTGGGTTTGCATGCATGTTTATGCATGAAATTGGAACAGCTGACACAGGTTTTTTTGTAAGGGTTGCATCAGGTTCGATGGCATTGTTAAATACAATATACAAATGCTTTTGAAATTGTGTTTAAGACCAACCTTGGAAGGTCTATGAACCATGAGCATATTAAGCTTGGGCGATATTGATCATTATACTATATTAATATATCGCCTGAAGAAATTGATATAATCAAAACATTGACATGCAAATTATATATGATGTCATACTTCAATCATAGTTACTGTTCTGTGCAAGGTCATCTCATCGTAGCACAAAAAAAATCAAATAAAATTAACTATTAAGTGTACAAGCTCTTTCCTTTCAGTATGCTATCATAGGGGCATTAATAATATGCCCAACGTGCATCAGATAGAGGCGTATGCACGTGCAACCGTCGATTTTGGCCAAAATCGGCGGTTGCAGTGCATACTTAACGGAAAGCGGAGGTACACGTCATGACAGAAATCAGTTTACACGGTTTCTTTTCATTTTAGTCCATATACCATGTATCATTTCCTGAGCCTGATAATAATATCGAGGGTCATATTGTTAAATCGATAATATTGATCCTTGAACTTAATATTTGCCATATCGAACGAGGCCTGTGTCAATATTAAAATATCACCCAAGCTTAGTGTGTCACACATAGGGTGTAATTTCACTCTTCTACAATACACTTTCTACAATCTACACCGAGTCATTTCATACTGACTTGTTACAACTTGAAAATGCAATATCTCCTGAGTGGAACAGAATATCAGAGTTCTATGTATTTTTTGGCTCTCTACCATAAACGATACGTATGTGAGAGCACTGAACTAATCCTTTCAGTAAATACTTCAAACCAATTACTTGGACTCCTTTTTTTAGATAGTGATTGTTAATGAACTTTTATTGCTCCATTTAATAACTCTCTAATCAGAGAAATTTTTGTTTTAAAATCTAAATTACAATGGGAAAAGGAATTCAATTGTAATCTTTAATCAATACTTTTTATCTTATCAAAGATCACAGAACAAATACCTGTTCTCGAAATGTTAAAACAAGATTCACACAGAAGACAGATCAGCAACTAGAGAGATTCTATATAGTCTGGTGTAATGTCAGCAAGTAGAGAGATTCTACAGTCTGGTGTAATGTCAGCAACTAGAGAGATTCTATACAGTCTGGTGTAATGTCAGCAACTAGAGAGATTCTATACAGTCTGGTGTAATGTCAGCAACTAGAGAGATTCTATACAGTCCGGTGTAATGTCAGCAACTAGAGAGATTCTACAGTCTGGTGTAATGTCAGCAACTAGAGAGATTCTATAGTCTGGTGTAATGTCAGCAACTAGAGAGATTCTATAGTCTGGTGTAATGTCAGCAACTAGAGAGATTCTATGCATTCTGGTATAATGTCAGCAACTAGAGAGAGATTCTATACAGTCTGGTGTAATGTCAGCAACTAGAGAGAGATTATATACAGTTTGGTGTAATGTCAGCAATTAGAGAGATTATGTGCAGTCTGGTGTAATGTTTTTCCAATAATACATTTTTGTGACACGATCTTGTCGCAAAAGTTTGTGAACACGTGGTATATTGACATATTCTTTATCGTGTGACACATGGTTTTCAATGTGCATGCTTTCATGTCCAAATCCACATGATTTGGTCACTTCGTGATTTGGGCATGAGGATTCATGGTAGGACACAACCTGTTTTGGGGAAAGAATTAGTTCCGTTGTCAAGCAAAACCATCTCATATAAAAGAGGACTTCAAAAAACAAAAAAAGATGAAGCAAGCATTCAAAAATCTTATTCTGTTAAGGAGATATTTGATTTTAAATTTGTTGCCTTTGTGTAGTGACGATTGAAATCAAGACTAATTGTGTCATTATGCAGCCTTAAGTTTATAAACGCATCGTTGTGCGTCCTATATGCGTGTTACTTATGTACCATTGTTGCGTACAATTTGGAAGACTGCCTCATGAGCCACAACCCACATGGAAGAAATGTGTAACAACATCGCACATAATACAGTACTCCATTTTAAAGAATCTTGATCAGGGTTCTAGCTAGACAAGTTTGAGTGCCAGGCTCCAGTGACAATCACAGGCTCCCAAGAAGAACTCTTCAAATTTATTCCACTTCTATTAACAAATTGTCAATGAATTTTTTTTTTTTTTTTTAATCGGAATGATAAAGGGGAAATTCTCCATACCCCTTGTGAGATGCAAGGGCAACAGTATAGCAGGGAACCCAGGATAGTGCCCCAAGATTCCATGTATCAGCTGTGTATAGCTGATATATGCTTTAAGTTTCATATTAAATTCAGTTTAGTGAAGCCTATCAATTTTGCGGAGGAAGGATTTATGAAATATTTCATATACAATGAGACTAGAAATTACAATGGATATTCAACTGTCAAAGCTGCCCCCTCTATTCCCAAAAAAAAAAAAAAAGAAATACAAACATATGCCGCAAACTCTTCTCTCAATTCCCATTCTTATTCATCTTGCCCAAACTTTTTACCGCTTTTATTTTCCTCCCAGTATCGTTCAAAGAGAGCCATACATTATTCAACTTATCTTAAGTTAATTAGCGGCACATGTTCCTATGAACTACGCAACAACTTTTGTCAATATCAAATCCCCCACAAATCCCAAGAATATAGATCAGTCCGTTATAATATTAAGTGCATATGGGGTTTATAACAAATGTGATTGGTTACTTACATTTGGACCGGTAGCAAACCTTGAGCCCTTAGGGTTGTAATATATTAATATATTTACTTTGTTAGTTTGTTTGTATGGTAAGTGATGGACTTGGCAAGCTGCCAGCAGTGATTCACAATGATTAAAACGTGAACCTGAACTGTGTGCATGTGAGTATGTTTAGGTAGGTGACATGCATGGGTAATTTTATGATAATATGTACATTCAATTGCGTTCAATTCCTATATAGTTCAGTTGTTTTGATCGAAATTTATTGTGCTTAATGTATGTAATATGTAAATCAGAGGATGACATAAATAGATCAAGATTAAAAGGAGATCAGTTTAAACACTTAATTAATTAACCAAATTAAACTTTTGAGTGCCGGGCGGAAGAGTGAATCTTAGAGCCGAGTGCCGGGTGGGAATTGCGAGTCGTGGGCGGGCCCGCCTGGTGCTGCCCACCGTAGCTATAAGCCTGATCTTGATTATTGTATGTATTAATATTAACAAAAGAACATGGGCGTTGGTTGAGGTAGTCAAAATGTCAGATTCAAACAAATTATAATAGTGTAGAACAACTCAATTGTCGTATCTCGTAACAAACGCACAGTGTAATTTTTTGTATTTGCACCTGTTCTGGCCCACTGAGGTTCTGGCCCCTCCCTTTTTCAAACTTGTACATGCGCATTTGCAACATTAGTTGCATCATCCTGTGCACAAGGCAATGAATTCCTTCCATAGAATTGACCATTTTTACCCTTTTATGCAAAAAAATCTGGAAATCTACTAAGTTACTTTAAGTTGAAATCAGCTTCACAGGTTTACCAGATTGTAAAGTTTGGCCTGCGCACATAACGCAAAAACAAAGGGGGCTATTTTCTGTCAGTGCAAATTCCTGATTGTCTCCAAATGTGCACATAAAATTTGGCCATTTGTGAGACATTCCCGCGCAAAATAGTACCTCTCTTCATCTGCATCAACGGACAACCTGTCTACTTGGCTATACTTCACTTCATGTTGCGAGCTAGTCAATCACAACCCTTTTTTCCTTTTTTCGAAATTCCTCGTGATACCAGATTCTAATGCAGACTGCACTGCAGTAACGTACGTAACTGCTACAAAAGTACAAATTTACATACAATCCAGTTAAAACTTTGGTAATCAGTCTTCCAACAACCATTCACCAATTGCACAATGGCTATTGCTCGGCATTTAAGGAGCAGGCCAAAGAGTATTTTAGTGCGGCACTAGTTCATTCATCAGAAACCTAACAGGTAAAATTTATGTAAATTTATTGTTATTCTTCTGAAAATTTCTGCACACAATTTTTGCTAAAAATTTCCATAGTGCGCAACTAGTGCTCCCTGTAGCAGTATCGTCGGACTGATGCCACCCTTGTTAGTATGGCTGCCATTAGTGATGGCTGGCCATCCAAGTGTACTACAAAAACCTATACCCTGCTGTACTGTTTTAAGCCTTGTGTTAAAACATAGGAAAATCTCAGTTGAAAAATCTTGGTGAAAACGAAACCATTTTACCTTTGTTTTCGCCCACAATGCTTATTCATGTTTGAAGCCCATCCAGGTCTTCAAAAACTGTTTTTACAGTGATTTTAGTTACTCTTATCGAAGTATTTACTGGGCTAGCTTTCATTCTGTAAAAATGTTTTAGATTATTTGAAGAAAAAAATTAAGATAATACTTAGAAAGTACAATTATATAATCTAAACATTTCTTGGTGTTTAATTTGTTTTCGCACACAGTTTTTATACTAAAACTATTTAATAAAATTATATGAACCAAAAAAATGTCAGCGAAAAATCAATTTGCAGTTTAGTGAAAGATACTAAAACTTATTTGCAGATGTTTTAATAGTTGACCACAAACGTGCAGGGACTAAGAAAGATGGCGACTAAAACATCAAATTTGGAGAACTTTATCCCGTCGTGGTGCTAAATAGGTAAAAATTCAGGAAAAGTTTTTTGGAAAAATGTATTATTTAGACTTATTGGTATAAGAATATCCAAAAAGTAACATATTTTTCAATCATCAATTTTCTACAGTGTGTGAATTTTTAAAAAAACATACGAATTGTACCCAATTTATAACAGCCCTCATACCGCAAGTTTATGTCAACCCATACTGAGGGATGTGTAATAACTAGCGCGCAACAACGATGCAGCATGAAGATTATTATATAGCAACTGCGACTGCACCTGAAGAGTTGTAGTCAATACTTTAAACAATGCGTCGGATTCTGCAGCTTGGCCGAAGAGCTAGAGGAAAATTGTCTCTTCCCAATGGGCAGTTCAAAAAATATGTGTATGGGGTGGGTCAATGATAATCTTTCTCCAGATACCTCCCTGGAATCCCAATGGACCCCCCCTTCTTCTCCCCCAGAATCCCAATCCCAATGATACCCCCGGAATCCCAATTCCACTGAATCTCCCTCCCACCGGAATCCCAATTCCGCTGAACCCCCCCGGAATACCAATTCCGTAAACCCCGGAATCCCAATCCTGCTAAATTCCCCTTGAATCCCAATTCCGCTGAGCCCCCCCGGAATCCCAATCCCGCTGAACCCCTGGAATCCTAATCCCGCTGAACCCCGGAATCCTAATCCCACTAAACCCCCACCCTCCCTCCCCCTACAATCCCAATCCTGCTGAAACCCCCTGGATTCCCAATCCCGCTGAACCCCTCCCCGAATTCCAATCCCATTGAACCCCCTCCTTCCCCTTCTGGAATCCCAATGCCGCTAAACCCCTGCCCCATCCCCCCCCTTCCCGAATCCCAATCCCGCTAAACCTTCCCGAATCCCAATCCCGCTGAACCTCCCCGAATTCCAATCCTGCTGATACGTAAGATGAATGTAGCATTATTGATTGCGCAGTGATTAATGCTTTGCAGCAGCGGCATGGAGTGCAATAAATGAGCACAAACTGAAATTTGTGCATCGATTCTACCTAAATTAAAGATGTAGATCCGAAAAAGTGTGCGGAAGATCTTCCGTGCGACTTACAAACTAAGTATGCAATCTGGCCCTTCCCCCGAATCCCATGGACAACCCCCCCCCTCCCCGAATTCCACTCCCACTTCAACGACCCCCCCCCCCCCCATCTCCGAATCCCAAACCCAGGTTCACGGATCCCCCAGATCCCAATCCCATATGTATATTTTTAGAACTGCCCATTGTTGATGTCCGTAACAGTGTAACAGTAACAACAATAAGCCTATATTCGTTTAACTACTATATGGTACATACACGTTGAATCAATGATAAAGATCTGAAAATTGAACGGGCAAGAGAAAAATCTTAAACATTCTTTCAGTAGCCTATATGCCCAACACAAATATTGTAAAACTTTAAGAATTATTGTCATACCATTTTTTTGTACCTATTATTTTAATTCTAAAAAGGAAATGAACTTTAAACTTAAAAGGAACTGAACTTCACAGCAATCCTGTTTATGATCCGCAGCTCAATCGGAGTAATTAATTTTCGACCATCACCCAACTAAACAGTGGACTTACAGATAAGCGACGACGACGACGATTGAACACACAATTACAATGACGGGGTCGTCTCCTGCGTATTCGGTTATGATAGTAACAATGCTATCACGAAACGCTTAATACGGCCCGGACGAGAACACAGGTACGACGCACGGACAGACATAACATCGACAACCAAGTCAATGTCCACGGCCTTTGGTAACCAGTTGCGGTGCACTGGCGTTACAGATAAGCGAAATTCAATAAGCTTTGAAAGGGATATATTGCCCAACATACAGGAGTCTGAATATTCATTACAACGACTTCTTAGCCAGTGAGCAGAGTTTATTGTAGAAAGTTTCGGTTTTCAATACAATCTGTGGTGTAGAGCTAAATTGTGGGCTCTTCTACCCAGTATTTAAAAGTTATCGATCGATATGTACAGTAACAATGAATTATCATTTCTCTAAAATGTGCGATTATTAGACATTTTCAAGGGAGGGTGAGCCCCCTCCTTGAACAAATCTAGGGGGCTTAGACTCCCTCCCCCCTTCACCTTAGCGTCTACACCACCGAATACAATCTACCGCAAAATGGAAATTTCGGGCAGCCGGGCATGTGGTCTTAATTACAACAAGGCCTGGGACATTTCTGCTTAAAAAATGGACGCTTTTTTTTTTAACTTTCGAGGAAGCGGAGGAGTTTGTGAAGTACTATAAAGTTTGTGGAGCGTAGAATATTGGGTGACTTTGGAAGAATTCTTGATAGGTTTAACTTGGTTTTGTGATAGAAATTCTCTACCGTAGCGTTAATATTAGTTGTAACTTGTTAGCTACAGTAGGTTTAACATCAATCATGTTGTTGTTGTAATGTTACATGCTTTAAGTAAAGTTTAACAGGCACATGATAGCTGACTGTTGTTTTAAGTTTTTAAATACATGCTCGGATTAGCTGTTACCTACTCGTGCATTAATTGTCTTGCCACTTTCTTAATCATGATTAAGGATTTTCCCTTTTGTTTTCCCTTAAAATGAATTGCTGCGAAATTTTGTCCAAAGTTCCAAACAGCAATTGATTTCAGGCCTACTTGTTTCAAAATACACCATGACGTTTACAACACCTCGTGGCGTATACGTAATTATGGATGGATATTCATAGCCATAAATAGGTCATGACGTAATGCAACGAATATGCAACACTTAAATGTTGGGCAATTCCTCACTTTACGTCCATTAAGTGCTAAAGTTTGTTATAAACTGCAGCTTAAACTCTCTCCGTCCCGCCAGAGATCTTTTTTTCCCAAACAGGATAGTAATGGTACAAATTTCCTCTTGCTTAATTTGCTTAAATTCTGGACCCTAACCCTAACTTGATTTAGTGATGAGTGCAACTCAGTGCTATCCTATTTCGGGGGGAAATAGCCACCCGCCAGGAGGGGTAGAGGGGAGGAGGGGGAAGAAAAGGGGGAAGAGGAGAGGGAGAAGGAGGGGGAAGAGGAGGGAGGAGGAGGACGGGAGGAGGAGGGGAAGAGGAGGTGGTGGAGCTAGGAGAAGGAGGAGGGGATGAGGAGAGGGAGGAGAAGTGGGAGGATTTTGGTAATTCTGATGAAAGCAATCAGTAGAGTTCAGTTGAAGTACGCATCTGTGCAAAAGGATCACAAAATTTGCAAAACTGAATACTTATATTAAGTCTAGAGTTACCAAAATTTGCAAAATATAAGCGAACGAAAACAGTCATTTCTCCTTCCAAATACACAAGCACGCTTCGACTCTTAATTACTCATAACGTCATATACACATATGGGTAATATAAAATGACGTGACCACTGTTGACTCGACAAAGCTATCATGAGTTGGATCAATCTTCACAGCTTTGCATATTGTCTTTTGTCTCATTTGAAATAAATTGACCGTGATCAGTTGTTTAAGTGTGTTCATTTGTAAACATCTTAGACTGGAATGTACATGTAGGCCTATATGGTTGATCAACACAGTTATCACAGAAAACAGTTACTAGCTCTTAGATAAGTTAAAAGAGGAAAGAGAGGTTGTAAATTAAGGAATATTCCCGTGAAAACATATTGATATCTTATTCCGTTTAGGGAGTTATTGCATTTCGAAGATTTTATCAGTATTTTGAAAAGTAACATTTTAGTGTAAAGTGTGATGTCATAATTGCAGATCCAAGAAAAGTATTTATGCATTTCTAAACAAAAAAAAGTGATACAATGAGTGTTTTGAAAAATGTATATTTTATGTCATTTAGAGTACATGAGCAGATGGGCAAACTGATCATGCAAAATGCATGTTATAACACATCTCAATAATTAGACAAAAATGTTTCCAATAATTTAGAAAGAGGAAATTAATTTCAAAGAAATACATAAACATTGTTTGGATCTGCTGTTATGACATCACACTTTACACTTAAATGTTATTTTTCAACATACTGGTGAAATCTTTGAAATGCAATAACTCCCTAAACGGAATAAGATATCAATATCAATATGTTTTCACGGAAATATTCCTTGGTTTACACTGCAAGTTCCCTTTTCAACACACTGGTGAATTCTTCGAAATGGAATCAGGTATCAACAATGTTTTCACCAATTTGTTTCAGTAATATATCTTTTCAAATCTGAATCGGCAACTTCCGGATAACTAATTTAAATAATGTTACATGGCCGAGATTCACGTGTCCATAATGGACCAATCGTATAGTGGAGGAATCTTAATGACCAATGAAATACTGGAGGAATCTTGGCTGTCTGCACAATTCACGCACGGTATGGGACCAAGCGTATAAAAAAAATGTTTTCAAGCGCACGTATCATACGTGCGTTATACATGAAGGAAATACGCGCGTATTGCTGCTTACATTTTTTCCTCAAACCTGCACCTGCTTGCTTGGAAAATAAAGGAAAGTTCCCCCAGCATTTGATTGGTCAATGTACAGAAGAAATCATGTTCGGCTAAAATTGGTTTGAAATGGTCTATAGTCCTCTATGAATATCAAATTGAAATTTCACGAGAGTATTTCTTTAAAGGGTGTCATAAGAGGTTGGTTTTGGACTCTTGTGGGTTTGGGAAACCTCTCTGGAATTTTAACAGTTTGTGTCTTAAAATACACAAAACAAAATTAATATTTTAAACGTATGCGAGATACAAAAAGATACAAAAAGATACAAAAAGGTATAATAAGCAAAATTTTTAATAGAAAAAAATCAAAGACAAAAGGCAAAATCTTGCTCCATTTTGTAACTTGTACGTATGCAATATTTTAAACAAACTACCTTGAAAGAAATAAAATGTTGTATTTGGGTGCCTTTTTGTTACGATGCTAATGATTTCAAATTGCTCATCAATTTGATACATACTGCCAGAGACTCAGTGAAGCCTTTCAAATTAGTCTTCTTGGCAAACAAGAAGAAATAAAGGATTATACGCCAGAACAAGGTTCAAACCAGCAGCTGCCGGGGTATCGAAATCATATACATTGGTGCGAATATTATCCCATTTAGCTCAGACTTTTAATTAAATTCCTTAGTTTCCGTAATACCGCTTGTTTCCTGCTTAAGCCAATTATTGAAGCAATCGATAATGTTTATCGAAATAATCACTTGTAGAACCGTCATTTTAAAAAAGGCCTAATCGATTTTTATCAAGTCTAAACGAAAATTGAGAATAGAAAATTCGAGGCCTATTTCGTTGTTGAATGCAGATTATAAGATATGTGCTAAATGTATCGAAGAGCGTATTAAAATACGTTTTATGAAATATTATAATCCTTTCAGATCAAACAGGTTTTTATAAAGAAGCGTTATATTGGGAAAGCATTCACACTATTATAGATGTAATTGATTATTGTAACGCGTATGACATTCCGGGTTTCTCGTTGTTCCTTGATTTCCACAAGGCATTCGATACGCTTAAGTTGTCCTTTATTGATGGTGTTCTAAATCATACTTTTAATTTCGGTAATGACATCAAGCAGTGGTTCTGTACTCTAAAGCATCAGCACGTGTGTTAAACAATGGCCATTCGTCTGGATTCTTTCATATCAATCGTGGTAAAGCTGTCCACTTAGCCCTTACATATTTATTGATTCCGATGCGATAGTATCAGGAATCTATGCGGTCATGATGGTGTGTTCATGTGTGTGTATGTATGTATGCATGTATGTATGTATGTATGTATGCATGTATGTATGTATGTATGTATGTATGTATGTATGTATGTATGTATGTATGTATGTATGTATGTATGTATGTATGTATGTATGTATGTATGTATGTATGTATGTTTGTGACGGCCAGCTCGTAAATATCTCACGAACAGTAATTTAAATTTAAGTCATACTTGGTGTACAGATAGCCCATGGTCTGCAGATGTGCCCCACTGGTTTTGATGGTGATGTCATGCACATTAATGAATAGGCGGGGCTTAATGTAAAAATCTTGAAATGCTCATATTTTAACAATATTCTAAATGTCTGTTTTGTTTCATATTTGACATAGTTAAGTTGTTTGCTGGTATGTCACATGTTAATGACGTAAAAAACATTGAATTTCATTAATATGCATAGTGGGCGGGGCTTAATATGATTTTGCTCAAAAGAGCTTGTAAACACGGTATTTGAAGAACAGTAAACTGAATTAAAAATGTATTTTATGGTACACAGATAGCCCATGGTCCGTAGATGTGTCCTATTGATTTTGGCGGTGATATCATGCATATTAATGAGCGGGCGGGACTTAATATACAATTATTGAAATGCTCTTATTTTGACAATCACATGTCTGTTTTTTTAAATAAATATTTGTTATAATAATTATGTTACCTAGCGTGTATGTTTTCATGGTATAAAAACGTTGAATTTTATTAATATGCATCGTGGGCGGGGCTTAATATGACTGTAAACAAAAGGCACAAGTAAACACGATATCTCAAAAAAACTATGAACTGGATTCACATATGTGTGGTACACAGATAGCTCATGGTCTGCAGATGTGACCTAATGTTTGTAAGTGGGCGGGTTTTAAAGTGGAAATTTAGAAAAAGAGATAAATGAGCAGCTGTAAGTCCGTTTTGCGGCATAATAATTTTGTTGGTTATTGTGTATATGCTTATGTCATCAACAAATGTCATTAATACACATGGTGGGCGTGACTTAATGTGAAAGTGCTAATTGGTGTAAACACCCTAAACGGTATATCAAATTTATGTTATATGTGGTACACAGATGGGTCATGATCTGTATGTATGTTCTAATGCTGTGGCAGTGATGTCATGAATGCTAATGAGTGGGCGGGGCTTACTGACAAATTCCTGAAATAGGATCAATTAGCAATCGTTTTTGCATCATGCTTGCTTTTATGATGTTGTTAATTATTGTGCAAATGCTAATGTTGTTAACATTTTTATTGATCTGCATGGTTGATGTGGCTTATGAATAAATATCATGGAACAAATATTTCATGATTTACAATGACAAGACAGTTAATGCAAATTTTGCAAATCAATGAGTATGAAAAAGCATCGGAACCACAAAACCTTTTGGTTATGTGTGTTGAAATGCGTTTAGGCATAACAAGAGTTTTAAGGGTATAGTTGTTTGTAATCACGAGGTAAAAGTCACCCAGTACGCTAATAGTACGACGCTTTTTATTGATGATAGTGTTACATTTGTTAAAGCGGTCATTGGTATGCTACATGTTTTTGCTCAGGTTTCAGGTCTTAATACTAAATCTCGAGCAATCTAATTTCTTCCCTATTGGGTCTCTGGTTAGCAGTGTCCTACCTGATTTTAATCTTTTTGGTTTTAATATTACTTGCGATCTTGTCAAATGTCTGGGAGTATTTATTTTCACTATAAAGCTGATTTCAAGCTTAATTACTTGCCCAAATTATCCCGTCTTAAATCCCAATTGCAGACTCTGGTCTCAGACTCAGATTTCACACCTATCGGTAAAATTACCATTGTTAAAACGTTTGAGCTTTCTCAGCTTGTGTTTCTTTTCTCTGTCCTTTCATTCCCACCCCTATCTTTTATAAAAGATGTGGAAAAAAACATTTTCAAGTTTATTTGGAACGGAAAGCCCGATAAAGTCCGTAGAAATACTCTTACTCTTCCTACGTATCTAAGCGGGCTTAACATGGTCAATATCTTCCACTTTTTAGATGTCATTAGGATTGCATGGGTTAAGCTGATATATTGATGTTGTCGTCAGACATTTTTAATTTTATTTTATTTTTATCATGATTGTTATGGAACAATCTTTTTTTTTTCTTTTCGTTGTAATGTACAAAATAAAAACATTTCCAATAATAGTAATGATTTTATTCGTCAAGTCTGCTCTGCATGGAGCAATGTTTGGTATGCAACACCTGTGGACAATTACAGTTGCCAAATCATTTGGAATAACCTTCATACCAAATTATTAATCACACTGTATTCAATAAGTTTATTTTTAATAAAGGTGTTAGTAATATTACTGATATTCTTATTAACGATGGGCATTTTTTTTTACATACACTGACTTTAAGAGGTTTTACCCCGGGTTTTACAATATTGTTGCATTCTTTTTCACGCATTATTATGGAATCATCTCAGCAGTACCAAGGTCTTGGAAGAACAACTTGACCAAAGGAGCAACCCATAATATTCAGGAGGTTCTTCTCACTAAACTTGTTAAGTATCATACGGTAACCCGTTCGGTATAACCACAACTTCTTGTTAAGTATCATAAGGTAACCCGTGCGGTATACCCACAACTTCTTGTTAAGTATCATAAGGTAACCCGTTCGGTATACCCACAACTTCTTGTTAAGTATCATAAGGTAACCCGTGCGGTATACCCACAACTTCCTGTTAAGTATCATAAGGTAACCCGTTCGGTATACCCACAACTTCCTGTTAAGTATCATAAGGTAACCCGTTCGGTATACCCACAACTTCCTGTTAAGTATCATAAGGTAACCCGTTCGGTATACCCACAACTTCTTGTCAAGTATCATAAGGTAACCCGTTCGGTATACCCACAACTCAAGTTCTTTTGAATACAATCCACAGTCCCCTGCCAAAGGTTACTAGGAGCGAACTTTTGCGATTGAAGGTAATAAATAAATTACCATATTTTTAAATTGTGCTATAACAGTACGTGAGACGTACTTGTATCCGTTATTTCCAACACCGTTAAGCACCTCTATCTCGCAACGAACACTTAGCTGTGTCAAATTGATATCGTTAATAATCTGATAATCCTTTATGTACTTTTTGTGAAAACTATGCTGAATCCTTGGAGCACTTTTTCTGGTAATGTACTTGTAGCTATTCATTCTGGGTTTGCATTGCCTGTTATTCCGTCATCAATGGTCGATGATATATCGTACCGTGTAGTTTCTTTTGGCTTTACAAATAAGAAGTTACAATTTTACCATATTCTATGCTAGGCACTTTCTTTACCTATGTAAAATCTGCAATACCCTTCCTACTTTAGGTGATTTTAATAAGTATATCAAATCAAAGTTTCACGTAGAGTATTACATCGCCTTCAAGAATAATAACGTCAAACTCTTGGCAGAGCAGAATGTGCTTTTTACACATGAATTTCATTTTATAACTCGTACTTAAAATGTATTCTGTACTGCTTCCAATAGCATTGTATACTTTCATGTCCTTATGCTTATGTTTAAGTGTATAATTTTGCTTACTTTGTTGTTTATAAAGAAAATAATGTTATGGTATTCCTATTTTGCAAGGATGAATCAATGTTAATATGTTTCAGGAGAGAACAATAGATAATGGAGAAAGAAAAAAAGTATAAATGAACTATGTTTAGAATATAAATTTCAAAGCAGTTGAAGAGTTATGAATTCAGAACCGAATAAACATTAACACAAAGAATAAAGTAACATTTGCTTTTTAGATTTATCATATATATATTTATAGCACCTTAGAAAAATAAATTAACGTAATGATATTAAATATGGTACTTCAATAAATAGGAGAAATGCAGATCATTTCCAGCGATCTATCAAAAGATCTTTAGATCATGAACATAAAACAACCATGTCATACAGAATATGCATGCATAAAAGTACATTCTTCAATAAGTGTGATGTGGGCCCAAGGCGCTTAAAAACAAAAAAATGCGTCTCCAATATTTCTCTCATTCACAGAATGTACCATTCGACTCAAACATCCATACATAAATAACTCTCACTTTTAAATGAATTCTTCATATATATATATACAAGAACATAATCATACGAAAGACTTTTGAACGAATACATTACTCTTAATAATTAGACGTTGCTTCCAAATAATTGTAAGCATACGGATAACGAATCACATAAACAGTATTCACATAAGGTTAAAATGAACTTGACCCTGCATGAACATCTGGTGAATATTGTTGTTCAACCCATACTGCAAAACAGCACATTCGATTGAGTCACGTGAAACAGGCTCCTAGTAAGTCTCGCAAGCTTGTAGAGACAGCTGACTGACTGATTAAGCTTGCTGATATACTGACAAGCTTGCTGTCAAAGTGAGGCTTACGACAAAGCAAGATCAATCAAATGTTTGCAACAGCAACGAATATATCTGTATAAGTTTTACATCATAATTCAAAACAAAAATGCAAACAAATTAAAATGCTTACAAGATCAAAGTAAGATTATTTTAAGACTCAAGATGATTGGTTTAAACTTCTTACATGGGAATACAATACAAGGTTTTTGATTCAATAAGTCAAGTTTGTTTCGCAAATTAAAATCATCTAAAGACATGACTTACAACAACTACAAATTAGGAAAAGTCACAAGTCGTACAAAGTTGTTGTTACATTTCTATTACACATGAATACAACTAGTATGCTTCAACACATGAATACATTACGCCTCATCTTGATTTCTCAAAAAAAGGAGATATTTTCAAATTCCGAAGTGCACTTTTGGGTAAGCCTCTTTGTGTCATCAAAAGAAAATAAACTCATAAGATAGAAAAAAAGCCTTAATGTTAAGCGTCACTCAGTTTCGTAAAAAAAAAGTGGCCTATAAAATAAAATGGAGGCCGCCATTAAGCATCACTACCCATAATGCACCAAACTTAATTTACTGCTTGGGCGAACTTCAAATAGTTGTAGCAAATTTTACACACACTGGAAATTAAAAAATATAAAATATTTTTTAATATAATAAAACAATACTACCAAAGAGTCAAGAGCTTCTAGAAATATTTATCATCTGGATTTCGAGATTCAATAAGTGCAATCTCTCTTAAGATCCTAAGATCTTTTAACAACACAATGATTTTATAAATGGTTTTTAATTTCTTTGAAAAAATTAGCATTGGTGGTAACGGCTTTTAATTGGAGAATAACCTGATAACAAGCAGTGTCAATTCCAAGATATTCATTTGGTCCACAGAGCCTAAACGTCGAAATACTTCATTTATTTAGTTGTTAAGTGAATTATTAGAACCTATGGTAATGATGGTGCTAATTTCTAGATTTAAAATGATTGGCAATGGCATTTAATCGTCCACTTGAGTAAAGAAAATACATTTTTATGGTTTCATTGATATTCCTGTAATAACCATTCATTGTGTTATCGCTTACATAAATACTGACCTTTCGTTCCATAAGCTTAAGCAGTGCTTGAATAAAGTTTTAGAATAACGAAGTCTTTTTCGCTGAGCCATTTGTTGAAGGCTAGCTTTCAATTAAAGCACGTTTTATCGAGGTTCAAGAGCCATCTGTTTCTGAACCATTATACGTATGTTTATTGATATTTGCTTACATCAGAGAATTAACCGTGAAAACACGTCTTATAATAGTTAATAACCACCATTAACTGCTGCAGAAAATTTACATCAAAGCAGCAAAAATCAACAAGTGATTAACGTCATTCGTGGTAAATTTCGCCAAAATATGTCCTAAATTAAAAGGTCATCCTTCGTCTATATACGTAAGTGCAATGTTGCACTTTCTTATTTGCATTATTGCTTTGCGACGTAGCTTTATAGATTTTGTATATTGCTCTCCATGTTTTTCGAAGATGATAAGTTGACAGTCTACCGTTAACTCCTCTTTTTGTACGTCAGAGGGTAAAGGAAAGAAACTGATGAAAAAGTAATAATTAATTATGTTGTACTTATTGGTTTCTTAAGGCAGTATGGATACTTATGTTAATTTAAATAGACCATGTAAATCATTTCTATCTAATTATAGACCTTTTCAAACCGAGTTTTGCCGAACGTGATTTCTTCAGTACTTCGACCAATCAAATGCTGGGGAAACATTTCCTTTGTTTTCCAACCAATCAGGTGCAGGTTTGACGAAAAAAAGTAAGCAGCTTTTCCTTCATGTATAACGCACGTATGATACGTGCACTTGAAAACATTTTTTCATACGCTTGGTCCCATACCGTGCGTAAGTTGTGCAGACGGCCAAGATTCGTCCAGAATTTTATTCGTCACTTAGATTCCTCAAGTATACTATTGGTCCATTATACGTGAATCTCGCCCATGTGACATTATTTAAAATAATTATCCAGAAATTGCCGATTCAGATTAAAAAAGGTCTATATGCGATAAAGAGCATTAGATTCTGAGTAGAACAATCTTTTAAATTTGGAAAACATTTCTGTTTCGATCTGTAGCTGACAAATACTAAGGATTCTTCAGGCACCAATTGTGATGTGGGTAAGGGCAAACAACTTGAAAAATTCGAAAATGTGTAAAAGAGATTGTTCGTCTAAATCTAAGTAATCGTTATGATGTCATCACAGCATTACTGTACTATTTCTTATATGTATTTCTTTGAAATTAATTTCGTATTTTGTAAATGATTGCGAACATTTTTTTCTTTGAAAAGGATTAAGTTTAGTGTAGAATAAAATTTACAATGTTTTCCAATCTGTTCTTGTAACTTTTATTTAAATTAAAAAAAATTGGCTATTAATTTTCAAAGAAATAAATCAAGTTTAGTACAGGAAGTGCTGTGATAACATCATTATGATGACATAGACTCAGTGCAAAAGTTATTTTTATGCGGGCAAGAAAAATCTGTTTCTTAAAAGTTTCTCTATCAGATACATAACAACGAAATTCCATGGGAATATTCCTTTAAATTAAATAAATACTTATTAAAAACCCAAGTAAAGGCATGCATCAAAGTCAAAAGGTAGTAATTGAATAAATTATTAATGCTTAGAAAATTATCTACCTATGATTTCATGTCTGTCAACCCCTGAAAGCAAGGTAAACTTTTCAGCCTATTGCGATACTCGTAACTATTCAAAGTTCCTCTTTACTCAAGCGAAGGTTTCGTTGCACTTCTCTTTATAAGAGCACGAACTTGTCTCTTCGCGGTCACAGATTATGTACTCACATGGCAAGTTGACAGCACGCATAGTTTCTTACTATACTATGCTCAAAGATTTCAAACAATTGTACCCTGTGATACGGTCGATCAAGCACATGATGGCAGCATTGGCGGCAAACCGCGTTTATATTCTCCATTGCATCATAGGCCTACATATGCAGCTAAATCATAGTTCTTGTTTATCATACATTCACATCCTGCGCTGATAAAATGGGTAGTTTCTGCCCACTCAGTGATGTCCATGACACCGAGTGAACCTGTTGCATGTGATATTCGCTGCAGCAGTGGTATTCCTAATGTCCGTTCGATACACCTTCCTCTTCCTACAAAAACGGTTTGAGAAGAAAACTGGAGTCATTTTTCTGGTAATGCATATTATAGATATGAATATGGGATATAAAAAATTGTATCATTAATTCTGTACTTAATATGTTGTAAGTCAGATATACAATTATTATTTTTCTTGGGTTAGTTGGTCATTTTTTAACTGTGGGGATCAGCGAACTACTGTATCTTTTCCATTAATTTTTAGGGTCGATTAAAATTTCCCCTCTTTTCGTTTGTTTTCCAGTATCTTTCTACTTAGACTTTTATTACCATTTCGGTTACTGGAAAGATCAACATACATGTATGAGCACGTCTACGTGAGCCGTCCACATGCCCACTTCGTGATATGTAGAGTATAGATTGCTATTTGTATGTCATGTCTGGGATCAATTAAGACATTTATGACATCATCACGTACAGACGTACGTAAATCAGTTGTATACTCCGGAGCAGTAATAAGACTTTCAGTCGTTGAATAACGTGTTTCCAGAAATACTCGCAGGCGATGAAGGCTTGAATGGGCAAGTAATAAACAACTGTAATTAATTCCGGAAACTTTTTTGCGCTAGAACTGAAACAAAAAGCTATGGTTATAAGTATCACCAATATTGGATTTGATAGGTGTAAGCAACTGTTGATGTATCTTTAAAAACAACAATTGCTGATTTTCATTACATGCCTAAAGCATACGTCATTGTGTTCCAATTGCGATTGCAGAACTTTCATTAATCCTAATTTGAAACACGTCTTTGAAACTATGAGGTAAGTACTGTTGAAACATTAAGGAAATTATAATAATAAATAATTATCAAAATATAATAATATCTTTCATATTATTGTTGAGCACAAGAACGTTTTTGCGATAATCATACCATTAAGGGTCTAACAATCGTAATAACTGATAGTTCGGCAGATTTTAGCAGAATTGTACAATTTTCCTGAAAAGCATGAAAATTGGCTTACATGTATAATTTGACGTGCTGATCATTTCTGGATATAGGACCAACTTGATTTTCCCAAGATGGGCCAAATTCAAAATGGCCCCCATGTAGGTTAGAATTAACTATATATGAATACTAATAGCTATGATATACAATTTTATGGGATTTAAGAGCCATGGTGAAACATTTGATATAATCCTAAACATAATCCACAAGTCTAATTGATTATTTTCTAATATGGTGGCAATATGGCTGCCATTTTCAAAATGGAGGCCTTATAGATATGTATATTTATATATGAGAATTAAATGTGTCATAAGTGTATGGTACTAGACTGTACTAAATAGCTTTGTCCATGGTGGTATAGTTTACTATATTCCAAACACAATCTGTGGTTTTTGATTAGTTATTTTCCAATATGGCTACCAAATTCAGGATGGCTGCTATATAATGTCCCACATAATATTGCAGTGCAATTTTCATTTGCTAATAAGACATTCATATAAACCAAATTTTAGTGCAAAATGAGAATAGAAGAAAGCCAATAATTCTATTACTGGTTCACAAAATATTTGGTGATCTGTTGGTTCTTGACACACAAGACTTTGAAATAATCTCCACAATCAGAACAATAAAGCACATTGGAAAAGAACTTTTCTCTACTTTTGTACAGCCCATTTAGTTCAACCCAATAAAAAGGAACACACTTCGTTTGTTTAGTTGACCAAGACCAAAGCATACAGAAAGGGAAAAAAACATCCTGAAGCAAACTTGTACGTTTTTTGTCCAGTTGTATCACACTCTGGAATTAAGACTGACATTATTAGTAGGATGAACCGAGCATTTTACTTCAAAACATGGTTGATGTTTTTATCCTTCACCCTTAATGATGCTGCCATTGTGAACATGTTGAAGCCACGTCTAGTTAAAGCCTTCCAGTAGTATATTCTTAACTCATCTTCTTGCCATATCTGCAAACCCAACTGAATACAGCACGTACAGCAGATGTCGTCTGGGATTAGTATCTTCCAGATATTCTGAAGACGGCAACAAGAATCATGTATGGAAAGGATACAGGAAGGCGCGTAAACCAAATACGAAAAATCCAAACTCCTAAGGACCAGGCTATTTACTTATCTTTATATACAATCAGCTACAGCTCAGTTTGAACTGCTGAACAAAACGAGGTCATTACTCACTCACCCCGGTAACATGGAGTCTACGACATCGACTGCGCAAGCAGACGCCTCCATTCAGCCATTATTTTTCATCGTTTGAAATATGTTGCTTAAGTCCTTTTTTTCAATTCCCACCATCACACAGTATATGGTATCCAAACGACGGGTCCTGCATTTCCCATCTTTCGGTTCCCTTCCACAGACTCTGATTTCCATTTCAGTAGAGTTCCGGGGAGTCTTGTCTTGATCATATGGACCACGTGCCCAAATCATCTTAGATGTGACTTCTCCGGGATAAGAGATGCCGGTTGTTGACCGTTCTACTTCTGCCTTCCATGTTCTTGATGTGTTGGAACCACTTGATATCGAGAACTCGGCGAAGACATAGTAAGTCAAAGGCATCAAGTCGTTTTCCTCAGTCATGTAGCCCAAGTTTCTTCTGCTCAGAGGAGTGTGGAGGTGATTCGTAATTTTGATCATTAGGTTCATATTAATACTCCAGACCATGGACACTTGACCACAGAAAGATAACGCTCTGTCAGTCCTTACCTCCAGCTCATTGACTATTCTCCCGTTGGACATAACAGTGGACCCCAGCGCCCGAAAGTGGACTTCTGTCTGCAGTAACACATCATCTAGATGGGCTGTGCCTGCAGCATCTTCAATACCCATTCCAAAAGATCTGGGTGCCGCCTGGTGTGTAGAGGGCAATGGGCTTATAATACAAATTCTCGTTTAAAAACTCATATACAAATTCCGTAATGATTTCGACTTCCTGAGGACGATGTCCAAAAAGGAATAAGACTTTATGAAGACGATATCCAAAGAGGAGTGAGTACCTCACGCAAGCTTATCGTATCCCTGTTTCAATTCTGAACCAGTTAGTTCCCTCATTGTTAACAATTTCTGCTGCTTCACAATATTGGAAAACAACACGTACCAGGCGAATATATTTCTTAAGATTACCATAGTAATAAAGAATGTGTCATATAGAGGGACGATGGATACTGCCGCAGGCTGCCTTGAAATCCACAAATATAACAGATGTTTGATAGTTCGCCCCCGGACCACCAAACCGAGGTAGCTGGTATCTATGCACTTTTCCATCCGAATTCGAAGACCTTGATCGGTACATTCTCGTTCGTGTCTGAAACCTCTTTGGTTCCCACAGAGCTTACATTCTACAGTATCATGCATTCTATGAAAGAGGATATATCTAAAATCTTTTCCTGGAACAGATGAGGGATATACCACGGTATTTACTGCAGAGAGACTTGTCACCCTTGTAGAAAGTATTAATAATCTCTTGGTCCAGTCCTCAGGTATTTCTTCCCTCTGCCATATTTCAAATATAGGCTGGTGTTGTTTTGACATTAATTCCTTCAGCCATATTTTATCAGTTTCGTAACAATTCCATTAAGACCAGAAGCCATTTGCTCTTCTTCCACATCACAACGGCGGATATATTTGGTTCACCAATACCTGAGCACATTACTGTGCATTGTCATTATATTCTGCAAGGTCAGCAACAGCACATGTTTCCTCCAACAGGGGACATTTCAAGAGGTGCTCCATCGTGTGTGGCTCTGTACCACAGTCACAGTCAACTGAGTCTGATACATTTTACCATTTATTCAGAGTGATCTGAGCACGTCAACTCCCGTCCTTAGGCGATTAAGGCATTTCCAATCTGACCAGGTTGAGTTTGCACCAGCTAGAAGCTGTTCTTTTGCCATCAGCCTCATTGGTACAGATGGTGAAAGGTAAGTGAATCTTTCTTCCCACATCGTGACACAAGTGCCAAGAGGGTTCTCACATTTTAAGAAGCTTTTCCTTGTCGTAAAGGAAGCTCTGAGCGCATATGTCCATACATACAGTGGCGCTGGCAAGGGGGAGAGCATGGGGTACGTGCCCCTCCCCCCTCCACTATGTCCGAAATTTTGTGTCCAAAATTGCCATTTTTTTACCTTTTTAATAGGGGGAGGGAGGTAGTCGTATTCATTGTAAAATTATATGCTGCTATTTTAGATCGTACCAAATGTTGATTGAGGTGCAAATTTTGGACTTAAAAACCCGTGAAATGCACACATTTAGAATCTTTCGAGGGCATCTAAAATTTGGAAGATGCGAGGTTTTCCGGGGCTTCGCCCACGGACCACCAAACCGGGGTTTTGCCCCTGGACCCCACGATGGGCCCTAAGGCCCCATTCCGAAATGGTTTGTGCCTCCAATATCGAATCTCTGACGGCGCCACTGCATACATATGATGTCATTCAATGACGATTTGTTCTTGCTATCTTCTAATGTCAGGTGGAGCTATTTTAGCTAGGAGTTACAAACTGTTAGCGTTCGTGGTTTTAATACAGCCTGTAATCAGCTCGTTGTAAGAGCGGGGTCTATCTTCTTGGTATGAGTGGATCTTTCCCATATTGGGCTGGCATACTCAGTGGCCAAGTAGCAGAGAGCTAGATCAGCAGAAAGCAGGGTTAATGAGATTGCACGCCATATTGTGTTTGCGACCTTGCTGATAATGATGGTATGTGTGCTCACTTTTGCTTTTGTCTTCTGAATATGGGTTTTGAAAGTGAGACAACAATCAAGGGTGACTCCAAGGTACACTGGGTGCTCTTAATAATCCAAAGTTGTTCCAGACCAGAATACCCGTAGTTGGCACTTGGACTCACGGTGTGTTAGGTGGAAGGCACACACCTATGTCTTTGATGGATTAACACGAAGGTGGTTCTCTACATAATGGTGCTAGTTCATCCAGGACGCTAGACAGTCTATCTTTTACAAGAGTGAATTTAGTATTGTGTGCAGTGACGCCCAAATCATCAGCATATACAATGCAGCAGGCATCATCACTTCTTAGGTGGTCATTCGTATAGATGTTAAATACGAGCGGTGCAAGCACACTCCTTGCAACCTACGCCATCTGCTTCGTTTCTTTGTAACTCAACAAACAATAACTTGTTCCCCAGCATGCCTTCTATCAGCTCTATTAGCTGAATGTTCTGTGTCATCTCTAACATCTTCCTCAGAAGACATACGTGGTTCACGGTGTCAAAGCTTTGCTATTGCTTTAACTTTTTCTTTTGTGGTAGTTCCTCACATAGGTAAAGCATATTATAAATATGTTAAATCCTATGTAGTCTGCGGTTTGATGGTGGGCGGTTCAGATGAAGCTCTTTGAAGTAACTAGCCCATTGTTCTTTCATATCCTTGCAGTCTTTGTGGACCACTCCATCATCTCCTTTTGAGATGCTATTACAGTTCTTGCTAGTCACGTTCTTTGCCAGTTGATAGATAATTTCATGGTGGCCTGCACGTGGTCCATTTTGTTTAGTCATGTCCAACTGCTGTTGTTTGTCCTTCCTGGCACTTGTCCTGACCTACTTGCCCAGTTTGCAGTACCTGGTTTGATAACAGGTTTTAGCCTTCTTTCTCTCTTTTACCAAAATATCATTTCTTGCAGAGATCAAAACATGAAGTTTCTTTCTACGACGACCTAAAGTTGATTGAGCAGCTGTTTTCACCGCCTCTTTCCATTCCTACAATATGCTAATTGGTAATACCGAGTTCTTCAAGGGAATATACAAGCTTCATAATATCCATGTACACCTGCAGAGGCCGACACTTTATATTGTTTTTACATGCAAGCTGCGGATGCTGCTGTGGATATCGCAGAATAATGCTGCGTACAGTAGATACCATTGTGGCTGTCTTGTCCATATCTTTGTTTGCTCCGACGAATCTCCGCGAACTATAGTTAACGTTCAAAACAGGGAAGCATTTCAGATTCATACCAGCTCACTGTAAACTGTATAGTCCAGTCATTTGGTCCAGACAAAGCAGCATCTTTTCTTATTTTTCACTCTTTCATGTCTTTTACTTGTTGTGATCAAACTTAATTCATCTTGGGTAGACGGCGTGGGAAACGAAAAACTTCTTTCCAGATCTGGTACAAGGCTTTGCTGGCATTAGACGTCCTTCTACAGAGCAGTCTCTGGCCCATTACATGCCTACAATAAGGCGCTGTGTTGTTTTAATGTATAATCGGACAAGTCCTTGCATAAGTGTAGACGAAGCTAGGAAAGAACTGTTCCAACAGAAGAGGAGTTCCATAGAGTTAATTCCGCATACAGCCTGGCAGCAGCTGCCCTGTTTTAGCATGTAAAATGAGGAGCATATCAAGCTGGACATACACCCCAGAATAACTTGATCCATGCTACTGTGCGTGGATTTGAGACATTTCGCAACCTCTTTTGTCAACATAACCTGAGGCATCAAACTCTTGTCAAGAACAATTCAAGAGTGGCTGCAATATTGTAAGAGAATGTTTAAGAGCATACAAATGTGTCAAAGCTGACATGGTATGAACATCATATTGTAAAAGGAGAATGTGAACGTAATAAGGAAGCGTATTTTGTTGAGAAGTGTTTTGTTATAACTTGAAAAGTGTTGTGCGTCAGATATTTTTTTAAAGAAATGCGTAAGTGAATAATACCACATCAAGTATGCATATGACCAGGTCAAGCACAAGTCATAATAGGCAACGAGGTAAAACAAGAAAAGTTTTCATGGGCCTATCAATGCTTCACAGCGGCTTAGAAAAGGAAGGAAGGAATCCTCTGCTACGTCATGGTGCTGATACTAATGATGATGTACCCGAGTCTTCAAGGACTGGACCCCTTTGTCTTGATTCTCTCCAACAACACATTTTGGGCGACTGTTCTAGACTTGGACTGCATTGTGGATGAAACTCCTGCCGTGCTTGATAAGCTATAATTTATAGTCTGTAGTAACCTATCCCATGCAGCTGGGATTAGCTAAAAAAACAATTGCTGGATAGTGTAAAAAAACAACAATTGACAGTATGTTGACCAAAGGTTGCCTTATGCTGCAAGTCATTATAGTCTCTCAAAGGTGATTACAATAAGAGCACGGGGATGTTGAGGAGCACAAAGATGTGTCCAGACTGTGATGGTATGAGCATCATATTAGAAATGCAAAAGTCTGTAGATATAATTTTTCATATTTTTGCTTTTGTAGATCTGTGGGCCTGTTTAATTTCTTCAAAATTTCAGAGTGACATCCATAAAAATATAAACATTTATAGAAAATATTAACTGAAAAGCACCCAACCTTTTCATAAAGTGACAACCATTTTGGATACTCGGCATCTGTGTACTAATAATCAGCCACAGAGACGTGTAGAAAGAACTTAAATCTAGTACAGAAATTCACTTGTTGCATGACTTCATCGCATGATCAAATGTAATTTGAATCCATTTTTGCTTAAATAACAGCCATGCTTGTGAAATGGCGGCCATTTTGCTAAAATGACGGCCACATTGGCCAACAAGGTGGTCATTTTGAATTTGGCAGCCATGTTTAAATGCAACATTTTGAGAATTGAGGTAGAAGACAGGTGATAATGAAACGGATGGCACTTGTGACTGTATACAGTTAATTTGTGTGAACTACACTTAATATTGTCAAAATATTAGCTGAAAATAGAGCTGATATTTAGTACAGCAATTCGCTTGTAACATAACTTCATTGCATGATAATTTGTAATTTGATTGATCCATTTTTTGTTAAAATGACGGTCATTTTTGCTAAATGGCGGCCATTTTTAATTTGAGAGCCATTTTGAAATGTTTCAAACTTAAGATTGAGGTAGAATATAGGGGAAGTATTAATCAGGTGGCAATATTGATTGCATGCAATATTTAATTTTATTTACTAAAGCTCACAATGTAAAAACATCATCATTTTACTTAGCTGGTGGCCATTTTGAATTAATCCAGAATTATTCAGCAGGTTTAACTCTTATAAGTGTACCAATTTTTACGCTTTTCAGGAAAAGTGCACAATTTGCCCAGAATTCTGCTGAAATCTGTTTGACTAAAGTTTGTCATAAAAAAAAACTTGGCTGGAAGTGTTGAAACAGACAACATGAAAAAGGAACGTTACACCACAGATAGACAATGTCAAAATATAGCTTCCATTTTGAAGCAATGTATGCAGAAGTCTTACAAGTGTAAAAAACGGAGGCAGGTGGGTGAAATATAAAGAGTATTAATTAAAGAGTTTGGGCAAATACTCAGATCAGAATTAAAGTAGAGCATGCATAGTGATTGATGCTTAAACATGGTTTCAGTTATAGCAATAGGAATGTATCTCTCATCTAAATATTGAGGAAGCATCCCATGATTTATGTTAGGCTCTTTTATGACACGGACCGGACATGTGCAAGAGCAAATAATAAATATCAAAGTATTTATTATTTTTCTAATATGTACCGATGAAATTCGGTTCGAAAAGGGGGTACAACAGAACCTAAACTTGAAAACCCATTGAAACCTACGCCCGGAAAATTCTCCCATGTTAAATTTCTATAGACATGATAGAGAAGTCTTAATGTGGGAAGCTGCATTATGGGTAACTAATTGCGAAATATTTCCCGATCGGTCTGTCGGATAGTGATTTGATCTTTCGGTCAGAGCATGCACTGTTAAAAATTACTTCAGTGGTCAAGCATGTTTATCTTATATGAAAGAGGACTTCAAAAGAAACAAAATGGTGAAGGAAGCATTACAAATCTTATACCATTAAAGGATTAGTTCAGTGGTCAAGCATGTTTATCTTATATAAAAAAAGACTTCAAAAGAAACAAAATGGTGAAATAAGCATTAATAATCTTATTCCATTAAAGATATATTCATTGCAAGAAAGCTCTGTCTTATCTATGTTTAAATGACTGGTGTAGTAAGTCTACTATGGAAAGTTGGTTTCTTCATCCTCACATTCTTAACAATTGTGAATGTATTTTGAAGAAAGTTTGTTGATTTATTTGTTCTTTTCACTATTTAAATTATTTCCCCTCGAGCTTTGCTCAGGTGGTATATTATAAATACCCTTTTTAAATTCAGTTTTAGTACTTTTTTGACATATCCCATGGTTTTTAAACCACAAAATTGCAGAACAAAATATGATGGAATACATAAAGACTTTGAAGAATCTGAGGCTATGACATCACAACTAACAGCCCGGTTCGTACCGGAAGGATCCCTTACAGGAAGGTTTATATAGGAATAACATAAGATCCCCCCTTTCAAGCGCAAGGAACTCAACCACTGCGAAGGGTTCAAAGAAGTATCCCTCAATGCATCTATCCAAATTTAAAGTTTATATAGGAATAACATAAGAATCAGACCCCTAAAGCAAACTTTGTTAAAACCTTCAATGAAACGACCGATTTACTAAAACTTCACAATAAAAATGGCGGCTTCCATATATCACTGGGGGCGCAACTCAACCCTGGCTAGTCTTTCTTTTATATAAGATAGACATAATTGACCTCTGAACTAATCTTTTAAGCACGATTGTGTATATTCTGCTCACCTGTTAAACAATTTAGCTGTTCAGGTATATTGTCGCACATGATCTCGTTAACAAAAGACGGATAGAAATCTGGTGATAGTCTCGTGGTCACATGACAAGATTTGCATAATCTCATCAATACTCCTTCCCTCGACCCTCTATCGTCGCAATAATTGACTGAACTGATACCTAAAGAGAACGAAATAACGACGTTATAAACTACTCTCAAGAACAACGTTAACTGGTTAAGTTACGTTACTATTATTATTATTATTATTATTATTATTATTATTATTATTATTATTATTATTATTATTATTATTATTATTATTATTATTATTATTATTATTATTATTATTATTATTATTATTATTATTATTATCATTATAATTATATTATTATTATTAACATTATCTTTATTATTATTAATATTATTATTATTATCATTATCATTATCATTATCATTATTATTATTATCATTATCATTATCATTATCATTATCATTATCATTATCATTATTATTATTATTATTATTATTATTATTATTATTATTATTATTATTATTATTATTATTATTATTATTATTATTATTATTATTATTATCATTATTATTATTATCATCATTATAGTCCTCATTATAGTCCTCACACTAGCAGCCACATTATCTGAATTGCGGAAGGACTAACAATTCCTTAACAAAACAATCAATCCCATTGTCAATGTGCCAACGAGACGTGAGTGGGTAATAATTATTCCCGGAACCCAGTATCCAAAGTCTCGTTCTAGAAATAAGGTTCTGATAAGCAAAATTACCAGCATAATTTTATGGTAATTGGTTTTTCCAATTGTTTTGAACTTGAAGACTGGCAGTAAGCTTCCTCTCCTGTGGTATTACAAATATCAAAACTATTTTTGCGGGAAATTATCTTTATGTAATATTCACATGTATTTCATTCATTAAATATTGTCATTTCACTTAATTTTTTGGACATTATAACAAATGAACTGCTCTTTCTATTGATTTTACGTAGGTTGTTTTGACTCTTGCGTGGGTGCCATATGATTCACTTGGTACTATATTTGTTTTATTGCCAATCGGTCTTGTTTAGACTTAATTCGCTGCATGTTTTATATTACTTTGAGCTTAAGGAGTGTTTCAAGATATTGTTTTATGACATTTCTTTCATCCTAAAGAAACCGACACCTGGAGAATATGCTATCGACGTGCTCCCACCAAGTGCAATGACGTCACGCCGTGCTCTTCATAAGGATGACCGAAAGGCTTATGATGGATTATTTTGCGGTGATTTCCGCAATTAAACAGCAAAACAACAAACAAAAGTCCTTTCATGACTTCAAAATATTAAGCACCCGAGGCGCCTTTCATTGTGGGTGAACAAGTTCAAATATTGTCTTATATGATGCAAAAACAAAAAAAGGTTCACAACTTTTCTGCAGAGTCTCTGTCTTATCTTTTTCATCTCTTGTATTTAATCGCCAACAAGCGTTACTGGCCAAACTGTTGTGTGCCCACATTTATGTTTCTTTCTCATGAATAATGCTTTCGAGTATCAATTTGTCAAGGTTTGCTACAGTTTCATTGAGTTATTTGACACCAACATGATACACAAATGCTTGGAGGAAACCAAAAGTCTCGCATAGATTTCGGAAAGATACCTCTTTATTCAGTCATTAAGTACGTGCAGGCTTTTCTATAGTCCTATATTTGAAAGTTCTTTTACACTTTCCATAAACGAGATAATATATGTTTATGATCACATTAAATGACTATAAAATCTACAAAAGTGACAAAATATTTTTACGTAACCTACCACTTTTCTGTTAATCTTTTGTAGTCGTTGTATCTTTTGTTTGTGTAAAATTGACTACAGAACCTGATGTTCGTCATCATTTTACGTTTCATACCCAACAAAAATTGAGAGAATATTTCTATACAGTTGAGAGGCTACATGTAATCTACGGGGATTGTAGCTTTCTAATCCTAACTGGCGAGAGTGGAATTAATGTGCAAAAAAATAAACCGACAGACTGACAGACATATATAAAGATGGAAACTCACATACAAACAAAATCTATTCAACGATAAGCTTACCTCTTTTGGTTCTTATATGTTTTGGTATATTCGCCTCTTCGGGTAGGATAAAACTCGCCTTAACGGCATCTTTTATTTCGGTAGTAATGTTAGATGGCAAGTTACTGGTGTCATTCTGAAGTATAGCCAGGACAATATTCTTTTCCCATTGTAAAGAAGACACCGTCTGCAAATATTGAGATAATTGTTTTATTATTTTGATAATATTCTAAATGTTTTTCATGGCATTTTATTGTCGGCACAAACTTCCGACACTTAAAGCTCGTGCTATGCAAAAGTAAATATAAAACAAAAAACAAATCATTGTCAGTTCCATGAAGTGGATTTGTTTGTATACATTTATTTTATCACATTTCTGTCTTTATGATAAGTTTATCACATCTATCATTTTATAATCATAATGAGTTTTAATATAGTATATAATAGGCTATATTTAAGTTATCGGTGGATGCAAACGGGTACCCCATTTTTTGTGGTTAATCAGTGATAACACCCAATTAATTATAGGTTATCAATCCTGTTCATTCATATATTTACTGAATATGAAGGAATACATGTTTCGTAAACTATTTAGTTTGATATTTAAACAAATGTTACAGGATCATCATTCATCAACAACGCACTTCTCATTGCCATACGAATTAACCATGTTCATTTGAATTAATCAAACTTTAGTATTTTCACCACATATCAATAAACAGGAATTAATATGGTTATGATTATGCATAGATAGAAAGAGAATATATTTACTAGAGACCGAAGAGAAAATACTATATTTCCTCACAAATGATGATCAAAAACTTCGGCTGATTCCATTTTCAAATAAGTTATATGACAAAAGGTCAAAATAATTCCACTTTATCTTATTCAATTATTGCTATTTTAAGTATCTGTTTTTTCAGATCAAAGCGCAATAGAAGATGACCTTTTATAAGAGCATTTAACATTTTATGATGCTTTGTAGTTTGTTTACCGCTCATTTTACAAATAATGTGAAACACGTGATTAATTCATTTGCAAGAATTTTAAGCTTCTATCGCGGACTTTAAGATGGAGGTTTCTGCGTTGGGAAGATAATTAAACTATATTTGACTTACAATGTACATTTTACATGTATAAGCGAATTGATTTGCTTCTGAAGTTCATCTCATTATTTTGATAAACTAATGTTTTGGAGATTTTCTGGTTTAAGGTTTTGATTTCCTGTTGAAAAGATTACACTTAAAAGCGGCTATGGCTAGTGTAAGAGACGGAGGATTGGAAGCATTTTCTAGAAAGAAACTTTCTACACACATATTTTCAAAAAAGTATACAGTGAAACCGTACGAAAACTTAATAATCATGTGGATGTAATTCACTGCAAAGTGTATTGGTATAAGCATGTATCTTCAATGATATATATGAATTTATTATAACGTGGTTTATATATTTTGCGCACAATTAAACAACTAGAGACAAGTTAGATCATCATTTTTGATTACATCTCAGATTCATCTGTCGTATGTAAAGTGGATATAACAGTACAGGTGAAAAAAGTCATTCACACATAGCTTATCAAATAATCTATTATGTACTTCAAATTAGTTTGTATGTCTTTTTGCCATTCTTTACGCTCATCAAGGATACTTTAAATGGGAAATTGAGAGCAAAATAAATATTTAGATATTGTTCAAATAAACAAACTAGATGTCCTCATCTACAATCTATAGCTACATAATGGAGTATTCATTCGTAAATTTGTACTTAACCTTCAATTACTGTCGTCTTATTCAAAATTCATTGTAGAAAGAAGTTGCAGCCAAATAATCCAGAGAGATAAAAAAAATTACCCGACAGTTACCTTCAGTTTTGGAGTCAAGGGATTTTTCGTTATAGAGATATATCAAAACATCGTGTGGGGTTAAGAAAACTTAGAAAGAATTTTTCTGAATTTCTTATGGCGCCAGCGATATAAACCAAGCTCCACGGATACATCATTATTGCAAAAATTCTTTAAGACATTCATATAAGTGTTCGTAATTGAAATCATAAAGATTTCTCTTCATCATTATTAGATTTAAACAAAAATCACACGAAAGGAAAAGGAGTTACAGAACTGCCAAGCTCTATTACTACAAATGAGGTGTATACACCAACGTGTTTAGAGTTAAAAAAAAAATGTATGAGATTTTCTTTCCGATAGTGCTGCTGTCAATTTTGCGACAGTATTTTAACGACAGCTAACACATGACATATATACTCTCTTAACTGTTGTCATTTGACCGTTGTATCTTCTCCAATAAGTGTCTCTTTCACACACCTAACTGCCTAATGCTTCAGACAAGTCCGCATTCATGGGTCAGTTGGAGGTTAATTTTCTATCAAATGCAATTATCAAATAATTTGCTCCCAACGTCGTTGACAATGCATTTGACAATCTAACTCAATTTGTTTGGCAACTTATTTTGTTGAATAAATTGTAACAAAGCAAACTAAGATCGAAAATGGAACGAACAACTGTGTTCATTAACTCTTTTGTATGTGGTGTAATACGATAAGCTACATTTTATAATGGTTTGAGTAATGCGATATTCTAATTTCTTGGATGAAGTTTAGCTGAACCAGGGTTTATTTCTGAATTATGCAATGACATTTCATCTCATTCAACATATGTTATTCCACGAAGTTGAGTTACCACGAATTACTTTTTACCACGAGGTTTGCAAGATAAGAAGGTTCAAACACATGTAGGCTTTGTAGGAAAACATTCACCCTTGTTAGGAGCCCAGCAGGACCGTGGAGACTCAGTGACTGATCTCACAAAGGATCCCGTGGTGAAAAGGACCTGGGAGATTCAGTTAACATGGCCAACAGAGAATAAGTAAACATGGCTGAAAAGCTTTATAAGCTGCTGGTGGTCTTTTAATTGACATGTAAATTAAATTGGTGATAATTTCCTTTACAATCTGCTCTCGTTTTGAAATGATCGCAATTATCAGATTATGAAAAATGTCTTGCGCGAATTGGCCATCGTGGGACAGGGAGGATAATCAACTTCATTTTTTTCATTTGATTGAGCTTACTAGTTCCCACAGTTCACTCCAAACTTGGTGAACGGGCTTTTTGTCACTCTGCCCCTCAACGCTGGATCAGTCTCCCATTCGAGATTCGGGCCAGTCCTATACTCTTCCCTTTGTTGTTTAAGAAAAGGCTTAAGATTTATTTTTATCGTTTGAATTATTTATAGATTTGTATACTTTACTTTAATTTTTTCACTTTGTGTGATTATTTTACCTAGTACCACTTTTTATCTTCTATAATCTTTATTGATTCTTATGTTTTATGACCGTATATTTGAATTTTTACCTTTTATGATTTTTTTTTTAAAAACTTTATTGTACAGCCAGTACTACACTTCCCTTGTTTGAAAACACTTTTTTTTCGTTTCAATTATTTATAGATTTGTATATTTTATTCTTGATTTTTCCACTTTGTGATGATTTTATCTATTACTACTTTTTATTTTTATATCTTAATTGATTATTATGTTTTATGACCTTATATTTATTTTTGTACCTCTTATTATTTTATATTGTACTGTACTGTAACCTTAGATTACAATTTTATCTAAATTTGAGCGCTTATAAATGTGTATATAATAATAGTATATAATGATTATAATATTATTCCACAGACGTGTAATGACACGAAGCTTGACACACCTTTAATGACTTGAATCAAACAATACGTGTTTAGTTAGAAAGTGTTTTGACCATTATACACTCAAAAGCATCTAACAATTTGAAGCATTTCGATTTTTCAGCACAGAAGGTACCAACATCAAGCCAGATTTATAGCGTTGATTAGGTGCTGGTGGTATATTGCAAAGGAACGTCTGTAAGCTGCCTGCTTTATACTGCCTGCAAGGGACTATCAAAATTTCTCAATTTGAGGAAAACGTATATCGACTGATATATCCATGTCCAAACTTATGTTTTTAATGATCTACACATTTATAAATCTATGAACACCAGCTATTAAATTATCTTATTTTTTTGATTGGCATTGCTCTTTTGGACAAAGTATTTGGATGCACAAAAGGTGTGGTATTCATTTTTCACGTAAATTCTTGGATTATAAATCCTCAATTCTGCGCAAATTGACTGTGTTTTGTACACAGGGGCATTACCACCACTTAATTCAACGGTACATATATATATATATATATATATATATATATATATATATATATATATATATATATATATATATATATATATATATATATATATATATATATATATATATATATATATATATATATATATATATATATATATATATATATATATATATATATATATATATATATATATATATATATATATATATACATATATATATATATATATATATATATATATATATATATATATATATATATATATATATATATATATATATATATATATATATATATATATATATATATATATATATGTATATATATATATATATATATATATATATATATATATATATATATATATATATATATATATATATATATGTATATATATATATATATATATATATATATATATATATATAAATATATATATATATATATATATATATATATATATATATATATATATATATATATATATATATGTATATATATATATATATATATATATATATATATATATATATATATATATATATATATATATATATATATATATATATATATATATATATATATATATATATATATATATATATATATATATATATATATATATATATATATATATATATATATATATATATATATAGCTATGGAATATCGTATTGAAATTACCTGGTCTATATTGTCTTTCTTGGATGAATCCGGCGCGAGGGTTCGAAGCACTCTTCTCAGCTCCTCGGTATTGTGATGCATTGTTGCTGACGACAACTCTGTTGTTGCTTTTTTAAAGATGGTAATACTTCGCTAATATGTTTATTTTTGTAAGACTCTGTTTTCTGTTTCCAAAATAAGAAAGTGCATGTGAAATCTCCTAATTATAAAGGATACAGACAGAGGTGAAGAGCAGTGTAAAAATTGAATAAAGAAGAACAAATGCAAACATGTCTATAAAGATGTATATGCATACAAAACATTTTCAACATTAATTCCTAAAACAATGTTACTTGTCTAGTTTATTTTCTGTATTATGATTGATTCAATTTGCCAGTTTTGTTGTTCCTTCTAAGTGTGGTAGTACCTTATTAAATTGTTTATTTTAATACGAACATTTGTTTTTAAAAAAACTATAGAACTATCGGTATGCATATATATATATATAAATATATATATATATATATATATATATATATATATATATATATATATATATATATATATATATATATATATATATATATTTATATATATATATATATATATATATGTATGTATATATATATATATATATATATATATATATATATATATATATATTTATATATATTTAAATATATGTATACATATATAACTATATATATATATATATAACTATATATATATAACTATATATATATAACTATATATATATATATATATATATATATATATATATAAACTATATATATATAAATATATATATATATATATATATATATATATATATATATATATACATATTTATATACATATATATATATATATATATACATATTTATATACATATATATATATATATATATATATATATATATATATATATATATATATATATATATATATATATATATATATATATATATATATATATATATATATATATATATATATATATATATATATATATATATATATATATATATACATATATGTATATATATATTCCAATCATTTCAGGAATGGCCTACATAGAAAATGAACATGAATTAAGAAAACTTACTGAAATTGGTGTTGATGACCTAGACGTTACATCAATATCTGTGGAGATTAATGAAAATAAAATTCGCACGTTCAAAATGTGAAAAAAGTATGACAGAAACAGTCTTGTGTATGCAAACAAGAGGTATTCTAATCATAACTAAATTAGCTAAATATCCATATTTTCTATTTCCTGTTCTTTTACAACTTATGATGATTGATTTATTGTTAAACATGTCAAGTAATAATGTGTGTGGACACTCTTCTTCAGCTTTCTGTCAATATAATGTGTAAGTACGTACTCCATGATTTGTCAATTTTCCTTGATAACTATTTTGTTTTCATTTTATTCAGGTTTCGTTTCTTTCATTTATGTTACCTTTTGGTGCATCAACATAATGAATGAAAATATGAGTTGCACTACAATAGATTAAACCAAAATTGCGCATATAAACGCACTTTGTTAAGTGTAAATGCATTTATATATTATTTCCACTAATCCTGCCTCCTTTTGTAATGCGGTGTGGACTTAAGTTTATTGTGCAATGAAGTCTTTGAAAGGTGATGATATTGTGATTTTATGTACACATACAATTCGTGACAACTAGGTTTGGAAGTTGAAGTTTGAAATAGTTCTCTAATACATACATTTGTAAATTTGAATTTATTTTCAACTCAAATAAAAATGAATGGATTTGTTTGAAATATGCTGATATATAGAATATTCCGTGAGTCACACATATCAACTGATGAATGTCATTTTATCTAAAATACAATAACAATTGTGAATACAATATTCTGTTGAGAACTTGACCAGTTGACTATCATTTTGAAGAACTTTGACGGTGCTTTTGAAATTCAAGCTGTATTTTAAACATTGTAATTCGAAGATAAAGAATCCTGCAGTTTCTAAAATACTTCCACTGTAATCCGTGGAAGCACAAACTCATCTAAATGTTGCACTAAAATTCTTATCATCAAGAAATTTGAATTGAATTTAAGATACCTTAAGAATGCAACTCACGTAGAACTAAGAGCTAGATTATTTTCTTCGAAGATATATTTGTGGCACTTAACCTTACTGAAACTTATTCTGACATTGGCAACCACCATTTAACATCCTGAGCTATGTCAAAACATTCTAATCCTTTCGACAGTTTGTTTCTCTTAGTCAGTGGAATGTCTGTAGTGTTTATTATTGTGTCCCGTATTGTGTCTCTTTTAAATTTGTCCAAACCAAAGCATGACTTGATAATGTTGCTGCAAAATCTGAAAGAGACCTGGGAAATGATTGATTAATGTCCGAGATGTATATTAATGATCTCTGATACGTGCAATTATCATTAATAAAATTTCAATAAGGGATTATCGCATACAATACACATACAATCTGTGCTTGTAAAGTGGTTTGTTTGCACGACCACTTGAACGAACAAACTTGATCAAGGGCTCCCTTGTAGTGTTAAGGGTTTTTTTTTTTTTTTTTTCAATCTTGTGACCTTCTTTTTTTTTATCTTTTTTTTATTGACTTGACAACGTCTTTAATAAGACATTCACGGCACGGTACCGACGAAGACTGTGTCAATCAAATATTTGGAAAATACCTTAACGAGTTATATTCAAATATCAGTGAGCGCCAGAGACAATACGTTAAAAATGACTCATTTTATTGGATGGAAGAAGACTTTGTTCCGACGTTCTTATGACCTTACAATGCACTTTCCTGATTAGGTAAACATAAAAACGCATTTCATCATGGAAAAAAGTACTGCTAGTGCTAGGGGTTTTACTTTAGTTGATAACCATGGCATACTTACTTCGTGCTAAGTCAAAAATCATGACGAGCAGAAGGAATGAAACAAGAAAACAATTAATTTGTTTCAGGAAAAAATAAATCAGAAGGTAAAAACACAGATCTTTTCGGCAATAGTTCTTTAAAACATATAATTAGTTAATTCCAATGTTTGTGTGTGAAGGATGTGTGAAATTTTGTCATATTAATAACTTTTCATGAATAAATATTTTGTCTCGATTAAAACATATCTGTGCTCCAGGTAGAACTTATATTGTGGGTCAGTAAGCTGGGTATCTCTGATAATTCAAATCGTATCATTCGTCACCTCTGAAACTTTTTCTTGGCACACATAACTATCCGAGAGCTGGTAGAGATTTACTCCATACGACAATATATCATTTGAATGTGACTCGATCAGTCAACATACGTTTTATGCACAGTACTTTGGCAAGAATAAAGCTGCTTTAAACTTGATTTTTGTGTGTGAGAGAAATCGATTGGCACTACCACTATTTACCTGTTTACGCATGAACTTTGAAAAAGGACGTTTGACCATAATTAAACTGTTAAACCTACTTATATATATAGAGTTTGAAGCAGTTTAATATCGGAAAAGATTACAGAAATACTGTCAATATCTTTTTCTGTAAAAGTGCAATAGTGTTTCAATCCACGTGACCACAATTTAGTTTATTGTTTTTGAGTGGATAGTTTTAAACGGAACGTTCATCAGCTTTCTACACTTCCTCAACAGTAAATTATTCCAAAACATCATTATTGCTGTCGGAAGTTTTAATATTATTTATATTATTCACTTACATTGTTACAAATGTGAAATGGCTTTCTTTAGTAAAAACACTTTAGTGTTAATTTTTGAAAGTAAGTGTTCTTGTAATACTGCGAAATAATTAGCATATATGTTCTTTAATTGAACTTTAACGGACGAATAAATATTTATGGTATTTAACACAAGAAAACTCACCTGTTGAATAGTAATTGTCGCTAATTGTACTTAAGTTTTTCCCCTGAGAAGGCGTGATAATGATTGAAGTTGGTTGTAAGTCATAATTTACTATATTATTTTTTCCTACAGGAATAGCTTCAATAGTTCTCAATCTTGACAATATTAGGGAAAAGATGATTGCCACGACCTGTGCGGAGAGATAAAGAAAAACGGATTCAATATAGAGCAAAGCATGGGTGCTAAGATAATACATATTCCGAATCCTGTTCTACCCTTTTCTAAAAGCAATTTACCAATGTTCATTTTAACTTAAACACGAACTGAAGGGAAAATATTATTTTACGTGTTTCTGTCTTTTACGATTATTTATTTTTTAAGTTTTTGCAAAGGGCTATAACTTCAGCAAATATAACATTCTTAAATTGTAATTGGTAATAATCGAAAACCAAAGAAATCATCAAAACAATCAGTGAAAATATTGTTATATATATTCGAAAGGCTGCGTATAATAGGTTTTCGGTGGTGAAGACTATTTGACAAGACATAACATTGTACATTACGCCATAGTTTTAAGAGTTTTATTGACAGATACTGCACTAAGTAATGATAAGTCTCGGAAGGAAACTGAGTGTAAAGAATATCTAGGAAATTAAACGTATATGCATAGAAAGACTTAAGGCAATTGACCTTGTACGAAGTCAAAGACAAAATATTAAAGCATCGCTCCCACAGAAAGGCGGATACATTCGGGCCAGTACAATTGCTTGAAAACGCGATATTCGATCTTAATTTCCAAACATCATTTCGCGATATTCGATCTTTATTTCCGAACATCATTTTAATTGACAAATCTGAACACTTATGAATACATGTTTTCTCTTTTTGCACTTTACTGTCACCATATATAAAGTTTCACTCTTCAGTACAAGCATGCACACATGGCGGAAAATATGATATATCGGTTTAGGGGCCCTTTGTCGAACTAATAGCAAATGTAGCTCGTTTTCAAGCGCAATCAGTCGTCATGATAGCAGTGTTATTTTAAAGTTGAAAAGGTAAATCTTTGTTGTACTAAGCACTTATGTTATACTCTTGAATGCAAGAAAGCAAAGATAACACAAGTGTACTATCCTCAAACCTTCACGTCGGTGCTTTGTAAATACACAACCACTTAATTAATTCAGATTCCAAAATTTGTCATATCAAAAGCAGGCCAGAAGATGAAGTCAAATTAGGATCTACAATAGTATACGTCAAATCAATCTTTTGGAAGTGGTATCTCATCGTGTGGTAGCGCGAAGAATCTCCCAATTACCAGGGCAGCCTGAAATTACGCGTATTTCAGCTCATATTTCAGAGAACCCCAGAAGACAAACGCTCATCCAATAATTGGAGCAAGCATGAGTCAAATAAACAGATGGAAATTCTGGACAGATGATCACCCTGTAACAGGTGCATCTTTGCTTTTACTATATAACACACCATAGAAACACAAACCAAAATATTGACATAAGGTATTGCTAGTGCATAGAATATTCAGGAAGAGCAATGTGATATTAATGTATGATACCTTATCGTTTTGCCGGTACTATGGAGAATCACTTAAGAAAATAAAAGGCTATGCCATCAAAATATGATGCCACTGGCTGCAAATGCTCATAACAAACATTAGCTGACCTTTAAAGAAGATTAGCTTTGGATTATACTCATAGGCGTACGGAACGGGGAGGGGAGGGGGAGGGGGGGACAGGGGAAAACCGTACCCCTAAAAAAAAAAAAAAAAAAATGGCCACCCAAGAATTCGGAAAAAATGGGTATCAAAATTCAGGCAAAACTGTCTTTAAAAAATGACTTAAAGATTTTCTAAATAAAAGAAAGAAAAAAAAATAAGATATAAATATGATCTTTAAAAGCTTTGTTTAGTTGTTTGTTGTTTAAAAGAAGATGATTTGGCAATGTGGCAACATGAAATGTAAATTTTATGAGTTTATTCATGAACTGTGTTTAATTAAGGCAAGATTGGAGGATTTGGGCAAAAATTGTTCTGCTCCCCCAAAATAACACCGTCCCGTACGACCTGTGATTTATACTTCTTCCAAAAACCTGTGATTTATACTTGATTTCCAAAAACCTAGAAATATGAAAAAAATATTAATGTTACGTTTATATATATATATATATATATATATATATATATACACATACACATATATATATATATATATATATATATATATATATATATATATATATATATATATATATATATATATATATATATATATATATATATACTATATACATTTTTATATATATATTTATATATATATATATTATATACAGAACGGAAGAGATTTTACTTTTACAAAAGAAACCTTAACATTCGCGCTCTTAGGTCTATTTCCCCCTGTTGAATATTAAATGAAAGTAGGAAATTCAAAACATCTTGATCATATGTAATTCTTAGAGAACGTTGGGAAAGAATAAAAAAAGCCAACAAATGTAGCATACGAAATTTCATGATAGGTTTTCTCACAAATAGAAATACAAATCTCGTAATTCATGTTAAAAATAAGGCCTTTAAATTCAAAATGTTGTAAAATACTTAATTTTTAACCAATTTTGATGTAATTGTTGTTAGTTTCATGGTTTGTAGTGTATTTTCTTTTATTTAGCTATAATACATATATCTTCCAGGACAAGAAATTTGATGTGAATTGATGGGATCATTGAACAACTTAAGTTAACCAGCTCCCTGGGTTAACGAAGTTTCTTTGATTTATATGGAAGATGTTTCGCCAATGCAGGGATAGTACGTAGCACATCAGGGATAATTTCTCAATAAATTCAATCTGCATGTGTAACGTCTAGTTTTTCAGAATTGCCCTAGCAAGAATTAAGTCATCATTTAGTCAACTGTAGTAATTCATGTACATTTTGCATCCTAAAACCCTTACCTAATACAATAGTAAATAGTTTCAAGTACAGTGGAATTGAATTTCATATGTATCAGCATACAACGTTTGAGCTATCACCTCCCTTGAATATTCAACCTCTTTCTTCTTCTATATGGACTTATCTCTTAATATATACATTATATACTATCATACATATATCAGCAATATTTGTAAGAAGGCTATAGGTCATCTTAGCTAAGTTTATGCTGACTTCTGCAGTTCCTTTCGGTCATACACCAAGAAGTTTACCATGATTAAGTACTCACAGCGTGCTCAATAAATCTAACATAATATTGTAAGCCCTTCACCACTTTAGAGCTAATGGTGACAGTGGAACAATAATTTACACCTCTCGAGCTATGATTTCAAATAAACGACAATTGCTATGTTTTAAACATGTAACGTTCTACCCTCTTGTCATACAGCATGTTGTTATCATAATACATTGATATGTATTGAATCAGATGCATGGAGGATTTTTGTACTTTCCTCATTTGCTGTACAGGCCAAAAATGTTAAACTTTAACCTAAATTATTCGTATGCAATACCAACAAGGTCAGCCACTGCATTTGATTTTGTAAAGCTGTGGCACAGTAAACAAAGTAAGCTATATTTTAACTAAGATTCTCCCGGCTGTACCACAAATTGTCCTCTGTCACGATTATTTTCTTCTTGATATATTTTCAAACATAAACATAGTCACAATTTTACCAAACTTGTTGTTTGGTCTTTTGAATTCTAAATTTAGTAATACACTTCTACTTTTCACCACTTTCTAAATAGCCTTTATTGATCTTCTCCAAAAATAAACCACTGAGCCCGCAAAATCAATCCTTTATTATTTATAAGGATTTCACAATTGCTTGTCTTTCATGCTTTGGATAAACGGGCCGAAAAATACGTTGAATAACGTTACACTTAACAACTTACTTTAAAAATGAAATAATTCAGGTAATATCGGCAGAATAATTACACTGCGGCAGTATAAAATACCGCTTTGTCGATGAATATGTGCGTTAGGACAGAAAGAACATTTAAGGTTATAAACTAGGGAATAAACGAAAATAGGATAAGGTTATGAGAGCTAAGGTTTTAAAGATTTATCTCGTATTCTACTTCCCACGTTTTGTTTACACATGGGTGATCATTTTAATACTAAAGTCAAATTTTCATATTTGTTTTTCAAGCGCGACTACAAATTAAGTATGTAAATAAGATTTGCAAGTAAATATAAGTCCTAGTCCACTGAGTATAGCAGCGTGAAAAATTTCTCAACTACTTGGCGTATAACCTACAGCAAAATGCCAACAATTTGCGAATATTGACATTGCTAGATATAATGGGAATTAGATTAGAAAATATTTATAGAGCGATTAGCAATAACGCACTCGGTCGCGTGGATTTGCAGCACGTACAAGGCGACACGCTAACCCTTTTTCACCTGCAGCAAACCGACTGGCCGAGGAGCTAGCAAGCGTTTATTAAGCCTTATTATGTTTATATATGGCAACAGGTATGCATACAAACATATCGAGATTATATGATAGGTCAACAGTACACCGGCTATTTGAATTCACATATAGCTGAAGATTTTCTTTCAAGAACGTTTTTGGGGAAACTTCAGTTGTAGCTAGTTTCTTTAAATTTGACCATTATTTGGAGAAAAAAATTGATACTGCTTCAGCAGGCGGCTTTATTCCAGTTCTTCAGATTGGAGTAGTCTCCAACATTAGTCGGTTTCCACCATTCAAGAAAGTAAATTTTCCTTCTCACAGATTCCCGAACTTAAGAAATGTACAGTTTGGAACTAACGAGGGGTGATATTTTATCCTTCAAAAGACTATTTCAACTTGAAATAATATGGCTCTTGAGAGAAAATATTTACGACGTGAACACAGCTACACACAGAGAATACACGGTGTACCACTTGTGTTTTACAAAGAAGCTGAGGAAATTGTAGGTCCCTGGACAAACTCAGAATCTTGTACTTGGACACTAACCACCTGCCTAAGATGTTATCTGTCACCAAATATACTGTATAGCTTACACAGCCTACGTCACTTTGGTTGCTGTCGTTTGTACAGTCTGACAGTAGGAGTTAGTTAATGCACGTGTTGAACACAATACAATTTGATCATAATATTATATCATATATTAAGAACTGACGATCACTAAAACTTTTGAACACCATACCATATGTATTCTATATTATAATCTATATCAGTATTACAACAGGCTGCCAACGGTAGGGATATATGCATTGAACCAACATTACTCGTCTGACGATAAATTTGTGTTTTCCTAACGTTGACAAAATACTGCAAGTAACAGGATCAGTCCCAGAAAACATTTTGCAAACGGTGTTCCAACACAATTTACATCTTTTGCAATGTTCATCTGTCGGGGAATGCTGTCATTGTGTAAGATGGTTGTCGTCATGCCGTCAAATTTAAACAGAGGAAGGAAGAGGAGAAATAGGTGAAAGACCGTAGGGTTGATACTTATTTGGAATAAGTTATTCAATAACCCCAGTATATTTGTTTAAAGGAGCACTACACCGAAAAGTACAGATATATCATCCACAAAAGATCGAACAACTTCATGCCCCCATAGCCCACAGACGACATGAAAGCCATGGTTGCCTGAATATTGATTTTGACCAGAAATTAGCTATATCGTTACGTGTTAGATCAGCATTTGAATTTTGGTGGGACCCAATAAATATAGGCCCTTACATTTTGGCATAGTGCTCCTTTAATTGAGCTAGCCACGTGTTTACATGTAAAAATGTAAATACATCATGAGTATTTGATACTGAACTGAACAGATGGTTATAAACACCAGGTTTGAAACAATTGCAATTTTGATCCCCGTTATCAGATTCATTGTCCTTACAAAGCATAACCAAGACACCTATTACTCAATTGCAACTCGAATTTTACTTTTGGATTTCAAAAGAAACCTTCAAACTTGACGTTAACACACCTATCAACTTCAATCAAACAAACACTATAAACATGACGAGACTAAACACGATATTTTTCACAAACAAAGAAAGCAGAAAATAAAAATACAAGAATATAAAATATGAAACTTACCGGTATTTGCACTTCCATATTGCCCATGCCCCCTCTCATATTCGAAAAACTTTAAATATATGTATTTGCTGCCGGTCAATTCGCCTAAATCCAACTCCTAGCAAAAGATTGCAGCTATTAGTAAAGTTGTCTCACGGAAAATAATCTCCACACGTATTTGAAATAAAGCGCCGTCCAATTTGGTAATAATGATAACACAATCAAAAGGCAAATCATATTATTCTTGACAATATCTATCTGTAAACTTGGCATGTGCACGAGTCGTTATTGAAGTTACGATTGGAATTACCATCGGAAAGCAACCATTGATAAAAGATTCCAGGTTTAAATCTCAACCAATCACAAGGCGAGAAAGTTTAGTGTATAATCATGAAGTGATCCGTGTGTGTGCGTGTGTGTGTGTGGTACGTTCGCTCAAAATTACGTGTTAAGCGGTGATTGACCGGTTAACATCCCTAATATAGTATTAACGTTCAATCTTAACCTTTGTAGTACCCGGGAAACATAAATCATTTTAATAGTGACGAGACTTACATTTGTCATGAATCGGTTTTTAAGTATTTTGATTTGGGAATTCCGCGAAAGGTTCATTATTTGTTCACAGCTTCCGTAATCTTGATGAATGACACTTGAATGTGTTCTGGATGTTATGTAACATCAGTTTTGATAGATATTTTATACAAAGTTTAGGATGTATGTTTCTTTGAAATAAACGCAATAAGCATATGAAGTGCCAGTTTCTTAAGAGGATTGGTATGTGCAAGGATTAGTAAAAGGATTCTATGCACATTTTTTAGGATATCTCATAAATGCAAATTTCTTATCATAGTAATCTACATGTGTCCCTGAATATAGGCAACATTCGTCGATTACATTACTCTTCAACATCTGATGCAGGCCTGTTTAAGAATGATATAAGCATAGGGTTATGTGCTTAAGGGCCACACAAATCACTGATGTTGCAGAAGTACATGTGCTTTTATCTGTTTGAGGCTGGGACACTTGGGTTTATTCAGAGAAGATCCCATTTTTCATTATATGATTACTTCAGAGTTTGGCTTTATATTCGCCCTAAATTGACTTATCGTTCCAAGTCCTAAGCTGATCATAAAATGATCATCATTTATCCTTAAATATGACTGAATGATGACCACTTGAATTAAATATTATCTTGAATTATGCAATAATTTCCTTTAATCCTTTAGAATTTAAATACGTTTGAAAATATCGTCACTTTTGCATTCTGTTTAATGATAATTTTCTAGTATATTTGTCATTTCTAATTCATATTTGATACCCCTCAAAAAAGTCTTTTTGCTTTGGTAAAGCGAAATCACTTTATTTTATTTTACATTTTCAGCACTTGCTCAATTTTTCAGATTAACTTTTTTGTACAGTTCATTATCCATTTGATATGACCGCAAACCAACGGGTCCTTCTTGGGATATGTAGATTTCATGCAAAGTTAACTCATGACTTTTGAAAATTGCTTGGTCATTTCTTACACACCGAGTCATTATCTATGAAATTATGGGCCTGCGCTGACAGTCAACTCAGACAGTATGTGCGAAGGTCATTTCAATTTTGGTAAAATTAATAGGATATATTAGAACTATTCATCTGTCTTTTGACTCGACTGACAGTAAGTATGCGGTGAACCCGTATTCTGTCAACGCTATGACTCACAATATCCTTTTATTTTGTGCTAGTCTGTGGTAGTTGTTCTAACCCTTTGCTAACTGTGACATCACAGTTATTGGTTTACAGAACGAGCATAAGTAAACGTAGTCAGACGCCCTACAGTGTACAGACAAACCCTTGATCTGACTGCCGGAAATGTAACGAAAGGGAGGGTAAAACAATGGCTAGGTCAAAGACCACCTCCCGGGATTTAATATGCGACGTGCAATTTTGTTAAATTTACAAACTGTCGAATATCAATTAATCTACATCAGTTTATACAAAAAAGATAAACAATACCTATCAGTAGTTATAATTTCTAAGATTTTATTTTCATATCATTGAGTAAATATATTGGTCTAAGTAAGCATGTAGCTAGAATTTTAGCACTATGTAGAGTACACACCACAATCCCTTTACAATTCCAACATAAATGATATTTGTTAGAGTTCATTCCCTAGTCCCCAATGCAATCTATAAATTGTAGGCCCCAAATTTTATCCCCAAATAACCTCTTTCTCACTTTTGATATGCAGTGCTTATTTGCATTCTAAACGCTTCAACATTATTTACCCTCTACAGATTTCTTCCAAGGTCATATCATTATTTCCAGTTTAAATCCGGCTAAGTATTCATTGCTTGAGCTCAAGGTTCACATTCTATCATTTTCCAAGATTATTTGGATTTCTTTTCAGCGCGGGAATTCATTGCTCCCGCATTTGCAGGGTTTCAAATAAGTCTTGGCAAATCCAAGCCTAAATCATCCTCACCCCTTCGTTTCTTCCCTTCCCTTATTGTAATATGTCCCATATCAAGCAGTAACATAAGAACACACCAAATTCATCAAAATCATATCGTCAGTTCTTGAGATATATTGATGACAGATAATTCATCCTAAAGCACACCCACCCCTCAATTTCTGCCTTGTTCCATTATTTTCGTTTCATTAAACGGAGATGCATATGGATAAAAGTTTACTCATCATTGGAGAACAGACGTATGTCTTTTTAAACTTTCGAAGCTAAGTGAAGTGCAAACTTATATGCATAAGCAGAAAAGGGTATATACATTTGAGGCGGAGCGTAAAGCCTAAAGGTATTCTTATGGCGAATCTAATTGGTCAATTGTGTAGCAAGTTAAGTTAATATATTCCTCTACTACGGTTTGACATTCATTGGGACGACTTGTATGGCTGTATGGCCAACGACCACTACACACACGCAATCACAAACCAAAACAACTACAACAAATTAATGTATTACATATTAATGTTATGTTGACTTCAGACTGAACGCATGCCCGAGGAGAAATATTCACTTGGTCGGTGCCACGTCACATCCACAATATGACGTCATTTTCTGGAGTGAAAACACTTTTGCGCGATACACGTGGGCAACTCCGTATGCTATTACTGTGTGCGGTACGTGTGCATGTAAACAATCACAGCTGATCGCTTTGTTTTTACTCCAATGCGAGGTGAATGCGCGCGGTTGCTATGCGGTCTGATGACCTCAGGTCACATTTCCGACCAAGTGATTTAGGGAAAGTATTGCTGATTAATTATCTCTCTTTGCCCCTCACATGTGTAGCTTATTTGGGAAGCATAATTTCATATTCACTTAATCGACACGTCACATCCGGGAGAAGACGTCATTTGCTTGTGTGAAAACACACCTTTGCACGATACACGTGGGCAAGTCCGTATGCATTTACTGTGTGCCGCACGTATGGCATGTAAAGAAACGCAGCTGGTCGCTTTATTTTCATTCCAATGCGGGGTGAATGCGCGCGCTTGCTGAATGCGCGCGGTTTGTTATGTCTGATGACCTCAGGTCACATGTCCGACCAAATGAATAATTTCCTTCCAGCATAAAAGCTATATATGACAGGACCTATGGGATCGTCGCCAGTCATGGCATGGTGTAATACTGTTACTGGTGGAATATTAATTAATATTAAATAAATTTTAAAAAAAACCTCGCATCTGAGGAATCTTCTAACATAGTTACTCTGAGAAAGGGTTGCACTGGTGTTTGGTTTTCATTAATTCATCACCTCACCTTCTTTCATTTTGTTTTCAACCATGATATATCTGAACTAAACTACTAAGGTATAGTCGAGTAATATAAGTAATAACCATAAGTCGATAAGTGCTTATGCGATAAGAAAATAATCTGGACCCAAGCACATCATCTAATTGCAAATGACCAAAAGAAACTTGTCTTCCTACACTTAAAGAATTATGACTCAAATATTGGGTTCACACTCATGTTAGAAATCTCTTGTATTTCTATCACAGCCCGGCACAAAATTAATTAATGTTTGAATCATAGTTACAAATATTCCTCATTTTCATCATTAGGTTCAATAATTCACATATTGATGAACAATTTTACCTTTATTTGGAATTATATTTTTTCGTTTTAAGGGCTGTAGTGTCTTGAGTGTCTTCTTACGTCAAACTTGTGTAAAGATTACGTTATTTTATTAGTCAGAACTTCCGAGGGTTTAAGGAGTTTACTTTATTACATCACTGTTTTACTTTGCTTAGAGTATCTTTCCCCTTTGTTCCTCTGCAAATACGGATGAGGTTCTAATAGATTAAATATCTACTATTATTCATAGGTAAGTCGCAAAATTAAACATTCTGTTAATATTTTGTTTTGATTGAAATTTTATGTAATTTTGGAGACAAACAAAACTACCAAATTTTATTATCCAACAATGTATAATTTCCCCACATCATTGATAGAGTTGGAACACAACATTTACCCGCTTTCTTATTTGGCTGGTATTAACCATTTGGCGATGAAGGAAAGTTGCAATCGGTCTGTTGTAAGATTCAAGGTGATTATTAAATATACAAAGGTATGTAACAAACCATCGATACATTATCAAGAACAAATAGTCAAAACTAGTAAGAATAAATTCCCTATTGTTTAACTTTTCCGTCTGGCCATTTTTTAACCCAGATATGAACATTTGATGTAAGCCTTACCTGGAGGTGGTTTATGTTTCAATAGCGACAGTTTGCTTCTAAATGCGATCGCGTCTATCAGAAGGGAAGACCCTCTCGAATTCACCACTTTCCTATGAATTTCGGACAATATCTATTCAGACAATGTTTTTTTTTTCCTGATAAAATCCCTTAAGTTTTTTTGGCAACAAAAATGTCAATATTACATTATTTTATGCAATCGATATAGATACAAAACAGCTGAAAATAAATGCACTTGACCTGGTTTAGTGCTGTTGTGTGATCTGACAGGAACTATTTATAAACAATATGGATTTCCCCTGGATAGGAAAACCTTATCACCGTAATGATTTCGTTGCAATACCATGAAAAGCAAACGAGAATATTCTTCTAAGCTACGGAACATGTTCCTTTTTGTTTTTATTTTAGTGACACGAGAGTGAGGTAACGATTTGCACGTATTCACCAGTTCACAAAGAATGTTTTTGTCAATATCACACATACGCGACTTCTTTTCATAAATACAGAGTTTGTTCTTTAAATAGACGCTGATATAAAGTCGTTGACATTTTTAGATTTGTTTGAAATAGGAAGTACTTTTAAATGTGCAAACACAAAAATAGTATTGCATATATTTTCTAAACACCGTCACAGCGGAAAACAGTGTCTGTCAGTGTCAGAGTGCTAAAAAAGTGTTTCCTTGCATGATTCATGTGTGTGTTGCAGGCAGTGGCGTAGACAGTGGGAAGAGAGGGGGTCACCCCTAATATTTTAATCCGTCGGTTCAGATTAGTGTTGTCGATTCAACAAGCTTTGACATTCCAGGTGCTTATCATGTTTTTAGGTTTCAAAAGGGCATTTTCTTAGAAAAAGGCTCTTCGGTTATAATATATTAAACATATATGGTGTATTAAAGCTCTCTTTAACATGAATGTTGACTTGTATAATACACCTTCTTACCTATGCGTTGAGACATACTTTTTTGCCCACGAAATCTCAATTTTGCGAGAGTTAGGGGCTCTTAAAGTGGGCCCTCCACTCCAAGCCGACAAGTCCAGCGCTTTGCGCTTTGATTTAATGTTTTGTAAATGGTGTGTTATAGCTCTCTTATGACATGAATTTTGACTTGTATAATACACTTTCTTACTATGCGTTGTGACATACATTTTTGTTCTTAAAATGTCAATTTTTCAAAAGCTTCCGGGAGCGAAGTTTTGCCCCTTGACCGCTTAAGCGGGCCCTGGATCCCACGCTGACAATTCGAACTATTCGTGCTCGAAGTGACACCTTTGGTGTCACCTCAACTACACCACTAAATATCTTGTCGGTTCAATTCAATTTCCCAATACAAAATTTCTGGCTACGCCATGGTTGCAGGAAAGTAGTGTACGTCAATTAATCAAGTTGGCACAGGTAAAAATGTTTGAATAAGTTTTTACAAACTAAAATATCGAATTGCAAACAAAAATCATCATCAAATTGTGTTGTTTCAATATGCATAATGATCTAAGTTTTAAGCGAGGTTTCTGAAAAGCAAACACACAACCATGATTGTCCTTCTATTTTTCACCTTGAACCATTTGTTGCAAAGTTCCTCACTGAATAGTGCGCATCTTAAAAGAACGTCGTAGAAATATGTAACATGCATTATTTTTTCCGATCAACAATGGATTCACAATGCCTTTGACATATATGTATTATTTTTGGTGGGGGTGGCGGGGGGAAGGTATGAGTTGCTCTAAAAGGGTTTATTTTATGCTCATTTAGTTTTCTTTTAAGCTATTCTTTTATTTATTTGTAAAATTGATTATGTTCCAATTTGATCTTTTTGTATATACTTGTATTTTACTACAAATTTATGGGAAGTCATTCAATTAACCTATCAACCAACACGGAACCAGTATCTTAGAAAAAGAAACTAATCCGAACGTTTCTGGGCTTGCGCATATTTTGTTAAATATAAATAGGTACTACTAAACAGATACTTTAGAGCCGTGGTTCTTTGCTTCCATCTATTGACCAAAATATTTAGGTTGTCAACCCCTAAATAGGTCGTTTGAAGGTGTGTTTTAATGGTATAGGAGTCACTCACTACTGGACACGCATAGTATAACCGAGTGGACATAATTATAATTTGTTTGTTAAATGCATTCGAGCCATTAGGACCATATTGCCGGTGCTTATCCACGGATTCCATGGCACCAGCAAATGTGATGCACGTGACTTCCCCTGGATGTGACGCCAGTCCATCGCAGGTTAACTCCCGTAATGCTGGTACTCATTTTAAAGCTGAGTGGACTGGAGCAAGTAGAGTAAAGTGTCTTGCTCGAGGACACAATGCAGGGTTCGCCGCGGGAATCGAACCCGGTACCTTTCGCATACGAGCAAGATTGCTTTACGAATGAGCCAGCACCTCTCAAAGCTAAATCCATCCGAGCAATTGGACCCATAGGGCCGATGCTTATCTCCGGCTTTCATGGCGCAAGCAGATGAGAGCACATGATTCACCTGGACAGGACGCCAGTCGATCACAGGTTAACTGCACATGGTACTCATTTTACTGGTGGACTGGAGCAAATAAAGAGTAAATCGCCTTGCTCAAGGACACAAAGCAGCGCTCGTGGAATCGAACACGGTAAACTATCTGACTATAGTAATCATGGTAACAAGCTTTGGGATATATATTAGGATCCCAACTTGTAACACGTTAAAGGAAAGTGGACAGGTATTAAACAAAACGTGGTCTTAAATGGTTTAAAATTTACTAAAAGCCATCCAAACAGCACAAAGTCACATCGATTACAATTTACTATTTTACAGCATTTACAAATTAGTGCACATATTTGATGACATCGGAAATAGGTTCGGCAATTAGAAATCTGCTCATGTTAACTTATTTTTGTGATTCCTACCTCCAAA
>JAIGNY010002577.1:405000-407500 GCA_020152595.1 Chiridota heheva | reverse complement strand
CTTCTGATATCTGTTTGCATGTATGGTGTAACCGGTACATTATTTCTTAGCCAGTTTTCCGCAAACAAGTAAAGTTTATCTTGTTGGTCTTGTTTTCTTTGGCAACATTTGAATAACACCTGATTTCTAAGACAATGGATTAATCTGGTATGTTCATCTCTTCTTGAGATGTTATCCATTAGTTCAACAGTTTAAGGCATGTTTTTTATTAAAAATTATTACAATTAAGATTTGAAAATTGTTTCTTTGAAGCTGTTCTCAAAATCTTATGGAGTGATTGTTTTAGGATGCCAATAACGTACAAACATTCAGTAAACTTGTTACCCAACACTTTGGTAGTCACTTTAACGATGGATAAACATTGAACAGTGATTTTAACCATTTGGATGTTAATTTTTCTTCATTCATTTTGTATATAAATCTTTATATTATAAGATACTTTTGTTTTGGCCTACATTTCCTTGCAACCAAAAGGGAATGGATTACATTTAGAATATTATACGTTTTACAAACAGAACCTGCATAATTATCATGATTAAAATCTACATGTAGATGAAGCTTTTGCCGTAGTAACTTAGTATAGCATTTGGTTTATAACTTTATTATTAAAGTGAAAGAACTTCCTTACGCCAGTTAGAGCAATATTTGAGCAACAGCAGACAATCACATCTAACAAAGATTTTTTTTTCTACAGCTGCTGTTGAATTAAGTAACACTAATAAACCTTGATAATAACTTGTTTTTAAATGAAGTAAACAAAGAAAATTATACATTCATTTTACGTTATATGTCTTTACAAAATAGCTAGAATCGAACTGTTTATCAAAGGGTAGATTGTATTTCGGTAAAAATGAATGAGTATGTATTAGATTGAGAGATACCACACCTACAACAACCATTTTTAAACCGTCCATGTGGAAACTTTGAAATCATAAAATAGCTTCGAAATGTAATAAAATATCAAAGTAGATTTTCACAATCATGTTTCTTAATTGTTCTCTAGCATATAAAAGAGGCATCTGTGACCACATGAAATATATCAACCTACTGTGGTGTGGCGGTTATCATACATGTCTATAGACCATCAGGTCCTGGGTTCAAGCCTGGGTTGGGTAGACACGCCTGTGCACCACAACTGGTTATCAAAGGCCGTGGACATTGACTTGGTTGTCGATGTTATGTCTGTCCGTACGTCGTACCTGTGTTTTCGTTCCGGGTCGTATTAAGCGTTTCGTGATAGCATTGTTACTATCATAACCGATTACGCAGGTGACGACTCCGTCATTGTAGTTGTGTGTGTTTACTCGTCGTCGTCGCACATGAAATATTCAAGAGCGATCAACGAAAATAATCTTGTTGAATTTTAATGTCTTATATTAATATGTATCGGAGCCCTGTAGTTCGTTTATTTGCGTCCAAATTTTGAATGAAAATTGGAATTTGGTATCCAACCAGAGCCAAGTTGGTATCATTTGATGGTATTGCATACTTGGTGTTTAAAGACCTTTATATATCTTTTTTTCAATCTGAATCGGAAATTTTCAGAAAACTAATTTAAATAATGTTAAATGGCCGAAATTTACTTGTCCATAATGGACCAATCGTATACTGGGGGAATTTTATCGTCCAATCAAATACTGGAGACTCTTGGCCATCTGCGCAATTCAAGCACGGTATGGAATCAAGCGTATTGAAAAATGTTTTCAAACGCACGTATCATACGTACGTTATACATGAAAATACCACGCGCGTGCATAATTGCTTACGAGCTCGTTCCTCCAAAACTGCACCTAAAGGTAAAATACCCCACGCATTTGATTGGTCAAAGTACTGAAGTATATACGTTCGGCTAAAATCGGTTTGAAAAAGGTCTATAAGAATATACGATAACATGGTTTTTAACTTAACAAAACAAAGGGCGAAAGGTGATTACTCCTAGTTTAGAATTACACAGTAGCACTTTGATTCTATTATAATACGGAAAGACGCCATTTGGAATAAATTATGATATACAATTAAAAATCTGCAATGGAAAACAGGAAGAAATTTTGATTACAAAATTAAATTCTAAACTTATAATGCTAACGAGAAGGAATACGATTTTTCATTTAGCTAATATTAAAGTTTGAATATTTATTTTCATAAGCAGTAAGCAAATAAATATTGTTTTATATATAAATACACCTGGCATGCTTGTGCTTGATTGTGCATATAAGACTTTAAAGTAAATTCATTACAGCTAGCGTTTAAAACTTCTGTCAAACGTTTGGGACACCATATTTATCGTCAGTGGCGAAAATAAAACATTCTCACTGGAAAACTTTGCAAATCAATAGCTAAAAGAAGCTGGGCCAGCTACGTTAAGAATTTAAGAAGGATAGTAATTCAGTATCTAAAGATAATACATATTATAAGATATCTTGTTGTGTTGTAGTCTTATACAATTTGAAGAGATCTATTACTTTTTCTGATAATTGCTTTCACCAATATTTTAATAATC
>JAIGNY010002577.1:377500-400000 GCA_020152595.1 Chiridota heheva | reverse complement strand
TTTTGTGTTCCTTTTTGTCCAATTTTCACAAAAACTTGAAATGACAGGTCTCATTTAATGAAATCAATAAGGACATTACTTAAGTAATTAGCACATGCGTTAATAGCCCTCGTCAGATCATAGGCTGATAGGGGAAACATGGATAGGTGATACCGTGACTAGAATAGCTTTTATTTTCAAAATGGATATCTAAAATAGACTGGAATAAAGCCTTCAAATAACCTATGTACCAGAATAGCAAACAACAATTTTGTTAGCTATTCTGGTACAATTTTTTTTTTTTTAAGCACCAAAAAAGGAGTATGATGGAAATGTGAAGGCTTTATTCCAGTACATTTTGACAATAGAAATCTTTGTTGAAAATAGAAGCTGTTTTAGTTGTAATATCTGTTGGTCAGTCCTAGATTAACGAGAAACAACCCAATTGTAATATCTGTTGGTCAGTCCTAGATTAACGAGAAACAACCCAATCAGGAATGGAGCCGAAATTGTCACCCCCAGAAGTCAATTTTGACTACGTCAAGTCTAGTCAAGAGAAGACTACGGTAGCTACAAAACATGTACTGTTATGGAGGGGTGACGAGGAACGAACTTTTAGAAAAAGGGAATAAGATAGATATCAATTTGGGTACTTCATCTGGCTGACTCGAATAACGCTCGATGTGTATAAGTGCCATATTATCTTTTTATAATGCTACCTAAGATTTGGCTAGAAACTTGACATATTGGACGTACCGTTAGGTTAATCGTATATAATTTTTAAATATTTTTTTCTGCGTGTACTACAATTCACCTGATAGCAGCAATGAATTAAACGAGTTATGCTTCACTTGGCAACTTTGTGATCTTTTCCCTTCACATTCTTTGGTTATTCGATCCTCTGTACTAAATATTTACTTATTACGCTGCTCCTACTAAGTTTAAGCACGCACCTTAACCTTTTAATTTATGATTTGAACATTTTGTAACAAAACATCAATTATGTATGACATCTAGGTCAATTGTCATTCTTATAAGGAAGGTTAGAGGGTAGAAGACGCAAAATTGTTAGCATAAAGCTTTCATTTGTCGTAGAAACTATTATATTTCATCATTTTTTCCAAATGAAGATAAAGTGGAACATAAAATGAAAGTAATTAAATGATACTAACATTTATAATGACTAATTCAAAAAAAATCTCAGTAATAAAACTATTTGATTAATGAACTCTGCATAAATATGTCTGACTATAAATACCAGTAGATATTTACATACAATAAAAAGGCTGAAAAAGAAATGGTCTGGCTTGATGCCGTATAGTTTGTATAACATTAAGGTGCGCCAATTCTGGCCTCCTCCATTTCCCTTCAGGCCAAGTGCTTGAATAACCATCATAGAGTAGCTATTGACAATAAGTGTGCTATATATGGCGTACACTCGAGCCTCACGCGGAAGTAAAGTCGGAAACAACTCCTTGAATTATCACAAAGAAAGTAGGGACTTTCGAAGACTTAAGCGTTAAGCAGGTTTAAATTAAGATTTTTGGTCATTTCTCATTAATTGATCATGTCAAATACTAAAACGCTTCATCTTTTCTTCAAAGGTAATATTTTGTTATTAAGTAACAAACGGCTACAACGGATAATATTGTAAGTTGCCAATAGTTTTCTTAAAATATTCATGATTGGCAGAAAAATGACTGCAGGAGTATATGGCGTGGATGTGACAATGATTAGGGCCCCGCAGAACGGTATATGATAAGTTGTGAAAAATGTTACGAACGTATATCTATATTTTAAAAAGCAATTACAATTGTTTATCATGTGATCAAAATTGAAGTTAGATCACTATTTTCTTCATTTATTGGCCTGTCACTGACTTGTAGAGTATTTTTCTCTTTCAATCGAATTAATGCATCCGTATTAGTACAGTGCCTTCCTCCGAAATATAGTTTGGGAATAGTTAATGGCAATTATTCCAGATTAATCATGGGGCTCTTATACGCTTTATTTCATTTAAATTTGAAAGATTGAGAGGAAAACAAAAAAATAAGAATTAAAACAACACGTATGATAGAGCATTTGATGTTACAGAATCATCAATGTACCTAAACTTTCACGCTACTCCTTTGAATTGAACAAATGTGATGAAATGTATCCTATTTTTTCTTTTATTTCTAGAATGTTCTTCTACACAAACCTACATCCGAGCAGAACGTATGCGATGATGAGGTTCTCTGACTCAGATGTAGTAACCAGTTCGGGAGCAGCCCGAAAAACTGGGTACTTTGAAATACCCCACAAAGTTGGGTACTTTTATGTATTACGTCATCGCATGAACCTACACATTTGACTAGCCCAAGCTAAACATATGGGGTTTTTAATTTTTTGCTCCGGATTGTCCAATATTTCAATAAATATCCTGAAATTTTGGAGACGGATAGTAAATAGATATTCAAAACTTTTTGCTGCTGCTTTTTGAAATTCACGGTTGCGTTTTGAAAAAAATGAATAAAACAGATTATGGGCAGTCTGTTTTGTTCATTTTCTTAAAAACGCCAGGTTTGAATTTCAAAAAGCAGCAGCAAAAAGTTTTGAATATATATTTACTATCCGTCTTCAAACTTTCAGGATGTCCAGTGAAATTTTGGACAATCCGGAGCGGAAAATGAGAAATCTCATATGCTTAGTGTGGGCTAGTCAAATGTGTAGGTTAATGCGATGACGTAATACATAAAAGTACCCAACTTTTTGGGTATTTTAAAGTACCCAGTTTTTCGGGCTGCTCCCGAACTGGTAACTAGTCCGGGAAAAAGTTCCATCAGATCCTTGTATTAAGGAATCTTAAGTTGTCTTTTTAAAAGGAATTTCCACTGAATGATTGATGTTAATATTGATGGAAAAAATGGCATCGGTAAACATTGATTCTCTAAAGCAGAAGCGGCTTGAAGGGGGTTGGGATGGGGTGGGGGACATGGAGAGACCGATCCTCCACTTTATTTCAATTTTAATAAAAAATAAGGACAAAAATTGGATGCAAGTATTTCCTGAAACAGTTGAAAGTAAACATTTCCCTCCAAACCATACGCAAATTGCTAAGAAACTTTATTTATTTTTTATTAAGCTCGTCAGGCCTTCCTATAAAATGTGCAGTTTGGTCCACCACCAGTACCACGATTGTTGAAAAAGTGGTGGGCCAAAAGAAGTAATTGGTGGGCGAAATGGCTCATCTGAGCAGATTAATTTTCTTAACTTGGAAAATAGCGTTTTTATGGATTTTGAGGCTGATAGCTTTTTTAAATTTAATTTCTGCTAAAGTTGAAAAATATGATCAGGAGAACAGCTAAAAATATGTAGGCACATTTATTCCTAAGTCTCAGACGCTGAAAATGATGACAAAGTTTGTATTGGGTATGATAAAGGCATATAATTTGCTAAGAATCTGAAAGAATGAAAAGACATTTAAAAAGGATTTACAAAAGGAAATACCGACGTCGCCCTGTAGAACTCTACAGTGTGCATACAAACGTGCATATTGTTGCAAGAGATTTAAAAATACTACAAAAAAATTAACCAAAAGTTGATTTTTGTTGCTACTTTCTTGGTTTTTAATGAATTAAGGCAAATTCATCACCATCACTAATAGATTAATTGTTTTTAGTATAATACAAGCCTTTAAAAAATGCCAGAGATTCAAGAAACGTTTTTATCTTGATTTCAAGTAAATAGGGTTTAACATTTAACGCTGGATTCGTTAAATGAAATTTCATTAAAAGTTTGTAAATTTATGAATTTATTACTCTTATACACCAATCATTACATATGTAAATAATGAATACATGTCATCCTCTAATGACTGTAAAAATGTATCACTGTAGAATAGTATTAATGGCTCTCCTTTGGAGAAAAAAAAAGCAGTGTCAACTCATTGATGATACTTTGTCTATAGAATCCGTTAATGTATTAAAAATGCTTATTGTTCCTTTACTTTAAAGGTTTCCTCCAGGCTGGTAAGGTCGAGATGTACTATACCAACGGACTATAACGGATGCAAATATGTATAAATGAAATTAAAGATTTATTCAAGAAAGAATTCAGTGACCTTAAACTAGCAATATGTAAAAAGCGTCATTTGATCATCAGTAGACATAAGAGCCAATTATAATACTCCTCTTGATATACTCCGGCAGATGATTGTAGCAACCTTTCGCTTCGGGCAGTTGGGCATTCAAATCTGTTCACATATGAAAGATTTTCTTGCTTAGATTTTTCACTGTTTTCCTATACGAAAAGAAGGGTTTCAGTGCCTTGTTTTCCATAACAGTGGTTCCCCTAACAACTCGGGTAATTTTCTCTGAGTAGTTAATCAATGTATATATAGAAATGTATTAAATGGAACTTTTTTAAATGCATCATGACTCCCTAAACAGTTCATAAAACACACACAAACTGACAAAGGACTGAAGGAGATTGGATTCAATCAAATGGCTCAGTGGTCAAACGTCGTATAAAAGATACTAGATCACCTACCTATGCTTTCGCCAGTGCAGCACAACTGGTTATCAAAGGCCGTGGACATCGACTTAATTGTCGATGTTATGTCTGTCCGTACGTCGTACTTGTGCTCTCGTCCTGGTCGTGATAGCATTGTTACTATCATAACCAAATACGCAGGCGACGACTCCGTCATTGTAATTGTGTGTTCACTCGTCGTCGTCGTCGACCTATGCTTCATTCTACTCAGTTGTAGATTAGTGACAGTATTGTCGAGGTCAACGTTTAACCTGTGTAGCTACCAGACTATCGTTGTCACTAACAGTCAAAAATTAAGAATTAGAAAATTACCAACGGCATTCATGGATCACTTTGACAGCAACAACTGCATTGATTATTGATAAACTGAAAAAGTAAACTGTGAGAAGTAGTTCGGAATCATAGGAGTAGAGTTGTCCCAAGCAGTTAGAAAGAAGGAAATGATGTTTACAACATCTTTGATAGCAGATATTGTGCAACCGTCGATATTTTGCTATTCAATTGTGCGGAAAATAAAGCAAATAATTTATGAAATGTCATTCCCTACAACTTTTTACACTTGCAAACATTTCATAAAAAATGTTTTCTATCCTAAAATTGTATAATTTTTCCTAATTTTGATAACATCAGCATTTTTGTATTTCGTATCTTATTTTTCAACTTATTTCACAATCATGTACGTAAAATATCACCTTGACATATTATTTAAATATGAAGTTTTTTTAGAAAATGTTTAGTGGAGAGGTTGTGAATCATTAGCTCTAACATACTGAAGTATCATCTCCTTTGAGAATACAACTATTGGAAGCTTATAAGAATGCGTTTAGCTTTGTTTTGTAAACAGGAGGACCGCTCCGCGCCTTTTGGACTAATATTGCTATTTCTATCAAAGAGTCAATATTTCATGATTGGTTGCCAATATCATTTTAGAAATAGAATTAAAACATGATAGTAACATTTGTCGAAAACAAAGCAATGGCTACATGCCACAATGTAATGTTCATTACTAATATTTCTGCCTCTGTAAATTTGAATGACAACAGTAAAGGCCCATTGTTTCCATGTTAAGGAAATGCAAAGCCTCAATCACCTTCGAGATAGTGTACAACAGTTAAGCAACTTAATTTGTTTTCTCTATATCATTTCTTTACTTCCCAAATCTAGTCAAGATTTTCAACCTATCCTGTCCTTACCTGCCCGTCTACTTCTTTAGAAATAATGATATCGTTGTAACCTGCTTTTTTTGGAAATTATCATTAAACTTTAAACGTGATGGTTGTACAACCCCCTTTCTTCTCCACACACCCCTCTTCACACACACATACAAACACACCCATACGTACAGACGAACACATACTTGCTAGATGGTGGCCAAATCAAGGACCCTGTTTAGTTACTAAAACACTTGCAAACACTTGCAATGAATTACTTCCAAATTACTCTATAAATCTTATTGGAAATTTGTGCATTCGTTATTTCAATTTCGATTTAGGTTCTCTATGCATACATCGACACCGTTATCTTACAACGTAACATTTGGTTATCATCCTAGCAAGTACAAAACATTTGAAGTTAATTGTGGCGTCTACCTGTTTACAGAATATCATGCTAATATTTTTACAGATGTTGTCGTATGATCTAAAATACATTTTTGTATGAATTGTGTTTTGCAAGTTACATTTCATTTTCATAAGATATTAAAACAACATTTTTAACAAATCCTATTATTTACCAGTTTATAATTATGATAATGTTAAGTTCTGATGTTTCTTCTTTAAATGATAATATTTCATTATAACATTTTAATGACACTGCTTGATAATGTTTTGATAATTCTCGGAACGTTTTATTAACATTTTAAAACATAACTCTGTGTGTTGAAATGTGTGTGTTGAAAAGGTTTTCCTCGAAAATTTCTTTCTTCACTTCGTACCGTAATACTATTGATCGTCTTCACTGCTTCCGTATCTCTTGAATTAAAATCATCATCATTATAAGACAACATCTTCAAACCTTCAGATTTTTTTCTCGCATCTATCAATTATTTATGATTAATGTATGTCATTACAAACATAGTATTACTTGATGTAATACTAATGTAAACTTAATGGCCAATTGCCGGAGCTTAACCCTGTTGACACGTGAGAACGCTCAAAACATTTTACTTTAATTAAAATAAAATCACTTAGAAAAAACGACTAAGAAGTAAAAAAGATCGTCATATTGACGTCATTGAAAAAGACACAATTCAAATATCTTTAAGTGAGTCTCACTTCTCATCAACTTCACTCATGAAATATACACTTAGTTTCGCCTGATATGACAGCGTCGGTTCTGCTTTGTGAATATTTACTTATCAATTTGACGTCATCTTAAATCAAATTGTTCAAGTACGACGCTTTTACTAAACAATTCCTCACATTGAAAAACAAACAGCTGCGTCACACTGCCACCTTACTCATTTTTAAACATATTAGTCTCCCCTTCATCGTTCTTCGTTAACATATATTGATTAACGTGATTGGTAGTTAAAAAGTGATCATTTCCTTTCAACAGATCAGGATTATTATGAAAGTCAGAATTCACTATGATTACTTTTATAGGACATTCTTGCAGCCTTCCTCCGAAATTAATTTGCAAATGTCAAGAATTTTGAAATCACAAACAAAACTATAATTATAGCAAAATGATTGATATCATCAGCATGAAACTTCAATTTACTTTAAATGGACCGGAGCCAATCAGTAAGCGGTGATTTTGCCTCTTAGATTTGGAATTTCTACTAGGATGTTTACGTATTGTTGTGGGACTTTTTCGCTCTTATTTGTAACGATTATTTCAACATTATTCAATTGAACAATATACATTTCGTATCATACAATATATATTCGTTTCGTATATTATTCGTATAAAATACAAAAGTTCAAATGGAAATGAACACAAATTCGAAACATAAATATAAAATTCCTTTGACTTGGCTGGTGGGTTTTACTTAAGCGCTAAGGTAGAATGCACCATACAATGAGCCCAGTAATATCTTAGGCCGGACATGATAAGCCAAAATTGGGCTTACAATGGCCCACCACAAATTGCAATAGTATCGATTTTACCATCAAACTGCAGAAGGTCAACGGAATGACACAAAAAGTCTACCAAAATTCTACTAGTAGTTTATTACCAGATTTGCATAAATCCAAAATGGCCGCCATTTTATAAGCCAACTTGCTGTTTTCCCCTACAGAAATTCTTGTAATCCACAACGGATTGCAATTACTTTTATTTTACCACTAATAACATTTATTTTATTAAACTAGGATTGAAACATCGTGAACATCAATTATGGGTTCAAATAAATTAATATATTCGAAATTGGAAATTGTTTTTTCAGTTTTGGGTAAAAAAAAAAAATCTTTTTTTGTTTTTTTGCATGGCGGCCATTTTGATTTTATGCAAATTAGGAATGTTCCACTCCAATTTTTTTTTGGAATTTACTTTTTTCTGTCATTATATGGACCTTTCGAAGTTGAATCCTCATCAAATGAACGCTATTGCAATTTGTTGTGGATTAATCCATATCCTGGGCAATTTTGCCGATACCACCACCGGAAAATGGCTCACTTAATCTTTAAAAAATGAAAGACGAGGATAGCGATCTTCACATTTAAAACTGTAATATTATTTTATTGGAATACAACAGAGAACAGAAGCACTAATCAGCACAAATTAGAATGAGAAATTATCTCTCGTTACATTGCAGATGTTACAACGATAAACTCATCTTCTGTAACTAACAAAACTCAATTTAACAAAGAATAGTGGGTTGTAAAGAATAGTGGGTTGTTGTAAAGTATTGCAGCAATTGTAATTTTCTTTTCATCTTTTCTGTCTCTTATTGAGTGGGTGATTTACTAGTTATTATGTTTTATCGCTTCACAGCTGAGTAAAGTGGAGCGAGCAGGGTGAAGTGTCATGCGCAGAACACAATGCAGGGATCGCGGTGTGAATCGGGCCAGGTACCTTTCGCATACGAGCATAACTCCTTATAATAAACCTGTAAACCATTGAGCCACTGCGCCTCTGAATTGCATTGTCTTCTGTAAGCTTTTAGATGCCCATGTTTGATCACTAATGCCCCTAAAAGATAAATGGTTTCACCCAAATGATTTATTTTGATGACAATTACCGTTAAAAGTCTAATTAAAACATACCGAAAATACCAGCCTAAATGTTGACTTTTCTCTATCTTACTTTGAAGATATATGGGACCGTGAATATTATTATCTTAATTGTTTAAAAAACCACGGAACATTATTTAAATTTTCAAACTTATTTACGTTATTCAAATATTATTTTACAACTGAATATCGTTGATTAAAAATGAGGATAATAACGTTCATTCATATGTTTAAAATCCAAAAGATTTTTGTTGAATCAGTACAGTCCAAAGTAAAATACAGAATAACAAATCTTGATTTACATACCTTTAACATGTGGGTATCTTACCTTGATCTAAATCACAAAATCACAATGACAAGAAATGACATAAACTTCAATATTACTATCTGATCTATTTCTGGACTTTTGAGAGAAAAACCTGCAGTATGAATTTTAAAAAAGTGCCTTTTGACGTCTAAGGTCTTTTATGTTTGCAGTTTGCATGGAAAATGCAGGCCTAAAACTGAAAGTACATCTACTAAAGGAAAAACTCAATTTCCAAGTTAATGATGTTTAACTGAACAAAAAAAAAAAAAAAAAAAAGAGTGAACAACAAATTTCAAAAAGGACTGCAGAAGCCTGAAACAGAAACAATATAATTAAACAACTATAATTAAACAATTTTAATTAAAAAATCACAATTTTAATGGAATGGAATAATCTGCCGCTTTCAAACAAATAGTTCGAACCTCTACTTAAGATTGTCTTTTTGATTGTGCTTTCAATTCTGTGGCTTAATTTTTAAACTATATTTATTATTCTTATTTTCATATATATTTGCATGATTATCATAGGCGCATAATTACAATTTCTTAGATAATTAACTATAGGCCTATAAATGTCTATGAACTTGAACAAGATATCTCCATTGATCACTTTGTAATAAAATGTTTTTTCTTTTTTCTATTCGCAGTTAGACGAAAAAGCTTACTTTGAATTTGATTTTTAATCCTAACCCCTACTAACATCACACTTTTTACACTTTCATAGAACAGCAAGATTAAGACAAATGTGTATTCGATTGTGAACTTTCGTATGATGAACAAAATACATATACGGTCCCTCTAACTGACGCATTTTCTTTATTATTACTAATGAAATTATTTCCTGATTTCGAAAGCCCAAGATAAGTGATACTTGAACCAAATACAGAAATGAAAACGCCTTAAAGACAAATTCTTTATTAATCTAAATATAGCTATTATGTAAATGTCTAACAACCCACACATCATTTGAGCGAGCGCTTCGTCTCATATGCTTGTTTGAAGTTAATGTAATTTTACTGGCAAAAGGTATATCAATTTGAACCTTTCAAACAATAAAAATGATAGAGATTAAACAAGACATCGCTCTTTATACAGTTATAAATCAAGACATGTTTTGATAAATAAGAATGCTTTCATAAATGAACGGTGCGTAATCATAGAGCGGCGAACATCAAAATTTACATGCTTTGGTTGCCTTTGAGTGCACTTGAGTTATTTTGAATAAACTGTATCAAAATCGATTCACCTTCACTACAATTTAGGAAGCAAATATCCATAAAGTGTCTAAAAGTTTAAACTTCAGCCGGAAATATATCTCATACAATTGCAGTGATGATGATACACTTAAGGAGGTTTTAATAGGTGTTTAAACATCCGATTCTGGACTGTGTTTATTTCGGGTTTTGGGCAGGTTGAGTGATCTTTATAAGGTTCAACTTTAAATTTGGTCCGATTTGATGTTTTAATAAAAGTGTTTGACATTCAGCCGAGGCTTTATCAATAAAACTAAAACTGATGGGCAACGTGTGATTTTTCACGTAGATTCTTTAGCGAACGGAGTATTGCAAAATCCCGGATGTAGTTGAATCGAGCATCGTTAGCTTGGCGCGCATGAGAAAGCAACTGGCTGCTCACTGTCAGTCCGGGAGAGAATGAGGAACAGTGACGTGGTGGCAGGGGGCCAGGAGGAAACTGTCTCCAAGCGTAGCTTTCTGAGAGGGCGCTGAGTGTTCAAGGGGGCGCCAAAATCGTCCTAAAAATATATCTTTTTAGGCCCTGGGAAAATTGATGTGTTAATCAATAACTTCTTATATGCTATTTGCACGTAATATTCCATTTTTGTCTTCCAAAAGCGCATAAATTTTCCACAGAAAAGACCAAATTTCCAGGGACTTTATCCGAACGCAACCATTGGCACTCAAGCGGGCCTGGATAATAGAATATGCATGGAGATAGCTCGTCAACGATATTTAATATCTGCTCCTACCATGAAGGGCAGCAATTTTATTGAATACAGCTGGTAGAAGCTTTTCGAGAGGGCGCCGAATGCTCACAGGGGCGCACAAATTCTTATGAAATATATTCTTATAAACTTTTTATTCTCAATGCTGTAAGTGTTTTCTCTCAAAGCTTTATTCTTACATCAAAAACATGAAAACCAGCCCTAGACCCAAACTTAAGACACATATTGTAGTCAATGGAATTCTACATTTGAACATTCGTTCCAAAATATAAATAATTCTTTTAACTAATTGTAGTGTGGAATTGACACGATTTTAAGCAATATTCTGCTACCAAAATCAAGCCGAAAAACGCCTACCAGGACGTCAATCTTGGATTTAGCAATTTTCTGCTATCCCCAGGGCCCCAACCTGCAGCTTCACCACCCCATAGATGTGACACATTTTAAAACCCTTTCTGCTATCAAAACCACAAAAAATGTAGGCCCCGTCTTCCCGGAAACCCTTGGGTAAAACCCCCACCGCTTCTTCGCGGCCTTCGTTCCTATATCATGCCTATAGAGTTACACAATTTTAAACAAGTACCAGTTTGTTTCCTTCCCCCCCCCCTTCTCCTTTTTTTTTTTTTTTAAAGATTTTCTTCGGGAATTGTCGAAAAAGCTCCTTTAACAGTTCAATTTCTGGGAATTCTCCCGGTTTTTTCAATTATCAGAAAATTTCGGCATTTTGGGAAATTTTCCTTCAATTTTCGTGAAAATTTCTTCATTTTGGGAATATTTTCTTCAATATTTAGGAAGTTTTTCTTCAATTTTAGGAAAATTTCCTTCATTATCAGGAACATTTGCTTCCATTTTCATGAAATTTCTTTCATTTGGAATGTTTAATTCAATATTTAAAAAGTTTGTTCAATTTTCGGAAAGTTTCGTGATTCTGCAAAAAAAAAATTCAAATTTTACGAAGTTTTTCTTCAATTTTTGGGAAATTTCCTTAATTCTGGGCAAGTTTCTTTCATTTTCATAATTTTTTCTTTGTCCCTAGATTTGAAACACTGATTTTTTGCAATTTCTTAAACGATTTTACTAAAGAGCATTTTTTTTATTTTGGGGAGGGGAGGAGGAGGGGAAGGGCACCAACATCAAAATGTCCACGCCTCCCAGTGAAACATGAACCACCACGCCATTGATAAGGAACCAAAACCTTCCTTAAATAAGGAACTTTTTGTGACATGGACATTGCCATTTTGTGATATTTCCCATGATGCTTTGCTATACTAACGTTAAAGCCTTATGTATTATAATTTTCAAATTTTAAATACCTCTGTGAAACAATTTCTTTGCTCGGCGAAAGACAGAACTCATTTAAAATCTCCATTGCTTTCATGGTTAGATATTATCCACTCTCTTTTAAATGTTTACCACGCCGTTTTTGAAATATGAGAAAAAATTAATTAAGAAAATTAAGCTAGGCTTTTAGGCGCGAAACAGTCATTTAAAAATTTAAATATTTGTAAACAGTATAATTTTGTCGTTGAGATGGCAGATTCTAAGGAATAAAATTACACATCGCAAAATATTACAATCTATACGGGATCAAGCCAGCTTTACATTTTTTGAAGGCAAGTGAGATGATTGCGGGCATGCCGTTTGAAGTGAAAAAATCCACACTACCCCCGCCCCGCAAAAACATTGACATTTTAAGAAGAAAAAAAATCGGAAAATTTTGAGAAAAAGTCGGATGGTTTTGATGTTAAGCCATTGTATATTTTAAGGAAACCTCTTGAAAATTTTGGGGAAAAAGTAATATTTTGAAGAAAACCTCCGAAATTTTAGGATAAATCTCACTTATTTTGAGGAAAATTTCGAATGTTTGGAGGAAAATCTTTGGAAATTTTAAAAAAAAAGTAAGATATTTTGAGAATTTTTTTTAAACGATCGAATTTTTGAGAAAAGGTCGCATATTTTTAAGAAAATTTTAAAACAGTTATCATATTAAATAAATTGTGGTTTGTTCAGTAACTATATGGGTGATTTAAGCAAAATTATAGGGCTATTACAAATTATTATGCACGTTACAATTTTTGCTGGGGCAAAAATAGTTTTTGGGAGCCATCGACGCCTCCCGTGGCTACGTACATTTACATCCCAAAATATGAACAAACAAGCTGCTGGACGTCTATTAGGATGTTACAGGTTCCTTAAAATGGGACCTCTCCCGGACTGACTGTCTGTACAGCTTTGACCCCGTAATCAGGCGATCTTTCACGGAAGTATCCCACAATTCATTGATTGACGTTCAAATTTTCTAAACTTATATTTCACAATCTATCACTATTAGAGCTCAGGAAACTGATCTAGTGTATAGGTTTCAAATTTTGACATCTGAAATTGAAATCAGGACATATTTCATTTGAACGTGCGATTTAAGATTTTACCACGCATTATCCGAGAAATATATCATGAAGCTCTAAACAACCCGTGGCAGATCCAAATGCTTTGCGTCTTGCATTTGTCTGTTTGTGGCGGAAGAATGTAAATCAATGCTTTAACATAAGGAATATATAGCCGTACATATTCAATATTTCATTGAATAAAAAGGCCTTATAATTCAACACGCTGTAAATCGACCAATTTTGATCTGATTTTTAAGTGACATGTTGTTGTTTTTTATGTTTCTTGATCAATTTTGAAGAATTTACCTAATTCTCTAGGCAGCTAGGCAGGGCCAGATTTCGACATGTGGAAGCCCATGGGCAACTTCAGGAGTGGAGGCCCACACTACTTTAATGACCCCCGTCCTGGGAGAGGGGTCTAAGAGGAGGGGTGTACCCCTTTGGAATTTCTTGGAATAATTAAGGGTGCTTAGATGCAAAATGGTGCAGTATTTTGTGATTTCTAAAGTAAATTTATGTTCAAGAATTTTTATTTTGTAAGCTTGTTTGCCTGCCCAATTTTCAGTACAAATGAACAGGTTGCTACCACTCCTACCAATGCAAATTCACAGGTTGCTACCACATTTTTTCCTTACAATTTTTTTCCTCATGGAATATGTGAAGGCCCCTGGTTGTGAAGGCCCATGGGCAACTGCCCACTTTGCCCCTTGCTAAATCCGGCCCTGCAGCTAAGTATATACCTTTGTAAAAAGTTGATTTTTTTTGAAGTTGTATTTGGTTTTCTTTGAAAAATATTAAATGCAATACCCGAACCGGAAACCTCATGACGAAATGATTACAACATTATCATAACATGAATGCAAAGTCTTACAATACGCTACATACTACACATAAATCATTTTTGCCGTTTTTTTTTTATATTTAAATATTTTGTCTGTCTCCGACGTCACTCAAATGAAAATATAGTAAAGTGGTATTGTAATGTGCAAATGTTCACCACAATACAAAGAGAAATGTGTTTATATACAACAAACACGTGATCAATAATTTTAATGAGTAACTATCCAATCCAATTTGTCATTTACTGTATGTTAGACATGTGAGGATGTGCACGTGAGCATGCACCCCTAAATTCCGTCACGTCCCACGCTTTGATATTTTACAAACAATTCTGCTCAAAAACGTAAAACAGTGTTTGTTGGAGGACTTAGGTGATGAGGTTGTCGACTGTTGTCTGGTTGTATATCACTTCTATCAAAAGAGACCGACCATATGAAAGTGACTTATAACCATACTTATCAGCACCAAAATCTGGGCTACTCACTTTTCAGAGCGATGTGATCAAATCTGAGGAGTAAATATCTTAGATATTGATGGATGCAAACAAATGTTTAAGATTTAATCTTAAGTGACATCTCCCGGGACTAAATAACATGTCTCCAACATAAATGTGAAAAATATTTCGGTCTGGAGGTTACAAGAAATCTCTTCACTCTTCGCGAATAAAACCTACATAAGTTTGATTTGTGCATGATCTGGCAGTCTGTCTGTATAAATTGATCAATATTATCATAGTCATCTAGTATGATTCAGAATTTGTCAAATAATACGATATATCATATTTCTTTTAAGGCTTTGAGTAGGTTAAAATTATATTAATAAGTTACCAATTTTCAATTGATGTATAATGTAAAGCAACTTTTTGTGCACCCCTACGCGTGTCAGCTTGTGCCATTCCACATACAGACCAGTGGCGTGGTGGGTCATGTTTCACTGGGGGCAAGGGAGTTTTGGCGCCCCCGAAAAAAAAAAGCTCATAAGAGTAAAACGTTGGGCACATGGAAGTCAGGCGTGAACCGTTTGGGAAATTGCTTAAAATCAGTCTTTTGAATGTAGGAACCGTCAAGGTCCGGAAGGCCCGTCCAGGGGACGAAACCTCCCGAAGCGCTGCTTTGGTAAAATTTCCCAAAAATTGAAGAAAATTTCCAAAATATTGAAGAAAAAGTTCAATTGAAGAAAGTTGAAGAAAACTTTTTAAATATTGAAGAAAATATCCCGCAAATGAAAAAAAAAAATCATGAAAATGGAAGCAAATTTTACGAAAATGAAGGAAATTTCAACAAGGAAATTTCCCAAAAAATGAAGAAAACTTTGTGAAAAAAATTGCCGAAAAATAAAGGAAAATTCATAAAAATTGAAAAAAACAGCCCAAATATTAAAGAAAATATCACGAAACTTTCCGCAAAATGAGAAAGTTCCTGAAAATTGAAGAAAGTGTCTCAGATATTCAAGAAAATTCCCAAAAATGAAGGAAACTTCCCAAAATTGAAGAAATTTTCCGCAAAATGAAGGAAATTTCCTAAAGTATGAAGAAAACTTCTTAAATATTGAAGAAAATAATCCCAAGTTGAAGAAATTATAATGAAAATGGAAGCAAATTTTACGAAAACGAAGGAAAATTCCTGACAATTGGAGGAGGATTTCCTAAAAATGAAGGAGATTTCCCTGAAACAGTGAAATTGCAAAAAAAATTCCCCAAAACAAATTTGTTACACGTTCATTATTGGGGGCTTAAAATTATGTCAACTCTAAGGCATGCTATAGTGGCGGAGGTCGCGAAGCCCTGGTGGGGATCCACCAGAAAAGGGCTGTGAATTGTATCACATCTATTGGCAGATTGGGTGAAGCTGCAGGGCGCTGGGCGAAACCCCAGGAATCCTGCATTGCTCGCGATTTTTTGAGCAGAAAATTGTTTAATATTGTGTCAAATCCAGGGTTGACATCCTAGGCCCCGAGGGGGAAAAGCCCCAGGAAGTTAGTAGCGTTTTTTGGCGTGAATTTGGTTACAGAAAATTGCTCAAAATCGTCTCAATTCCGAACTAAAATTCGTTAAAAGGAATATTATTTTGAGACAAATGTTCAAATGTAGGATCCCACTGACTTCAATATGTGTCTTTAGTTGGGGTCTACGAATAGTTTTTATATTCTGATGTAAGAATAAAGCTTTGAAAAAAAATATTTACAACGTTGAGAATAAAAAGTATAGAAGAATTTATTTTCAAAACAATTTTTGCGCCCCTGTGAACATTCGGCGCCCTCTCGAAAGCTTCTACCAGCTGTATTCAATCAAGTTGTTTGCCTTTTTATGGCAGGAGCAGATAAACATTGCCGACGAACTATCGCTATGCATCGGTTTCTGTCCTAACGCGAAATTCAGAGGCCCGCTTCAGTGCCAATGGTGGGGAAATGGCGGAAAACTTATGCGCTTTTGGACTACACAAATGGAATATAACTTGCCTAATAGTATAGGAAGAAGTTATTGATCAACACGTATATTTTCCCAGGGCCTAATTTTTTTTCTCAGGACAATTTTGGCGCCAACTCAGAAAGCTTCGCTGCCGGCTGTTTACATCCTGCCCCCCACCCCTCTCCCTCCTCTTTTCTGCAATCACACCACTGATACAGACATAATATATTTTTCTACATTTTGACCTCTCAGGTGAGTGGTCAAGAACTCTAAAAATGTCCAGGTTGCAAACGGAAAATTACACTGGTAAATTAACTTTCCATCAAATCGGGAAATCTCCTTCAATTTTCAGAAAATCTCCCTCAATTTGGGAGCAAGTTCCTTCATTTTTGGAGATTTGCTGTATCTTGCAGAGTATATTACTCACAATCTATTTAAATCTCTGTTTATTTTGTGTGTGTATTTTGGGCGTGTTTTTATCATTTAATTGCTTTAAGGCATTGTAATATAATTATTTTCTGCTTGTTCTGTCTTTTGAACAAACAAGCTATGAAGTTAGAATGACGAAATTATGACACGTAATTATTGTGTATTACAGAAATCAAAAGGAGATTTTATAGTGGTTCGTATGCAGTATAATTTGTATTACAGTGCGGAAGACGCAAACGTCTTTCAACGTGTTTGCATCGTAGCTTTTTATAAAATAACACTCAAGTGTTTCAATTTCACGACAGACAGCAAGATTGGAGGATGATTAAATTTAACTTTTACTCTTATCACCTAATTAAAACAAAAGCAAAATTTGTTACACAATTTCCTACTTGAATAGTGCTTTTTCATTCATCAACGAGAAAAACAGGTAAAACAAGGCGCTGAAAATTAACATACAAAATATTTTTATGAGACACTGAATATTTCTTTAAGCTCTTTTCCGACATTTTATTTTTCATACATTCTGAAAGTTTAATATGTATCATAAACACCATAACGTCTTCCTTTGATGAGACTCGGTCTTTATGCATCGAAGAATCAGTTATCAATTGGCTGTTGAATTCCAAAGTGTATTTCAGTATCATCCAATCAATCAACTATTGGGATACTTGATTGTTTGATGTGTTCTCTAATAAAAACAACCGGTTTAGCACCCAGTTGTGGCCAGACTGTGGTTGAAGCCAATGGGATCTCAAAAAGTAAGACAAAGGTGAACGTTTTCATTATTTATCCACGTACGATGATATTCCGACTGGAATCTTACGCATCGCTGTGACGCCCGAACGGGACCTTTAAAGGATTAGTTCAGGGGTCAAGCAAGTCTATCAGGTATGATTAAGGAGATATCTAAGTTTAAAGTTTGGTATCATTTGTGTAGAAACGACTGAAATCAGACTAGTTGTGATGTCATAGCCTCAGATTCCTCAAAGTCTTTATGTATTCAATCATATTTGTTCAGCGACTCTGTGGCTTAAAAACCATGCGATATGTCAAAAAGAAAATGTAGTAAAACACAATCTATGAAGGGTATTTATAACATACCACCTGAAAAAAGTTGGAGGATAAATAATTCAAATAGTGACAAAATGAAATAAACTTTCTTTAAAATACATAAAAACTTTGAAGAATCTGGGGCTGTGACATCACAACTAGTCTGATTTTAGTTGTTTCTACAGAAATGAGACCAAACTTTAAACTAGAATTTCTCGGAAAAAGAAGATAAACATGCGTGACCACTGAACTAATCCTTTGAATTAAAGTTTTCTTCGAGCCGCACAAAGCTACCGGCGGCCATTGCTCATGGTTCGGAAATTGGAATATTTCACCCAAACCCCCTTCCCCGTTCTCCCTCATCCGGAAAAAATAGAACTATGCCATAGCTCAGTGATGGTTACTTAAATTTAGATTCACTTTTATGAAATCTGAAACGGATTTTTATGTATTCACTTGGTCGGTGCCACGTCACATCCGGGAGATGACGTCATTTTCTGCAGTGAAAACAAACCTTTGCATGATACACGTGGGAAAGTCCGTATGCGTTTACTGTGTGCGGTACGTATGACATGTAAACAAAAGCAGCTGATCGCTTTGTTTTCACTCCAATGTGGGGTGAATGCGCGCGGTTGCTATGCGGTCTGATGACCTCAGGTCACATTTTCGACCGAGTGAATTGTTGATAATACTCCGCTATGAACTATAATAGTCCATTTGGCTCGTTAAACATTTTCTACTGTGCAAGTTGCTGAATTGAAATCTTTGATATGTAATTGCAAAAATGTACAGATCTAAATACAAATTGGAAAACGGTATTTATGGTCAGTATACTATTTAAAACTTTGTAAAGGACACTGCTGCAGAAAAACGCTGATCTTATATATTTAATGGAATTCCGTTAGAAACTAGAGGCAGTATTGCCTTGTGGTACCGATGCTAACTTGGGATTGGGACATGGCGGCAATTTGTATTCCTCCCCCACCCCCAATGAAATTGGGCCCCAACGCTTATGGTCTTCAATATATAAATTTAAATTCCATCCACTTTTGAACATTTCAGAATTTCTACATTAAGTCCTACCCACCATACAAATTATTGAATTCGAACATTCTTATAAACAAAGCATGTACACCCTTCCTACTATAACTAACTTATGCAAAAGAATAAGTACAACATATAGCTGAAATATTGCTGAAATTGCCCAGTTTCTGGTGCTTAATAAAGTTGATTGTATTGTATTGTATTGTATATATTTAGTTTTGAAAATATAAACATTTGAAGATTTTTGCATTTAGCCTCGCCTACTAATTAATATGCATATTAACAACACATAAAAACAATAGACCTTTTCAAACCGAGTTTAGCCGAACATGATTTCTTCAGTACTTCTACCAATCAAATGCCGGGAACTTTTTCTTTGTTTCCCAACCAATCAAGTGCAGGTTTGAGGGAAACCATGTAAGCAGCAATACGCGCACGTATTTCCTTCATGTATAACGCACGTATGATACGTGCGCTTGAAAACATTTTTTCATACGCTTAATCATATACCGTGCGTGAATTGTGCATGCGGCCAAGATTCCTCAAGTGTTTTATTGGTCAATAAGACTCCTCCAGTATACGATTGGTCCATTATGGACTCGTGAATCTTGGCCATGTGACATCATTTAAATTAGTTATCCGGAAATTGCCGATTCAGATTTGAAAAGGTCCATAGGGATTGTGCAGTGTACACGTAGCAATGCCTATATATGCCAAATATAGCATTGATGTATTGTTTGTGACATATGGTGTTTACAAGCTGCTTTCGGCAAAAGCCCATTAAGCCCCGCCCATCGTGTATATCAGTGAATTTGAACATTCTTGTAACAGACCTCGGTGGTCTAGTGGTTAGTGCTTTGTTGTCTCACCCACACGTCCCTGGTTCGAATCCTTGTGGATTTGCAACCAGTGAGTTTACAACTGGTTATCAAAGACCGTGGCCGTCTTGATATAATGTCGAGCACTGGATGATTTCGGGACTTTAAACCTTGCTATGCTATGTGCATGTATGCCTTTTCCTCAGTAATTATGTGAAAGAAGAAGCAAAACAGACATGTGATATTAACACTAAAAAATAAGGATCATCTATGGATGACAATGCCAAATATAACAGTACATAGATGTACTGGTCATGATGAGATATCGTATTTACAAGCAGACAAGCAAGAGCCACATCCGAACCCACACACACACATACATACAAAGATGACTAGTTCCTGATGCTGATATTATCGTGGCCAAAAATGATATTAGTATGAGGAATCAATAATTTAATTCTTAATTTTAATAATTTTAATATATTACAGATTACTAATTCGTAATTACATATTTGTTAATTTGCAATAACAAGTCAGTTATTTGAAAACATCTTGGGGTTATATTTTCATATTTTAAGCAAGATTTCTCCTAAATACAATTGCTAATTGGTAAATACAGTTTAACATTTTCTTTAATCATCATATATAGATAATTCTATTTTAGATTATAGAAAAAAGGTGACTGATTTATACTATAGAAGTAACATATTCATGAATACAATTCACTTCATTTGCAACACAGTCCGCAAACTATGATGACAAAAACGAAATGAACAATGCAAATGATTTCGTATTTGTTTCATTATTATAAGCGCTTTATAGCTATTAATCACTCAACTTCTTCTTCCGTCTTGCTTCTTGTCAAATCCATTGCCTTATCCGGACATGCTTACTTTATGTGTTAGCAAATAAAATCCCAAGCTTTGTTTGTGTTATGGCCAACCTTTACTCAACTCTTTGAAGTAACCAATCACTCACTGTTAAATTGATAGAAGTTTATTACTAACTTCAATCCTGCGCAAGTGTCTCCGTAAGTTATTATTTCAAACAAATCCATAAAATCATAAAGTCCTAAGGTTTATTTTGTTTTTTCCTCAAGATGCTAAATAAACCATGTAGCTGATGACAGCGGTTTTGATTTATGTCCTAGATAGACTAGAGTGTGAAGTTAAGGTATTTCCTTTCCTATGAAATATTCCAATGATTTCCTTCAATTGTTCTTATGGAAGTAAGAAATTATGTGAAAGTTCACTTGCGAAACCTCGCATTAGGACATAAAAAGGGATCAAGGGGTACGAGGCAGGAGTTATTAGGGCAAGAAGCGCAAAGAGGAGGAGAAAAGAAAAACCGAAAAAGTGGTTGATTAATTGCAGGAACTTTGTGCGCTTCTCCTGGTGATTTGTAGTATTTCTGTCGCCTGAAGGGTTAGAACGCTATTGTGATTATGATTATGAATGAAAAAAAAACCACTTCATTTTTCACAATTTTTAAGCGACTAAAAGAATTTTTGGATTGCAATAAACCAGGGAAATCTGTGCTTGTTTATTTTGAAGATTTAAAGGTGTTTAAAGACATATAAATATCTTCCGCGAAAGAGTTTGATATACTTTGCAGAATTACCTGGTCACTTTGAGCATGACGTCGTTGAAATACGAAACACAAAATCCGAATTCTTCAGAAGAGTTTAGACCTGGCCAATCAAAGTGAGATATTATTAAGTTTTTCGATATATTAGGCTAAATATGTTATTGTGAAGTATCCATACACAAATATGGATCAACCATATGTTATAACGCAGTTATTTGTATCATATACTGTTTCGATCTTTCATTAAAGATTCTAGTCATAACAGACATGCATCAGTATTAAATTGTGGGAAATAACATCAAATCTTGAAAAAGGTCTTTCTTTAAATCATGTATGACTGATTAAAGCTCCTAGTTTGTTAACATGAATTTATTAAAGGATTGTAAACCAACAGATTTACATAAGATCAGAGATTTGTATACATTAGTGATCGCGAGAGTTCAGTTTGTATCTCTGGTAGTTATTCTACTGCCCATCCTCTGAAATATGGTGTTCCCCAAGGATCTGTTGCAGTCCTCCGATCTTCAATGCCTATTCGCAGCTTGTTACCCGCATTTTCAAACTCTTTAATGCTGCTTACCATATATATGCTGATGACATAGCTATATGTTAGCTTCGATCCTAAAAAGCCGGGTGATAGGGAAACTGCCCAAGCTCGCTTGTCAAATTGCATTGCGGCAATTAAAGGCTGGATGCTACATAACAAACTTAGACTTAATGACACCAAAACTAAATTTTTGATCATTTCATTCAAAAAACAAATGCATTCCATCCAGTCCATTGATTTGAAGATCGGTGGGTCTGTGATTGTTAAAAATTTAGGTATCATTTTTGAACCTTGACTGAGTATGAATTCCCAGATCTCTACAATATGTCGTACTGTTAATTTTCATTTGCGTAATATTTCTAGAATCCGGCGGTACATTGATCAAAATACTAATGCTCATGCAGTGCGATATCTCGTCCTTTCTCGGCTGGA